>VXBZ01004512.1:0-87055 GCA_013399135.1 Heliornis fulica | reverse complement strand
AAAGGATCTTTCCAAGTCTGTAATTCCAGAATTAAAAAATTGCTTTTTGCTAGATGTCTACTCGAAAGGGGAAGAGTGTAAGATTAAATGGAAGTGTTGAGGAAGAAAAAGCAAATGTAGAAAGGAATATGGCTACGAAACAGTATATTTATAATGCTTTTTTAAAACTGGCAATTTTTGAATTAGTGTTTGTTAAAGAATTTAATGTCTACACAAGCTACACATCAATTGTATGTTGTCTCTATAAGGAGCATTTAGAACCCTGTAACTCACTGTACTTAAAGTACACTTTCATGCCCACCTCGTTAGTAATTATATCTCAGTAGTGATTTTAATTAGGCAAATCCCTTCTTAATGGAACCTGAAGGTAAATTCAGGTCACATCACCATAAATGAGCTCACTGCAGTTATACTTCTGCTTAATAAGCATGTCTTATATTCTGGATAGTTAACTGAGGTATAATTTAATATGAATGGAAAACATAAATGTATGAGAGGATAATGGTCTTTTAAGTATCTTTTACATAGTTATTTCAGTATGCCTTTCTATCATCATCTGAAAATAACTATAGGATATTTTTCATATTTGCAAGAGCATAAATAGTAGGATTCTATTTATTCATTATATATGAATATATATACATAAACTAGGAACATGTTATCCCTGAAATATCAATCATGAGTTAATATTTCACTTGTAGGTCAGAAGCATTTTCATGCCAAAAGTTTCAAAAGGTCATGTTAAAATATGTATTTATCAAAAGAAAAAAGAAGACCTACAAACCAGATTATTTTAAGGCTTCCTAAGGTGATTCGGTTACACTGAACAGTTTTGCATATATATTTCCAATGCAATCTGTTACTGCACATTTTCTAACTGAAGCAACAGTGGCAATACTCTGTGTCAGTTACAAGATGCCATTGTTTTTGTTGAAGATTATGTATTTAATCATTTCCTCCTTTGCAGTCTTTTATTCTGAGAAGAGGCAATAAAGGGCCAGATTGACTGTACAACTGTGAAATGTGGGAGAGAAAGTCAGTACGTAAATAGCTTAAGCAAGAATAACGGACAGTAATCTAGACATATATTGAGTTTTTGTGGTTCCCATATCATGGAATTCTACAGGATCTCTTACAAATAGCCATGTTAATTTAAGTCATGGGGCAGAAAATACATTAATCCCTACTTTGTATGTATGAATATATGCCTCCAGATCAATTTTGGAACCTCTGTAGGAGGTCTGTATGACAACAGAATAGCTTAAATTGGGCTTTAAGATAGAGCATATGAAGGGGCTTCTGTTGAAGGAGAGTCTATAACAGAAGCTAAAATATATTTAGGAAAAAATTAAGTATAATAAGTATAAATGACATAAGAACCATGAGTGAGATATTCAAGCAAATTTGAGTATTTAATGTTTCAGATGATTTTGCAAAACCACTTCTATTACTGATGTGTTCTAACTATAGTAGTACATAATATTAACTACTCCAAAATCTCCAGGACCTCAACTTCACAGAAACTAATTAGTAGGTCCACTAATTGGCTCTTGTCCCAGAGTTTTTATTTCTGAAAAGAGTCATTGTAGATATATCTCTTTATAGTTAATTGCTCTTGCTATTGATGCTTTTTGAAGTATTTTTGGTATTGTACTATGTGAATATATAAAAAGTTTAGGAGTTAAATATTCTTATTGTAAAGGCAAGATGATCTTTAATTAACATTCTGATGAGAACTACCATGGCTTAGCAGGTCAAAATAATAGCCGGTTTGGTTTCTGGCTGTAGTGATTAAAATAAGCTGAGAAATTATCTTCATTTTCTAACATTAGAAAGCAATATCAGTTATGGCTCTTAAACTTGAAATTATGGCTTGGGTTAAATTTTATAAAAGATGTTAAGCAATTAGTTGCTTTTGCTGGTTAAAACTTGGGAAATAAAGCTAAATGCAGTGCAGAATATAGGTCAAATAAGAGTTACGTGGTTGCAGTTCTGCAAAAGAAATGTGTTTAAATCTTGTATTTGCAGGCTGGCTTGTCTTCTACTCTTTATATGGTAGGATTTTGCTCCTCATGTACCTCTGTGACTGTGTATTTGGTAATTTGATACAAGGGAGCAGACTTTATTGGAGAGGAATATTTTGGCATGAAAACATGCGTTTTCAAAGGGCCATAAATTCATTTGATACATGTGTCCTAAACCAATTAATTTTGTGACTTCTGTGTTGAAATCTAGCAATAACTTGAATTTTTCTCAGCTTCTGAGGAAGAAAGAACAGCATTATCACTATGTTCTTAATGGATTTTAGTTTTGAACATGAGCTATATTAATTAATACAAATAATTAGAATTGACTTCTAGCTATTTTTCTGGATACTTATCAGTGATACTTTCTTTTTTTCGCCAGTAGCTCTCTTACAGCACAGGTACCTAGTATGAGAGATACTGAGAGATGATCTATTTTGTAGACACTTTCAGCAACAGATATCACGTTGGTCAGAATTGTTAATTAAAATTTCCCAAAGTGCCCTCGCCGTTTCAAGCACTACTTGTGTGATTTATAAATTAGCACATACAAATTCCATGGAAGTTTGTAGTAATTGTAAGATTGGAAAAACAAACTGTAAAGCACAGCAGCCTTACTTTTATAGATGCTTTTTCTGGCCTGTAATCAATAATATCCATTGTGTAAGTAGCTCACAGGTTGCAGATTACTCTTCTAAATAAAGCCAGCTGAAAATATGCCAGCATACTTGTAAATAAAATACTGAGAGAATATGCTACCTGAAGAATGTTACGCTATTTAAATGATCTTTATGTACTTATTTTCACTTTGATTTTTTGATCAGAGCTAGTTTATGCAGTTTCCACTTTCACTTACCAGTACTATTGGTCATTCAGTTGTAAAATAAAATGTTTTGAAACAATGACCTGACATATACTATGAGAATGTGTTTTCGAACCTGGTGCATACTATTAGAATGTGGTTTCCATAATTTTTGTTGTATTTTGCAGACAGATCTAGTTAAAATCAGTTGTGTTCCCACTGATAGAGCCTTTGGAGAAACCAGTGCTTTCCCCTTCATGTCTCTAAGCTTTTGTGAAATAGAATCCCTCACAGTATATACAATAATGAATTTTTAAAAACAACCCACAAATTTTCTGCATTTTTACTTCTTTGATCTATTTCTTTAAAGCCATTACTGTATTGCATCTATATTAACCTAGCATGAAATTACTGCAAAATTTTTGTAGCAGCTATAAAATTTACACTTTTCATCAATATTTTGGGGAATTTTGTATACCTTTCTGGTTCTCATTTGTTCTCTACTTTTGTAGCTTGGGTTTATCTTTTTTATTTCTCTTTTTTATTAAGCAAACAAGCATGTAGCTGTATAGCAAGGTGGTACAGAAAAGGAGGTACTCTGGTATTTTTCCATTGGAAGGTTCTCCGTTGCACACAGTCCCTTGAGCTGGTATTGCAACGCTATGTAACTCTAGCATAAAGTTCATGTAGTGTTTGTTGTGATAGAACCCTTTTGTAAATCCACCAAAAGGTGGTGGTTTTAAGAAAAATAGATCAGGTGTTTGACTCACGTTGAATTAGAAGCTTCAGCCCAAGCAGTTAATCTGTTTCTGAAGACCAGATTAGGAAGAAATGAACTGTTTTATCTATAATAAAATGGCTGTCCACTTCTTGAACATTCTTCCTGTACATTATTGCATTTGTTAACTGGAATCCCTTTATTCTAATAGTGAATTAAGATTTGTCAAGTTGTCTTTTTTCATTGCTACTTTTCTTTTTTAAATAAAAGTTCTTCACTGACCTTCAGTCTGTAGTTGTCTCCAAAGAAACACGGTGTGAAAAAATCCCCCCTATTTCAGAGCAGTGGAAATATTTTTTTTCCAATTTATGATTTTTTTTAAATTTTCTTTTGCATTCAGAGCCTTCATATGCAGATAGAGATGGCTGTTGTCCTCAGTGTTATCATGAGCATTCAGTTATCTTCCCAAACAGGTTAATGTTATTACTTCTCAATTCCAGATACTAAGGGAACTTGATAAGTGAGAATGGTACTGATAGCTTTAGTGAGTACCATAAGGTAGACCGTATTACTCTTCTAATTAAGTAAAACACAATGTTGATTTGCTGATGTGTTGCATTGGTAATTAGGTAAGGCCTCTTACAGAGACTGCTGGGAGGCTACAGCATGCGAGTTTATTTTTTAATTAAGTTGTAATTCACCCAGCCAAGATAGGACTTGGAAAAGTATCAGATGGTAGCTAGTGATTGAACTATAGGCAAAACCAGGAAGTCATTCCGTGGAATTTGTGTATTTTGTAATAAAGACAGATTTATCAGCTATCAAGGACAATATTGTAAAGCTGCTTAACACGTAGAAATTTTAAGAATAAGAAGTTGTTTTCAGATACTCCACTAGCAAAGTTTAGCCAACATTACTAAAGATGCTTGATTGCTGTTTGTTCTGCCCTACTTTGCAGTAGAGAGTTGTTACTTTTGGCCAAGGATGGTAGAAGGGCCTTTTTTTCCATTACCCATAAAATATATAGAGGAAGTATTAACATTATTGTATCACGGAGTATAAATTCTTGTATGAAACAGATAACATACCTTGTTTTTTGCCCAACTGCTTCAGATAGTTGGAAAAATACAATTTGGTTTCTCTATATCGTACTGTTTGGCTTTGTTTTTTCTAGTGTATTGGCTGAGGTGCAGTTTTAAAGGCTGGAATAGTTGGAGAGGATGCCCAGGTTCTTAAGGCTGACAATGCTGAACTCGAGCCAGAGGTACCTGTGTAAGGGAAGGCTCAACCTACCCGTGCTCTTAAAAAAACACAAGAATACTTCCCTTATTAAATTAAAAAGAAGAAATTCTACATGATTAAATAAAATTTTTCAAAAATTCTGATCAATTGTTCCCTCTTCTGTGTCCATCAAGGCTAGCTCTTGCTTCAGCCCTTTATTTCCAGCAGTGCCATGGCTTTCTGTGATTCCATGAGTGAAACCAAATAATGCAATGTTCCTGGGCAGCTTCTCTTTTGTTCAGCTCTGAGCTTATCTGTCTTCATGGTCTGTGCATATGTTGTACTGAGCTTTCTGTCTGCAAGCAAGCTCAGTAGCTGATGAGGCAGAAGTAATGTCCCTTCATCCAAGGACATTCCACATGGCCCGGACAGTCTTTGTAATATTTTGTAATAAGAAGAGTCAAAAAAAACCCCAATGTGGCTAATGTCTGTCACATATGGTCAGACCGGGGCTGGTGTGTGGCTCATAAAGGAGCAGAGCCAGACCTATAGCTGCCTGGACCGTACTGCTCATGCACTTCGTGCCTTGTGTAGGCAGATATTTTTCCTACAAGAAGGAGCTGCCTATGCAGTGAGCTTGCAAAATCATTTCCTTTATACTTTATACTTTAGGGGTAGGTGGGATAGCTAGTAGAATTGTTTAAGCACTTTTTAGGATTGCAAGGATAAAGATTCGTAAAGTGGTCATTGCATAAGGGTTTAAAGGAGACATTGAAACATATGGAAACAGGCCTAAAATAATTTTTCGACATATGATAAAAGCCCGTTTCTCCTTGGCAAAGAAAAAAGGTGTGCTGCCCTGGCAGAGATTAGCCCTCAGGTAGAATAAGAGTAGGAAAAGGAATGCAGTCTCGGTAGTGTATCAGAAGTCTTACAGTGAACGAAAGATTTGAATACTTGAAATACCCAAGAAAATGTGAACCTTTTTGAAGGTAGTAAGGTAGGAGGGAACAAGTACATTTGTGCGCAACTAATAGGAACTGTCAAAGTTACTCTTTGGTTATGTACAGGTAGGAATGTACATGTACTTTCCTCAAAGTCAGTGAGGAAAGAGAATGTGATAATCAGATGGCTGATGTCAAAGTAAAAGATGCTATGGGGTAACACTGATTTTGCTGACAGCAACAGCAGGAGAGACACAATACCAAAGTAAGGAAAGGAAGAGAGAACAAAAATGAATGGGATGCTGAAAGAGATGGCTACTTTCCTGCCACTACTTTCCTGCCAGAGTGATGAAGCCATAAATGTACTTTTTATTAGCTTTTTTTGAACAATAAGGCTGTAGATTTAATAATGAAATGCATATGGAGATCATATGTATATATGGCTTTAACTTTTTTTTTTGAAATTTCTATTTTTGATGTCTGTGTTTCTCCATTTGTTTGTCTGTTACCAGAGAGAAAAGGAATGAAGTCTGCGTTTAATTCTCAGCTGACATGCTAAAGAAATGACCTGCTAAAGAAAGAGTTCAGTAATTTTTATTGACAATACATTTGTATTTGTTTTGGCAAAGACTTAATTCACCTCTCACCATTCCATTTTTTTTTTTGTTGGTAAATTTAATGGCTTTCCTGCCCTTGGATATTTTTACAACAAAGTTTAATTAAGACACAGAACACTTAAAAGGTTTTTGTTAGAACACCGTACTTTAAAGTGGCTGTTACTTAAGTTCTTATTACATTTAGATTTTGCATTTAAAAGATCAAATATGTGTGGGTCAATATTATCTATTCCATCTTGAATATTTTTCACATGTTACTGCATGATACCATGATCAAAATTTTAAGGTGGAATGTTCATCATCGATGGATGGAATACCCTCTTCCTTTTTTGTTATGTATGTGACAGGAGACATTTGTCATGGGGTCTGTAATCTGCTGGAGTGACCTTGTTGGTAGCACTCCTCCTGAGAGTGCAACCTAGGCTTCTTGACCTGTAATATACTTTCAGGACGCTGTTTATGACTGGAGAGTTCTGTGAAGTCCTAGTATTAGTAGTTAATATTAATAATTAATAGTGAAAATTTATGCAAGGGCATGAAGTTTCATCTTTATGTGAAGAGTACTCTATCTGTTTTGTAGAGACTAAATGACCTCACAATCTGCTGAGTGACATGAGAGCACCTGAAATCTAAATTCCTTTAGATTGTGACTTTTCCTGGATCAGAAAAGGGGTTAAAGAATGGTGGGTAGAATAGGCATTTCATTAAGGAGAAATCATAATCTTGTTGTAGGTGTATGGTGAATGTAATTCTGTCAGTAACAGTCAGTTGGTTTAACACATCCACAGTAAACCATATTGGAGATTGGAGAATGCAATGATTCTTAAATCCTTGAATGACAAGGATTCCTTAGGCAGGTACTCTGTGACTTGTCATCAGTAATGCATCAAACAGCAATACATTTTATTGTTTGAACAAAAACTTAATGTAATTAAAACCCTTAAACATAGTCTGAAAACTTTCCCTAGAGAGTTAATAAAAGCAATATGTTTTCATTAGATTTTTTTGGTGGGCAGGGCCAAGCAGCTATTAATGAACACTTACTTTAATATTTTTTTCCAAGTACAAGTGTGGTGAAGAAACAAAGTGAAGTAGGAAATCTTTTTATGGAACTGCTGACTTATTTGAACATGTATGTAAAATGGAAGCTTTTTAATTGTTAGAAAATTTAGTTGTTTCAGGTAGCTGGCAGTTTGCTTCCTGTTTCTTTACTTTTAATACGTCTTACCTGTCTTCACAGTTCCCAGTCTTAGTCTTTTTCCCCAGCCCAACTGGTTCAGATTTCTTCACTTGCTTTCAGTTGATTGCAGCTGCCTTCTACACTCTTTGTGTTTTTCAGCCTTTATTTGTACCAACTATACCGAAATGATATAGTAGTTCAGGACATTATTTTCCTTTGTGCTTTCCTGCCATTTTTTCCAACGTCTTTGCATAGATGGATGTATTTGAGACACTTTTATTTTGGTTTTGTTTTTTGACATTAGGTCAGTAGCTGTCCACTTTCAAGTGTGAATATTTAACTTAGTGTTTGATATTCCATTTACACATGAGCCAAGAGTCTGAATTTCTGCTCATCTGAGCAGTTATTTTTCATTCCATGTACAGGATGAGCAAGAATGAGGATGTGCAGTTATCTTTCAGAGAGCTAACAGCAAGTGTTAAAGCTACAATATAACAGTGGATTTTAAAATACTTGTATCTTGTCAAGTCAAAACCAACAGTTGACTCTGAGGCATGTTTTATATGCTTGTAGACTTCTGACTTTTTTCAATGTGAATGTTCTTTGCTTATGTAGATTCAGATCAAGATGACTTGAAGAGTCACCTTGCTTCTGGTGTATAATATAGAGGTGGCCTTTGGAAAGAGAAGTCAGCAGTAATGGGCTTCTTTTTTTTTTTAGAAAGTTACATTAATTTGGCATAATATTTCTAAGCTTTTGTAACTTTCTAGAATGGTTTTAACAAAATAGTTGTTTATGAAGTGCCTTGTATTTTGTGTAATTTAAAGGGTTGTTTTTCTTGTTTATGTTCTGTTTTCCATAGATTCTCTGCAATGTCATCATGCGACTTACTGCTTTTTTGATGCTATTTTACTAGCTGCTGTGGGAAATAAATTTCTCTCTCAGTTCCAGGAGAAAATACTTAAATTTGAAACAGTGAATGAGAAATTTAAAAAAAATCAGACTCTTTATTAAAAAAAAAAATTAGAACTCTGCAGGTATATCTTAAATATTTTCATTAGTCAAAATAGTTGCTAGGATTTTTAATTCTATTTTTTAAAGATCTAACTTAATCTGAGATTTTTTTTTTATTTCCCTCAATCTTATCTGAGTTGGGTCTGTTAACTGATTTTTATACTAATAATAATAATTTCCACATATTAGCCATCTGCTCTCTGTGCTTTATAAAATAATTTATACTAGACAGTGGCATTCTATTTATTCCTTTTAAAAAGTGTCTGAGCAGATGCTGTTTGCGTTACTTTTAAATTTTTGGTTTTCATCAGTTTTTA
Source organism: Heliornis fulica (assembly GCA_013399135.1). Classification (NCBI taxonomy): domain Eukaryota; kingdom Metazoa; phylum Chordata; class Aves; order Gruiformes; family Heliornithidae; genus Heliornis; species Heliornis fulica. Next base: position 78,218 of record VXBZ01004512.1, on the reverse strand, counting down.
GAAACTGTCGAAGAAAAGACATATAGTACCATCCGGGTGAGGTCTGAAGTGGATCTTGAGAACTACCAAACCGCTTTAGAAGAAGTACTCACATGGCTTCTCTCTGCTGAAGATGCATTGCAAGCACAAGGGGATATATCCAATGATGTAGAAGTTGTTAAAGAACAATTTCACACCCATGAGGTATTTGTTTATACTAATCTTTCAGTAGGCATTCACCTGCTTTCACCCAATAATAAGGTCAAAATTAAAAAGAAACCAAAAATACTTCTGGTTTATTTTACTCTTATCTTGTTTGCTTTTTTTGTTCATTTTTTTCTTTGACTTTTGTTGCGGTGATTTGGGGTTTGTTGGGGGGGGAGGCATGGTGGGGGTGATTTGGAGAATTTAAAGATAGTAGTAAAGACTGTGCCCTGTGAAAAAAGTGAAATTATTTCTGGTTTGTGTTAAAAGGTTTGGGGATGGGTTGAAAAAAATAGAACAACATTGAGAATCAGGTTTGGCAAGTGGTGAAACTGAAGATGTTTCTTCAAAGTCTGTTGTTTCTTTCTCAAGTATCAAACTGGGATTTTTTTTTTAATTTTTTTTTTTATTTTCAGGGTTTTATGATGGAATTAACAGCTCACCAGGGACGAGTTGGAAATGTTTTGCAAGTTGGAAGTCAACTTCTAACAATTGGAAAACTTTCGGATGATGAAGAGAATGAAATCCAAGAACAAATGAATCTACTCAATTCTCGATGGGAAAGACTCAGGGTAGCAAGTATGGAAAAACAAAGCAAGTAAGTAATATGTCAGGTAAAATAATATATATGGAGATTGACTGAAACAATCATGAACTTGACTGACAGCTGGGATTTTCTTTCTGTTTGTGAACAAAACTCCATCTCAAATCTTTTTCAACCTGAAGTTTGATGTGTACTGATTTTTAAGCTGACATGTACTTTTGAGACTGGAAGTCACACAGATCAGCAGCTGTCATCAACTTGGACTCTAATAACATTTTAACTAAAATTTGTATTACCTACTGTGGTGCTTTGACCCTGGCTGGAGGCCAGACTCCCACCAAAGTCACTATGTCACTCCCCTCTTAGCTGGATGGGGAGAAAATGTCTGATGAGAGGCTTGGAAGTCAAGATAAGGCCAGGGAGAGATCATTCCACAATCAACGTCATGGGCAAAACAGACTCAACACAGAGGAGAGGAAAGAAAACTCTGTAGTTTATTATGCTACACTGCACTACGCACACAGAGAAATCAGAGTTGGATAATGAGAAGTACAAACAGCTCTTAAAACACCACCCCCTGCCCCTCCCTTCTTCGCAGATTTCACTTTATTCGTGATTTTCTCCTCCCCAGGATGGCACAGAGGAAACCAGGGAGGGGAAATAGGGAATGGAGGTTTCAGTCAGTTCCTCATGAGTTGTTCTCCTTCTTTGGGGCATTGCTCACACTCTTTCCTGTGCCAGTGTGGGGTCCCACCCATGGCAGAAAGTCCATGAACTTCTCCATATGAATACTTTCCCACGGGGCCTCAGCTCTTCAACTGCCCCAGTGTGGGTCACTTCTATAAACTCATAAAAAGTCTCTCAGTCCCAGGCTGCTGGCCCCAGCCTGATACCACAAAGTCACAAGCCCCTCCAGCAAACCAGCNTTCACTGACCTTGGTGTCTGCAAAGTTTCTCACATCTCACTCCCTTCTCTGGTGGTAAAATGCAGCTGTTTGTGTTTTGTCTCTCTCTCTCCAATGTGATTCCCAGAGGCCTGTGACCGGCGCTGATTTGCCTGGCCAGCCTTGTCAGCAACAGGGTTTGGGAGTTTGGCCTAGCTGGAATTTACTCTGTTGGACCCTCAAGAAGCTTCAAGCTGCTTCTTTAAGAAGCCACATTGTAAAACCACCACACCTATCAAACTCTTTTCTGATTGTTTCAACAAATACCACACAAGGCTTAGCTACAAAAGAAAGAATCTTTACTGAGACAAAAGGAAAAGGGAAACAAATCTTTAAGCACTGTAAAACTTGATCCCACAAAACCAATATGTAGCAGCTTAGCTTTCCAGAAGTGTTTTGATTTACGTAGAAACCCTGTGAAGGTAAGAGCTTGTGATTGTGTCACAGTGGAGTGATTTGTTTTGCAAGACACAGAGTAGCTAAAATAGAGAAGTTACTGAAGATGGTTTTTGTGTGATTTGCATTCCTTATCTTCAGTAAGTGTCTGTTACCTGATCTTTTACACTTCCTTTTCTCAGCCTCTCTTTCTTTTTAATTTTATGTGGATAGCTTTAATCCCTATCTAATATAAAAACTTTTTCAAACTCATATGATTGAATCTTACTTTATCAGAAGGAATTTTGCACTCCTACTGGCTGTTCTGTAAAGGGAACCAAAGGTGAAGGTTACCAAATACCATACGAAGTCAAATCCAGTGGAAATTTGAAAATTAATTGAATGTCACTAGGAACTTTTTCATTGGTAAGGAGTATTAACTACTGAACAATGTAGCTGTTGTCTAAGCTAAAATTAAATAAACACAGTGACATACATCCTAAATCTGAGATCCCTGATGTGTTTTTAGGGACTTTGAACTAGGTAGGCTTCGTTAAAATCTTTCTTCTCTGCTCTTATTTTTTTCTCTCAGATAATTCCAAAGAACATGTACTAAGTGAGCAACTCTTCTGTCTCTTCTTTCACTGCAGCTGTAGGGTTACTCCTTTTGCAGATGTGATTTAATAAAAGCTGAATAGCTCCAGTTGTTAAGCCAGTGGTCCTACCCAGCATCCTGACTGTAAGAACAAGAAAAGTTAATCTTCAGGGAGGATGCATGATCTCCTGAGGCAGCATCTTCTCATCACCTTTTGCCATTGGTGCAGATCAAATTTTGGGCTGTGTGGATCATTGTTCTAAGCTAATACTACATATCTTACGTTAAAGTTTTCCATAGCTCTCTCCTAATACTCAAATATTTTTCCGGCTAAGGTGAATTCCTGAGATGGAAGCAGTTCTCTGTATTTGGGAACCTAATATTGATTTTTTACTTTCTTTCTTACATCTTTTTAATCGTTATCCCCTTGGACCTGTTAGTGCCTGTGGCATCCTTTGGTGGTGAATACCACTGGCCTCTTACCCAGTATGAAGAAATCCTTTTTTTGAAGAAAGAATAAAGAATTTTTTTTTCCTGGTCAATGGTAGCTTAAGTGATTCCATCTAGTTAATATAAGTTAGGGTTACAGTGTATATTTCTCCTTGCTTTCTCCATGAATATATCTTTGTTTATTCATGTTGCTACTTGTGCTTTATCAAGTTCTACTTGATCTTTTTGCAGTTGAAGGGACTAGAATTACCCACAGGGTAATTTAAAGGGACAAGTGTGATTTTAACAAATGCATAACATCGTTCTTTTTTTTTTTTAATATGCTCTTAGTAATTTTAAAATCTGTTAACTTTTCAGCTTTCTGTTGAGTATTTGCTATTTCTTCTTTCTTCTGTAAAATCTTGTTTCAGATGTTTAAACCTAACCTCTTCCAGCCTTATTATTTGAATAGAGAGAAGACTCCAAAGTATCTAAGATACTTCACTGCAGGCAGTTTTTATTTGCCATATTTACTTTCATTTAAATCGACACGTGCAAGTAGCAACCTCATTTCTGAGTGGTGCAATGTCTGTTATAATGTCCTTTAACTCCAGATGCAGCTATAGGTCATTGCTTGGGGAATTGAATGGTCTAGTATCTTCTGAAGCAGGTTGTGTTTAGATCCAGTGAAGTCAGTGGAAGATATAATATGATATGGGCTTCACAGAGAATGTTGTGCTACTCTGTGCTTCCTTATTACAAAAGAAAATGTGATAAACTCAGTGAAATTTGAGCTAGGGCAAGAGTAGATTACTCAGGAGGGAAGTACGTAGATATGGCTAATTTTAACCAATCTGTGTTTTGAGCACCAACTGACAGGTTATGAACTGCTTTGATACCACAGTGCAATGCATTTCTAGGTTGTTATACACAATTTAAATTCCTAGGATCTACCTTCTACTTAAGTTTGAAGCATAATCTTCTGAGCACGTTGCTATAATCTAGTCTGTAAGTCAAAGGTGACATGTTTATCCGAACAGAGATGTTTGGGGGTTTTTATGGAAAGTGAGAATGACAAGTCTATCCTCTGTTGTAATGGTAATAGGAAAAGTGAAAAGAGGCAGCACACTTTACAGCACAGGGGAGACAAAAGCAAGAAATCAACAAAGGGAGGAGAATGATACACTGATAAGACCTTTTCACCTTTATAGTATGCTTTATGAAAAGTGATATAGGAGGTCAGACTATCAGAGGAAGTTTGGAACACAGCAATGCCATTGTGTTTTGTGTGAAAGCGTTTCCCTCTTCCAGCAAGCAACCTATTCGCATGCTTGAAGGAAAACAGCTTTAGTTTTTCATTTCTTCCTCCAGCACATCCCCAAATAGGATTCTGTGTAGTAAAGCATCTTAGAGTGATAAATGAATCATTGGAGAGGAAAACTGAATGCAGTGTACCACTTTATGGAGAGTTCCACAACTACTAAAGCACACTCAATTCAATGGAATAGTTATTTTGTGTTTTAAAATAATGAGAGCCATACCATAAACAAAGATTATCATAATCTTCTGAGATATATAAATAAGTACTAAAACCTCTATCTGATCTTTATAGAAGTAATTTGAAAACCAGGAAGTACCTGTGGATTGGGAAGAATCAGGAAAAAATATTTTGCTGAAAAATTGACTGTGCTTAAATTATTTTCTGTATTTATTTCATTTTTTTAAGTTGATGCACTTTGCTTCAGAATAATATCAATATTCTGTATAGTATTTATTTCATTGTTTCTCGGTTTTATTAAATCAACTTCTTTTTACTTTAGCAGGTTTTCTGTAAATTTTTATATCATTTATTGTTAAAAAATGTTATATCTATTATAAGGAATTGTACTTAATATTTCTAATACCTTGGTTAAGAAGATCAAGTAAGACAGTAAACCACACCCTTGAAATTGAAGGAGGACTGAGTTAGATCTGAGATACCTGATCACTTGTGAACCATGGATTATAATAAAGCATGGTATCGTCTTCCTGTACTCTATCCATAAAGAGAGATTAGAGCAATTAAAATATAAACAGGCCACAAATGAGATAAGGGATTTCACATATTATCTGCATGACAATGACTAATATTAAACCCTCCTAGTTCACAAGAATTGTGTACCAAAAAGTAAAGTAATTATTGAACACAATCTTCTGTTTTGAGTAGTTTGAAAACTGTTCATTATGACTGGGAAAATACAGATTTATACTTACTTTGGACATATTTAAACTTTACATATTACTGGCTTTGTTCAGACTGTCTGGGGAAAATCCAGAATAGTTTGGACCAACTCAAAAGTACTTGCTTTGCTCTAGCACACCATGAAATTGTGACAGAAAACTGCATGTTCAGATTCTTGTGCGCATTTCTTTAGGTGCCTACCTGTTCAGGGACAAGACCTCTTGAACTTCTCGTGTACTTCTGCCAGTCTGCAGCTGCTGCAGGAGAAAACATACTTAGGAAAATGACCTAATGGGAGAAAATGTCAGTGTGAAGTTGGGCAGTTTTAGGTGCTGTTAGTCACAGTGACAAAAATTACGACAGCTTTCTAATCTGGACGACAGTTTCAAGAAGTGAACCTGAGAGATAAGTGGGAGTACAGTAGGACCATGCTGTCTTTTACACAGCAGTTTTCTCCAATCTGAAAGTTTAACTCAAGATTTCAAATCTCAAAGTAGAGTTTTGAAAGTACTTAACTAAGTTTTTGCTAGGCGCTATGTAAGTAGCCCACTGTAAGATAGAGCGGTTTCACCAGGCTCAGTGTAACTGAGGACAGTGACTGTGGTCAAGTGGCCAAAGTGAAAAATTGAACAGTATGTGAAATATGGGTAATACAAATAACTACACATAATTCCATCAGTCAGTACTACTTTACACATCATTGTAAAATACTTTTGATAAGATTAAGGCTTTGTTTAGGGAAGTTTGGAGAATTTCTAAAGATAGCAAGTATAAGCAGAGGGTTTGTAATGGGTTTCTGAACAGATCAGTTTGGAGCTATAACAATACTTTGTTTAAGGAAAACTGAAGTATTTTTAATTCGGTTCTCCAAAGCATTATCCCCTGATTTAACTGAAGATTTAGTAATCTTTTCTGTTTAATAACCTAAATTTGAGGGAGCCCAGCAAGTAGAGGTGTCGGAGCAGTTCTAGCAAACATTACAAGCTGTAAGAAACCAGATAGTGGAAATTTTGAACATCCAAACAGCTCTAATAGAAGAGGCCAAAACATTGTATTACATGTGGTACTCAGATTCTAGGAAAAAAAGTTTCAAAACATTTTGCCTTATTCAAAATTCTTTCAATAGATTTTCAGTTACCTATTTGAAAGTAAATATTTTTTTATTCTTAATTGAAATGTAGCCTTGTAAAAATCAATTCAGACTATGAAGGACTGATATTTCTGCCTGTTGTATTTTCATGTATAAATTGAAAATTTTTATTTTATTTTTTTTACAGTTTACATAAAATTCTAATGGATCTGCAGAATCAGCAGCTAGCCCAGTTAGCTGACTGGCTGACAAAAACAGAGGAAAGGACAAAGAAAATCGATTTGGAGCCCTTAGGTCCAGATCTAGAGGACTTAAAGCATCAAATAGAGGAACATAAGGTATGCTGTGATACGAAAAAGGCACGAAAAATCATTTGAGGTTTTGACATTTTAAAAGCTCTATTACTACCATTAGAACATAGCAAAGTAATACAGAATCTTGGTATAATATTGTTTTGTACAATTAAGAGTGTTTGTAGAGTTAATTTATTAAACCTCTATTTTATCCCAAAATAAATTATTTTTAAAACACAAACTATATACTAGAATATGAGGCAACTGTAATATCTTTTCATTACACAGTACAGTAAGAATATATCTGATCTAGTTAATACCTGTGTTTTCTTTTGAATGTTGCTTTTTTTTTTTCCTTGCATGCTGTAATAGTCAGACTGCATAATCTTGTTAGTACTCCTGGGAATCTGAATATACACAGCACTACAGAAGAGAATCTAGTTTCTAAATGTAGAAAATACTTTTTAGTAATGTATTTAATAAAAATAACTAATAAATGCAGTGTAGGAGAGAATTAGGCAAATTATTTTAAACATTCCGTGGGGTAATTCTTTAATTGCAAAAATTAAGAATGAGAGACTTTATAATTTATGAAATATCTTTGTTTCATTTACTGGATTAAATTCTCTGGCTTCGTATTAATTTAAAACTTTAAATACAGTTATGTCTGTACCCATGACACATGGTGATGCTGATAGGGAGACAAAAAAGTGTAGAAAACAGAGTTGATTTGTGAGATCATGGAGATTTACTGTAAAAACCCATTAACCTTTCTACGTCAGCTGTTCAAAGCAGTTCAGTTCCATAGTATCGTGAGAGAAACATTTGATGCTTGATTGTCCATCTCAGCATTAGTCCAGGGTCTAGATGGCAGATATCCCCCAAACACAATTCATTGTTCCATTTATCGAAACCAGTACTCAAAAGTTGTTCAGTTGTTTGTGGTTTCTCTTTTGGGGGGAGGGAATAAAAAAAAGTTCAAAAGCTTAAAAAGACTGGGTGACCCACTCCTGTGTTAAAGGTGATTTTCCTGCATTCTGATTAAAGAGTGTGTCTGAAGAATACAAATTTTATGCCTGCTGCTGATGTTTATTTTTCTCTGCTTGCTCTGAAGAGAGATAAGGCATATCAGAATGTGGGTTTGCTAGCTAAGCAAATATTCTGACAATAAATTTACCCAAAACACCCCACAAACCCACCAGGCAATTTTGAAACAGTAATTAGAGAAAGCAACCTTAAAAATTACAAAGACTTGAACAACTCTGTTCACGTTTCTGTGGATTTTGTATTTGAACACCAATGCAAAATGTAATAATTTTATTCATTCAGTCTCCTTATGCTGTTTCTTTCTAATGTTGAGACAAATGGGTATTTAGGTTGTATTTGGATATTCTGACTGAAAGCATGTAGACATCTACCTCTCCCACATACTAGTTCTTCATTTTTGGTGTGGTGAGTTAGTCAACATTATTTATGTATATTAATTTTTATTTTAATATATTTTCTGTACAGAAGACTAGTTAAACTAGAAAGGAAATGCTTTTCATTTAATGGTAATTAACATTCTATTCATATATAGTTTGTCTTATAAGTCAAATAAGGTGATGCTTTATATTTTCACATATTGTGACAGTTTCAGATAATTTTATTGTATATTGTTTGGAACAAAGCTACCTTCTATAATAAGGGGTAAACCAATGGATTTCTAATAGCACATTCATTGCTTTACTATTAAATAAACAAAAAAGCAAGCCCTCCCATATAATCTGAGATTCACATGATCCTGGATATCTCTAAAGCAATATTGTAGAAATTGATGGAAGTAATCAGAATTTAGAAGATATAAAAGACAAAGATCATTTTAATTTAAGCAGACCACAACAAAGATGACAGGTTGGGTTTGTTGTCATCCTGTCTCCCCCTCCTCTTTACCTTTATCATTCCCTCTTTAATGTTGATTAGTACTTACTTTTCAGTCTGTATATTTCATGTTATTTATCCCTCTTTCATTTTTAACTTTAATACATTTTATTTCCTTTATTCTACTTTTTTCCTCACTGTTGTCTCAAATATTGGCCTTGAGTTCTTGTGAGTAACACTTCAGTTTCCATGCTGGGTCCTATAGCAAATCATAATTGTTCCATGATATGTGTTAGGAATGACTTCCATCAGTGAGATGGGAGAAAGCACACAACATTCTTCACACCATGCTACTTAGTTCAGTACCATATGAAGTTAGTACATAGAAAATATACAGTGAATATATACAGTATATGAATTTAATATAATACACAAAATTTTCAGAGTGGTGTGAAATAGAGGTGAACTCTAGATAGGTTGTACAACATTAGCAAAAGGTATACAGTTCTGGTAAGAAATATGGCATAGTCAGCATATTTTGAGTATTAGATGTTTCAGTTACATAATACTGCTGCAAAACTCCATTTTTTAATTTTGTCTGTTGTTTAAAATGTCCCTTTATAATTCTGTTAAGGAAAAAAATTGCTTTTCAATAGATATGAGGACTATTGAGCTATCTCAGCAAAACATTATATTAGAAATTTTATCATTATGCAAAAATGTGGTTTTAATTGAACTGGTTTTATTATTCCACATTATTATTTTACAATTTCTCGTTAGCAGATTTTATAGTTTCATTAACTTTCAAAAAATTCTGAGCTGCTTAGGTGTTCGTACTTCTTATGAAAGTCTGAGACATTTCATATTTTTTAATGAAAATATCAAACTATGGAAAATAGTGTTAGGATTTTGAGTGTTTCCAATTAATGGCAAGGGTAAAATTACAGTCTTCAAATATCAGAGGTGGATTTGCCTTTGGGTAGTTGGATACCCTAAGTAGGTATTTCTGTTTACTTTGAAGTAGATTGTGTCAGTCACATACATTATCTGATGGATAGGAATTGAAGGAACTGTGGGGTCTTAGGAGTTTCTGTTGTTGCTATCCCATGTTTCAACATCTATATCCATCTTACATTTTAAGTCCTTGCAAATTTTCTATCTCTACAAACTCAGGAGAACTTGTTAGAAACTTCAGTTTAAATTATTTGAATCTGTAAAGTAATGTTTCAACAAGCTCCTGTATGCAAAAGATTTTCGCCAGTGAATTTCATGGTAAAAATAGATGCTTGAATCGTAAAGAACTGCCCTTTAGCATGTCAAATCTTCCTGGGGAATAGAAAATGATTCAATATTTTGGTTTCATCAGTTCTGTTACTGCTCAAGTCTGGCACACACTCTGTGTGAGACGTGCACTTCCATAGTGCCCTCCACTCCTGCATTGCAGAGCAATGGTTCTGATAATGGTTCTGTGCTGGGGTGCCATCTCTCAGATAAGCACTAATCAGAAAGTGAAAACCACTTCACCTGGGGGAAGTGAGCTGTGTTACATGGTCTGATCCAAGAGTGCTCTGCCTCCTCTTCCTTGATTAAATTTTGGGTCATCGGATGTTGAGAAACTTGAATTCCAGGGATCACTCCAACAGTTTGGTGTACTTCGGAGCCATTGAGAACTGCTTTATGGTCTAGTTCTGTGAAGCAAATGGTTATCACAAGCATGACAGTTTAAACAAAAAAGAGGATTCTTATGAATATATTGGCTCAAAGGCTATGCCCATGAAAGAATTAAAATTCTGAAATGTGTTAGGGTAAGGAACTGATGCCTTAGAACCAAAATACTCTGAATTCCTTTCCTATTTCCTACAGACATGTTATATTTTATATATTAAATTTCAAATAAAAGATATTTAACTGAAGAGATTTAAAATGCATGACCTGTTTTTCAGCAAGGTCTTTTTCTTCATACATAAGTGAATCATTCTACTTGAAAAAAGCAGCAGAAAATTTTTGTATGGTGAAATTCAACATAGTCTGTAATACAGTCAGGGTTTCCTTTGTGACATGGTATATATGGTTACTGATATTTTTCAGAGCGTGAATATCAAACCGTGTATGTACTAATCACTAGAATACACTTTGAAGTATTGAGGACATAATCCAGGACTTTGGTGTCCCGAAATTTTTCCATAGATTGGAAGCTATTATAAGCACCTAAAAAGTGACAGAATGTGGACCTTGGATGCCTTGGGTTTTTTTCAGGGAAGTGGGATGAGGGGTTTTTAAAATTTAAATGTTTAAATTTTATTTAAGAAACACAGCACAGAACCCAGTAATGCAAAACAGTGGTTAACTATAGGGAAACAAAAATGTATGTTTGGTTGTTTTAAGATAAACTAATCTGGAGATAAGTAACAAAAATTATGAAACAAAATTGAATATTGTTTTCTTTGTGGCTTGAATTTCAGTACCAACACTTCTTTAGCTCCTTCTCTTTCTGTCTGATTCCCTGTTCTCTTGCTGTGTCTCAGCAAAGAAAGAAAAGGTAGGGATTCCAAATCCCTAGCAAATTGTAGAAAGGTAGGGATTCCATCTTGCAGTGAGAAGAACAAAAAAAGAATAAAAGAAGACACAAAAACCCACCAATGGGATGTTGCCAAGATGTTACAATACCTCTGACTTTTCCTTTTTTTGTGATGTAGTTTAAGTGTACAGTGAATACGCTATGAAACATCATCAGAAGAATACATCTAGACTTCCCATTGCACTTCCCTGTGTGCTTTGAGGAGGGAGGGAACAAGTAATTAGATTAATTACATGAAGCCTGAGAAATTGTAGAAGGGACAGAGAGATTTGAAAAGTACAGAAATTTGTCAAGGTTATGAATTATCCAAATATCAATTTGTGCAGATTTGAGAGATGTTTCTTCACTTTTAGCAGTCCAATGCAAAGGATTGTCCTTAGTTTTGTTGCAGCTTACAGCTGGAACTGGGAACCAAAGCTAAAAGGGAAAGAAGATTTTTCCTGAGACATTTAGAAACCATGAAGTACCTTTCTCACTGTTTCCTGGCTTCTTCAGTGAGTGAAACAAGGGTGCTACATAGGTGTTTCCTAATCCTGAGTCATTTCCTGAGTAGTTTCATCCTATGTTACTGATGTCACAAGAGTGCCAAGCTGAAGATAGTGTGCAGTTGTTTAATGGAAAAAAAATCCAGTAATTATGAATATTCTAAATACAAATTTTGCAAAATTTAAATAATTTTGAATGTTAATGTAAAGTACAAAATATAATACAGTAGCTATTTAAAATTCACAGGCTATGCATAAATGCTACACTGATATCTGGAAGTCACCAATAAATGATTTCTCAAACCAAATTTCAGGCTGAAATCTTGTATCAAGAAGTAGGACTTGTGAGTAATGGCAAGTGATTTTTGTGAAAGGAATAGAAATCTGCCCAGTATGCTTATGCTAGCATACATATATGCTAAAGTAAGAAAATAAGTTTAAATTACTTAGTGCTGACTGCAATAGGATTATGAAGTTCTCATAGCTGGCTGGTTATGCATGTTTATTAGTCAGTGTGGGGAAGCACATGGCATTTTCTCAATTTGGAACACATTTTCTAACATGTATGCTTTAATTATAGGCATTTCAAGAAGATTTGGAACAGGAACAAGTCAGGGTGAATTCTCTAACCCATATGGTAGTGGTGGTGGATGAAAACAGTGGAGACAGAGCTACTGCTGCACTGGAAGAGCAGCTTCAGGTGATGACTAAACTTTTGTCTTAGAAAAAGCTATCAGTGGCATTAAGTGTTAATAAGGCTGAAGAAATAATAGCAGCATAAGGTGTATTTCAGGAGACGTTTCTGAGAATGATCTTAAATATATATTTCTGTAGAATCTGACTTTTGTATAGATAGGTGAATGTGTTTTGGAGAAAGAAAAAATCTGAGAGCAGTTTTTTTTTTGTGTGTGATTCCTTCAGTATCAGCCTGTATTTTCTCTCCAAGGACAAGTGTTTGTCTTCTATGTCTTAACTGTATTTCACTACTCCTGACAGAAGTAACATGATTCTCTGTTGTAGTTAAGGAGAAGAATATTACATGTATGTTTCTGCACAATTCAGCAATATAAGTTTTTGAGGATGGGGATTTTCATTCTGATTGGAGATTTTTCATTTATGTGATATATTTTGGTGTTGTAGTAATATAAAGTGTCTTTATCCCCTGGCAAGTTCTTCAAGGCACATTCATTTTAAATAATGCCCAGTGTGTGTCTTTTAATGGCAGTGGTGGCTCCAGAAAATTGAAATAGAAAAAGGTTTTAAAAATAAGAAAAAACAAACAATGTATGTGAAATCGTACTTCTGTGGACAAGTAATGGTTATCAAGAAATATTAGAATGCTAGTACTAAATTTAGGAGGAGTTAGCAGCAACATCCTTGCAAATCAAACCTGTTCTAAATTGCATTTAGATCCAAAGCTTAAACAATCAACAGGCATAAAATTCCATCTTCACATTTAAGATGCATTTATGATAAAGCTAGCAGCAAAGATGTTTCAAAACCTTCTCAAATATTAGCTTTTATTATAAGAAAGTTTAGTATTTCAGTCATATCTTTCCAAAGTTGCTCTTGCTATATTATTCATATTGCAATGTTCTTACTGTAACTGCTGAAAGGACTTACATGAATGATTACTCTTGAGATGAATTGATTGAAATCAAGAAGCGGATATGCTTGTATCTGTGGTCAGATCTCCAGAGTATCTGCTCAAGAAGTACTGCAGTACTACCACCAAGATCCCTTCTGCTTTTCTTTCAGAAAGGGGAAAGTATGTTTCTTTCGCTTTGCTTTAATGCCCAAGAAAATTAAAAGGGGGTTAGTTTTGAATCATTAAAGGCCCTCTGACTATTCAGCTGGAAGGTGTAGTCATAGCTCACAGATATCTGCTATCTTGAATCTAGCTAATAAGGCTTCCAATAACAGTAAATTGACAAGCTAGACAGGCTTGAGAGGTGGGCCCATGCAAACCTCAAAGTTTGACAAGGCCCACTGCAAGGCCCTGCACATGGGTCAGGGAAATCCCAAACACAGCTACAGGCCGTGAGGAGAACAGACTGGGAGCAGCCCTGCGGAGAACTTGAGATTGATGAAAAGCTCAATGTGAGATGTTGATATGTGCTTGCAGCCCAGAAAGCCAACCATATCACGGGCTGCATCGAAACCTGCAGGTCGAGAGAGATGATTCTGCTCTTCTAGACTGTTCTGGTGACTCCCAATCTTGAGCAATTTGTCTGCTTCTGGGGTCCCCAGTACAAGAAGGACATGGAGTCCAGCGGAGGGCCATGAAGATGACCAGATGGCTGGAGTACCTCTCCTATAAAGGCGGGTTGAGAGAGTTGGGGTTGTTCAGCTTGGAGAATGCTCAGGGGAGACCTTAATTGCCACCTTTCACTACCTAAATGGGGCCTACAGGAAATATAGAGGGGGAATCTTTTACCAGGGTGTGCAGTAATAGGACAAGGGATAATGGATTTAAACTGTAAAAGGGTAAATTTAGACTAGACTTGAGGAAAAAGTTCTTCACTTTGAGGGTTTTGAGGCAGTGTAACAGGCTGCACGGAGAAGCTGTGGCTGCCTCATCCCTGGAAGTATTCATGTCTGGCTTGGATGGGGCTTTGGGCAGACTTGTCTAGTGAGGGTGTACCTGAGCATCACAGGGGAGTTGGGACTTTGATGGTCTTTAAGGTCTCTTCCATCAATGACCAGTAATTAGTCTGGATTTTAGAGTAACAAGTACATGTTTTGAATGCTACTCAAAAATTAAGTCCCAGCTTTCTTTATTGCAGCTTCTTAGTCACTCAGGAAGTACAACAGTGTCAAGGTAACAATGCAACCTGTACTTATCTGTCAATTATTACTTCCATTTAAGTTTATCTTAAATGTCAGAACTGTGGTCTACCTGTTCAATACAGTCATAAAATTCCAGATTTTCTTGACAGCTCCTTGAATGCTGTACAGCAGGATCAAGAAGATCCCTTGAAAGCACATAGTTCTAGAAACTAAACTAAACTAGAAATATATCTTGGATGAAAGAGGAAGAAAAATGAAATTAAATGCATAAATTAAGTTGAAAAGGTTCAACTAGGATATTATTCTGTGTTAGACCTATGGTAATATATGACCAAAAAATAAAAAAGGAAATTATTAAAGGGTTTTCACTTCATGAATTAGAAGATTGATAGCGTGAAAAACTAGAGGTTGGTGGATTACTGAACATTTTAATCTAATTTCACATCGTCAGAAACATATCTGAACAATTAAGAGCACAAGAGGTCTGTTATTACACTGGTTAGAATGGTACCATTTTCATCCTGTGCAAGTGCTGTGACTGGCCTGTGTTGGAATCCAACCTGAAAGAGAACTCAGATGTTACTGTAATAGATTTACTGCACTAGAGAAACATAAAGCATGTGGATTATAAATGGATCGCAGTGGGAATAAGCAGTCTGTAACTGTACAAGTGGAGAAGATGCCTGTTACTGGAAAAAAGCATGCCCAGTTTTTACTGTCATGGAGAAAGTATATTCCATGAAAAATACCAGTAAGGTCATTCCAGAGACACCATACCCTACAGCACAGGCACTCTGAGCTGGGTGCAGAGTTGCAGGGATCAGTCCAACTGATGTTCAGTTCCATCCTTGAATTGCACTTACAGAAAAATCTGAGGAAAAAGTCAATAATGCCATTGCTCTGGAAGTCACAGCATATGGAGCAGTATTACAGATGTTCATAAAAACAATATCCAGATATAAAGATACAGGGTTGAGGTTGATAGGGACGTGTGCAAACTTTCACTTTTTTCAGGAGTGCTGAGTTACTACAATCCATCTGCTATAAGCAAAATGTTAGATCTCCATTTTTAAGCGTACAGAAAGACTATGGTTTAATTTTTTTTCACATTACTTGCAAGCTAAATATAAGCACAGGACATATGATGTGTTGGCAGGCACAACCATTAGAGCATTTGACACACAATGGAGCACAGATCAAACCTTGATTATGTATCTGCCAGTCTGAATTTTTTGCCTGGGATAGAGTTAATGTTTCTTCCTAGCACCTGGTATAGTGCTGTGTTTGGAATTTAGAATCAGAATAATGTTGATAACACAGTGTTGCTTTGGTTGTCACTGAGCAGTGCTTACACTAAGTCAAGGACTTTACAGCTTCTTATACTGTCCTGTCAGCGAGGAGACTGGGGGTTCACAAGAAACTGGGGGAGGGGACACAGCTGGGACAGCTGACCCAAACCAGCCAAAGGCGTGTTCTATAGCATTACGACATCGTGCTCTGTAGGGGACTTGGGGGAAGATGGCTGGGGTTTAGAATGCGGCTCAAGAGCCAGCTGGGCATTGGTGGTCTGTGGGCAGTGAGCAGCTGGGCTGTGCATCACTTCCTCTGTATATTCTACTGTTGTTGTTACCTTCCTTTTCTGTCCTATTAAACTGTCTTTATCTCAACCCACGAGTTCTTCCTTCATTTCCCTGATCCTCTCCCCCATCCCACTGGGGAAGAGGAGTCAGGGGGTCGAGTGAACAAACGGCTGTGTGGTTCTTGAAGCTGCCTGCCAGGTTAAACTATGACAGTCCTTTGTGGCACCCAGTGTGGAACAGGAAGGGTTGATATAAGGACAGATCTGACCTCAGTGCATTAAAACAGAGGTGTTACAAGCATCAATTATATCAGGTAAAATGGTCGCTGGTTACAGTGTTGATTCATTTGTTCTCAAAGTTGTGTGCTTTGCTCAGAGATGTGTAATGTAACACCTCACTTCCACTAAACAGTCCCTGTTGTGCCATTTGTCTTCTCTGCAAAATGGGTCAAGGTTATCATTGGGGTGAACTTCGTAATATGGATTTATGAAACCATAAACTTGGTCCCGAGACTAACCTCAGCCTGTCCATCATCTCCGTACTAAGGGAGCCATCTATCGGAAACTGTTAATAATGCGCTTTTCACTTAGGTAAAGTGAAAAGCGCATTATTAACAGTTTCCTTGGAGAGCCGGCAAGCGGGGACACCACTTCCTTCACCTTCCCCTTCTTCTCCAGGCTAATTACAATAGCTCTTGAGAATGTCGAATACCCTTGGGATGTTCAGACCAGCATGTTTCCATTTCTAGTTCTCCTGTGTGCGTTTCAGGTCTTGTTAAGGGTTAAACCACTGTTTAAAAATACCACCCAGAGATTAACCCCTGGCAGCCTAAACATGAGCCAGCAGTGTGCCCAGGTGGCCAAGAGAGCCAATGGCATCCTGGCTTGGATCAGGAACAGTGTGGCCAGCAGGACCAGGGAGGTGATAGNTGCGCCAGGGAAGATTTAGGTTGGATCTTAGAAAGAACTTCTTTACTGTGAGAGTCATCAAGCACTGGAACAGTCTACCCAGGGAGGTGGTTGAGTCCCCATCTCTTGAGGTGTTTAAAAGGCGGGTAGATGCAGTGCTTGAGGACATGGTGTAAGGGTAGACTTGGTGGCAGTAGGTTAATGGTTGGACCGGATGATCTTAGGGGTCATTTCCAGCCTTAAAATTCTATGATTCTATGATTCTATGAACAGGCTCTGCTGCTACTCCAGTCCTGTCAACTGGAGTACTGCTACTCCAGTAGCAGTGAGATTTCAACCCCCATCCAGGAAATTGTCACCTGGCTACTCCGGTGCTGGGATAATGGGGCAGTAGCCTGTAATTAGAGGTAGGGAGGCTAAGCAGCTGGGATCCTGTCTAGGGAAGAGGCCATTGATGAGGTTATTGGGCGAAAACTACAAGCCCTCAGCTTGTGGTGGCAACTTCCATCAGGCATAAAGGAAAGTTATACCTTCAAGGAAGATGCACCACCAAGGAGGGAGGTATCCAGCAGCTGAGTGTTTCCTGTGAAGGAGATTTATGGCCCAGGACAGTTTATTATGGCCTAAAAAGTATGCAGTTACCTACAAATCCAGATGAAATCTAAGGCACAAGACAATGGTAGAGTGTTGTGTTTGGGATTTAGAATGAGGATAATGTTGATAACATGCTGATGTTTTGTTTGTTGTTTGGCAATGTTAATGCAAATACACTAAGGCAAGGACTTCTCAGCTTCTCACCCTGCCCCGCTATTGAGGAGGCTGGAGATTATTCTTTTTAATTATTATTCCTATTATTATCCCATATAAAACAGGTGGCACTGCTGCTGCTATTATTGCTATTATTATTACTATTATTGTTATTGTCATTATTGTTATTCCTTTCCAGTCCTATTTAACTGTCTTTATCTCAATCCACAAGTTTTCCCTTATACTTTTTTTTCCCCCGGAATATTCTCCCCTATCCCACGGGGGAGGGGGAGACTTAATGAGCAGCTGTGTCAATGATTTAGCCGTATGCTAGGTTAAACAACAGTGCTTTTAAAAATAGAACACAATAAGAACTTGTGCTGTCACAGGAGTGTGACATGCAACACTATGAATTTAATAAGGCTGCCTGAGCGAGATACTGGTCAGGAACAGATTTGGAAGAAAATGAATTATTGCTTTGTAATAGTCAAGGCTGCACAGTCCAAGCAGCTGCAATCTAGATAATGCCTTTTTTATTTTTTTACAATCAAGATGGTAGTTCCTGAAATATTTTCATATGTATAAATACATGTGTATATGATGCATTTATGTGTGCATGTATCTGTATAAAACAATGTTAAAAGCCTTAAAAAGTTAATTTAAAAATTTTAATACTTTCAACTGGATGGAAAAATCTATACTAGATTCAAATAGATGTTATAGAAGCTCTTAAGTATTATTGCATATTAAAACAAAAAAATCCGTTTAAGAGACAGTTAATGCCGTAGAATTCAGAAGCATCCCCTGAAACAAATTATCAGTAGAAAAATCAACCTTGTTTAGAAAAATAAAACTGAACACAATTACAATGCTTCTGATAAAGTTTCTGGTAGTCTGGGGGATTACAGCTGGCCAAGGTGAGTGTGACTATTCAAGCTACTTCTAAGTAACACTGGTTACTTGATATATGTCAGCATGTAACATGTTGTGAGCCTCTACCCATTCATGCTGCTGCTAAGAACTGACTAGTCTCGTAGCTCATAGATCCCATTAAGCTCAATCCAGAGCCTTAACAAGTGCAAAGACAGCAGCTGACCCACACCCAGATATGTGTTCAGTGCTGCAAAATCTGAGGGCTCTGCTACCAAACCTGTTGCAGTAGTTCGTTTCTCAGGAATGTGTGGGAAATTATCTTCAGCCCCGAAAAATGGTGGGATAGCTTACGGAAGGCATGAAGGCTGGGAGTTTTTTCTCTAATTATACCCATCAGACAATAGGTCCTTTAAGGACTCTTGTGGGCTAGCTCAAATTAGAGCCCTCCCTGGGCATCAGGGGTCAGGGTCTGTGCTGGGAAGATATCTACATTAAATGTATCAAATGCCTCTTGATGGCCTTTTCCCCTGCTGAGGCAAAGGATCTGAGTATGTAATTTACACTGCCTATAACATATTCATATTATCCAGGTTATTATCCTTTGATTGGAGATTATGGATGTGTAGTTCTTGTAAAAATATGTCAAAATAAGTGAGGAATATTAAGTAACGTCATACACTGCATATTGCTACATGGAGGAAATTCTGTGGATGTGCTAAATATTTTAATTGATTTTGCCTATATACAAAACCATATTTTCACTACTTTTCATTACTTTGAGTGGATAGCTATACTTTATTACAAAAGCATCTTTCAAAAAAACTGCTGTTTCTTGCAGACTTGAGGCACGTTATTTCACTTTTTATATGTTCACTCCAGTGTTCCCAAGAGTTGTGTTGGTTTTACTCATTTTCTTCTATACACGTTTCCTTACTGTGACCGTTTGAAGACTAGGAATATTCTGCTGTCCGCTTTTTGTAGTCATAAAGAATATTCTTTGAGTCCCCTCAATTTAAAAAAAAAAAAACAAAAAAAAACCACAAACCAAAAAGTTTACAGATTTCACTGAAAATTCCAAATAGAGCTGTAGAAAGAGGCATTTCAAAGGGCTTCAGTCACTTTCTCTAGAGACTTGTTTTCTCAGATGCTGAGAACAAAACCCTTGGTGCAGTCTGAGTTTCTGGGCACCACACAGGATATTTACAGCATGAACTACTATTTGATGTGAGGAGGGTAAAGCTGAGCAGCATATGATTTAGTAGTCAATAACTACTTTATAAACAGACAGTTCTAACATGATAGTTCTCTCTTGAAACTTTGTGTCTTAAACCTATTAAACCAAACGTTTTATCTTGTTATGACCTCTCATGAGAAATAACAGGTTTAAGGCAGGTCACAGTATCAACCCTGGTATCAGTGAAATTGCTTAGTCGTTTTATTTAATTTATTTAAAAAAAAAAGGTTTATGCCCCTTTGGAATCAGATGCTGAAAACAGTATTTCCTGTGGACATAGACAAACTTTTTTTAGTGTGTAAATAACTGCATTTCTTAAATGCCAAACCAGATACTTGATCTTTACTCCTGAAGTTTTGGTGTTGACCAGGTGATAAATACTAGTTGAGGTATTGAATAACCATAACAATGATGTCAATAAATGACAATATATACTATTCAAGGTATACCACAGTGATAAAGGCAGGTTGATTAAGATGTTACTGCTGATGTTGTATTTCTGTGTGAGGACTTGTTAAGAAAAAAGTCAGTTGCTTGGATGTGAGATATTTAAAAATTACTCAGGTATAAGGGGCTTTATAAAATACTCTTTATCAAGAAAAGATCTGCTCCTGTACTTAGAAAACATCAAAAGAACGCAATATAATGTAAGTGGTATAAAAGGTAGCATTGCCATAAATGTAGGGAACTAATTTGATGCTTAGTCTATGATTAGCATAGTTTAAGCAATCAAATACAATATGCTGACACATACAGAGAAATTAACCGAGAGTGTATGTAACGATACACTTGCATGTGTGGCTCTTACTGTTGCTATCATAAACATCAAGGAAAAGGATTATTGTATATCAATGACCAAGGACAGTCAGGATGTATGATTACTTGATTTATGGAGGGCTCTCTAATGTGTATTCATATGGAACTGTGTTGAAATGCAGTTAGTGGTTTAAAGGGAGGTGTTTAAGTATAGATGTAGATTCTAGAACTGAGTCTATAACTCACACCAGGCTGACTTATATAGATATTTCTACTTCTAGTATCTAATATAGTGCTGTATTGTGTGGTGGTATATCTCAAATTAATTTTGGTTTGAGTTGTATTCTAATAAAGAACATTTAAGGTGTTCTCCTTGTACAGAGGTTAGAAAAAGAAATATTTACATTCTTTAACTAGTATGTGGAAGTGATTAGAGATAAGAAAAAATATGATCCATTTAAGTATTATTTTTCATTTTATCTAGATGTTATCCACCCCATAAGATTCATTGATTACTTAAATTTTACTAAAATACTAATAGGAAGGTTTTTATTTATTACTTTTATGTAGATTAGGGTATGTTTCCACCAGCTCCAAGTTTTAACTCTGTATCCGTTATATAAGCTGCTTTGCAAGGTAGAGATGGAAAATGTTGCATCAAGTGTGCATGGTATTGCACACTTTAAAAATTGAATTTTATTCAGAAAAAAATTTAAATACCATGTAAGTCCATTCTTTTTCAGAGGTCCTGCTTGAATTGAATGTTTTTCTTGTCAAAGATCTGGTATTTGATCTGTAAGAGAAATCAAAGTTTTGGACACATGCACATTATTGGTTAAATTCGTGCTGTGCAGTTTATTCTTACCTGTATCTGCATTAGCAGTGGAGAGGTGTCTGGTCATGGAAATTTTTTTCTACATCCACTAATCTAAATCAGAGGTCCCAAAACCTTTACTGCTTGAATCTGGATGATACACAAATCCTTCAGTAAAAGCTGTAAGTGTATTTTTAAAACATAATACTTAATTAACATCCATTAACATCCATAAACATCCATTAGCATCAAACCAACCAAATGTGATTCACCTCACCATCTGTATATAGAAAATTTTAGAAATTGAGAGTTTTTTCTCCTGTGATAGTGGGAAGAAAAGGCGTATAGGGAAAATAAAGTACTTGGTCTTCGACTATGTAAAGAATAAGAAATCACTTCTTATGTCTTCATTGAATCACGTACAGTGTTTTTGACTAATTTGCCAATAATAATTATCATGGATTGTGGGAATTACTAGGCAAGACTTTGTCTCATATCAGGGTTCAGATAAGAAGCAGCTGTGAGGGAAGATACACTTATGACTTTTGAACTAGTAATCAGACAGCAAAGCAGTCAAAGTAAAAAAAAAAAAAAAAAGTTCAATTCAATGAGTACTAGACATTGCTGACCTACTCAGCTGTCTTCTGAGCTTGGAGAAAAAGGAGGATGGAAAGGTTGATACTGGTATGAGCTAAAGTGGAAATGTAATCAGACTCAGGACAAATGAAAGTAAAGATAATTTATTGTTTTGTTATAGTGAGTTGTTATTTTTAGGTTTTCAAATCAATGAAATATATTTTGACTAATTTTTTGCAGATAAGGTATTGTTATGTATTATATTACAGTATGCATGGTATTTAATAAATTAATGATTTTTTATAAATGGAAAAATAGTTAAAAACAGGAAAAATTTTATTACCTGTCTGTGAATAATTTTCTGCACTGTTAGGTGTCATGTAATCTGACAATTTTATCTCAGTGGGTAAAATTAATGGGTAAAACATGTTCTCTGTTTCCTGATAAGTTGATGACATGACTATATTGCACCAGCAAGTATTTTTTTCAGCTGATACCGAAATTAGCTTTCTGCAGTATTCTAGTTCAGAACCTGAACTTTTTTGTTGCCTAAATTGTCAGTCTTTGACCACATTTTGTTTTTTGGCAAGCAAACACAAACACCAAAAGTGATTTTAAGGTGAAAGTAAGTTAGATTCTTAGGTTTGCAAAATTGCTTCTTTATTCTTTAGATCTTACTATGAAAGACAATAGCCATTATATAATTCTAAATATATATCAAAACCATGATCCTAATATTAAATCTAAGAAAATCAAACAAAAAAGCTTCCTCAATACTTATTTCATATTTCTGCGGTAAGTGACTGAAAAGGGATTTTGTCTCTATTATTGAATGTGAGATATATAAAAACTACTAGGATATAAGGGGTTTTATTAAAAGCAAATTTTTATCAATAAAATATTTACTTCTGTACTTATAAAACATCAAAAGAATGCAGTGTAATAGAACTGGTATAAAAAGTAGCATAACCATTATGTGATATATTTTAACTCTTTAAGAATTAGAATGTTTTATAATTAATAGTATTACGCTAGCTGATTAGCAATAGTTTTAATTTTTCAATATCTAATATGGTATGGGATGAAAATTGTTTGTCATGGTTTTAGCATTCACTAAGCAAAAAAAATGTGGTATCTGATGACTTTTTACTCTAATGTAAATCTTGTAAAGCCATAAATTCAAGTGACATCCTGAAAATTTATCTTTCATTTTTCAGGCAGTACAAAACAAAATTATTTGGTTTCCGATAAAAGATATGGACAGAATTCTGAGTCCTTGGGTTTAAAAATCCACCATTTGAATACTAAATATTTGCTAAAATTAATTTATAATCCATATGTAAAAAAGTGAAAATATGAAAAATACAGAAACAGAGAATATCTCAAGTTGGAAGGGACCCATAAGTGTAACTGAGTGAATAAATAAATATGAAAAAAGTAAGAAATTATTTTTCCTTTTGTTAAGATATGCTTTTGAAGTAGATAAAAAATAAGTCTGAAGTAGTTTAGAATATCTGGCAGATTTTTATAAGACTATTTTATTTGGAAACAGCTGAATAATTTGTATACAATTCTCAGGGGTAATTAAATCACTATAAATTGTTGCAATAAAAGTTTTATAGAATGTAGCACCCTAACAGCAGTATTAAGTCTCATCCTCTGCTTTACTCATTTTTTCAGAAGGCTGGTAGGAAGTTAAGAGGAAGTAATAATGCTTGATTTCAACAAAAATAAAGGAAAGAGAACAAAGTAGTGTTGTATAATTTTAAAAAGTATAGTAGCATATGCTACAAATATCAGAGAAGCCTCAGTGGGTTTTGTGCTGGTGTGTTAGCTACTAAGGTGCTTTTTTTCTTTTTTTTTCTTTTTTTTTTTTTTTTTTTTCTTCCCACTGCAGTGTATTAAAGCGTGTAAGAATTGAGATCAGCTGCAGTTATGGTGCACCTTAAGAACCAGATACATTTTGTGTTGATCACATCTTTGGGAAACCATAATTATATTTCACGTAGTTATCTGAGTATTAGAAAGTTTTAAAGCTGAGGGTATTTTGAGAGTGTAGCACCAGATACTAATGATTATTACAATTAACTCTTTTTGTCTGTATTTCCTTTCCTGTTCTCTATCTTGTGGTTTTATTTCAAATGGGGATAAGATCCATTTCAGTGTACATGTGACATATTTTAAAGGCTTAAGACTGTAAAAAGTGAATTATGGAACTGATTTTTTTCAAAAAAGCTTGTAATGCATTAGAACAATCAGATTGCCTTGGGGTATTTTTAGGAAAAAAAAGTAAACAAATGCAAACCTTTCTTATGTGTTTCTAGCACTTTGGAAAACGGTGGGCAGCCATCTGCAGATGGACAGAAGACCGATGGCTCCTTCTGCAAGATATTCTTCGTAAATGGCAGCACTTTGCAGAAGAGCAGGTGAGCAGATTTAGCAGTTCTAAATTGGAATGTTCATAAAAAAAATTGCACAAGGAAAGGTCTGACTGAAGCCTTTTCACTCTCTTCTCTAATTTTCTTTCAGTGCCTTTTTGATGGATGGCTTACTGAGAAAGAGGATGCTGTGAGGAAAATTCATACAACTGGCTTTAAAGATCAAAATGAAATGCTGGCCAATCTAAGTAAATTAGCTGTATGTATTTTTCATCCTCCTATTTTACATTGAACTTTCTTATTTGTGAATCTGAGTGCAGGTGATTCTTATCTATGAGAGGTCCCACTCTCAAGACAATATGGTTTAACAGAACAGCTGTTTCATACTCTGTGAGTGGATGTTGCCTCCCATGAATGGAATAGGTTGGTCTGTGGCATTGCTGAAAAGGGAACCAGTAGGTACAGATGTTTCCTCTGGTTGTGACTTCAGTTAAAATTTTACAAACTGAAATATTGTTTGGATGTCTTGAAAATACATATACTTTTATGCTACTTTGTTTCTGTATTGGTGGTATTATTGTATATAAGAGAATCATAGAATATTTTGCCTTTGGAAAGGACTTTCAAAGGTTATCCAGTCCATTCCCCCTACAGCTGACAGGGACATCTTCAGCTAGATCACGTTGCTCAGAGTCCTAAGGGACTATTTCCGGGGATGTGGCATCTACCACCTCTCTGGGCAACCTGTTCCAGTGTTTTACCACCCTCCTATTTTTTTTAAAGGAACAACTCTCATTTGAGGTGTTTCACTGATGTTTCCCTCTTGAAGCCCTCCTGGTTCATCACTATAAGATACAGGGTAGTCAGCACATGTCAGAGCAACAGGCTGAGGGTCCTTGCTAACACGCTAGCATTGGTGTGTGGTACCACAGTTTGTCCCAGGCAAACCTGATGATATTTGTCCCCTACCCCCCACCCCTCCACTAACTCATGCATAACTAGTGTTGAGCTCCACTAACTCATGAGGAAAGATAATCTTACCCTTCTAAGAAGGGTGAATTCTATCTGAATGCCAGCAGGCTTGGTGCCATGTGCATCAGCCAAGGAGTCATAGTTAATAGTTTGGATGTGTCTGTTTCTTCCAATGTCATTACCCACAACTGGAAGGAGAGAGGAAAAAATCAACCTGTGCTGAGGTTCCCTTACCAACCATTATAAGGCCATGGATTTTTTTTT
This sequence comes from Heliornis fulica, assembly GCA_013399135.1. Classification (NCBI taxonomy): domain Eukaryota; kingdom Metazoa; phylum Chordata; class Aves; order Gruiformes; family Heliornithidae; genus Heliornis; species Heliornis fulica. Next base: position 52,729 of record VXBZ01004512.1, on the reverse strand, counting down.
ATCACCATTGGACTATGTTGCAGCTTCATCTCCACCCACAGTGGTAGTGGGTAGTCTAAGGGCTGTTCCAGGCTAGGAAGCTTCCTAGTGTTGTCCTTAACCTGGGCACCCAAGAGACAGCAGACTCCCCTAAAAGGAGCATCTGTCCAGCATGTTGCACCCTCTGTTCCCCTCATAAGGGAGTCACTGGTAACTGTAACCCACCTGTTCTTCCTCATGGAGGTGGTTTTAATGTTAGGGGCAGATATTTCTGAACTTGGCAACACCTCTGGTGTAGGTGGAGGGAGTATCATCCATATCATCCACTGTGCAGCCATCACCATCCAGAGCCTCACACCTGTGGTACAAAGGCACTTCGGTAGGCTAGTGGGCAGAGAGAGGGTACACCTGCTACTTTGTGCATGGACCTGCTTCTGTTGGTTACTTTCCTTTAAGCTACTGCCTTCATTCTGGTGGGGGAGGATACAGGATCCCCTTAATCTTGGATTTTCTCTGGTGCCTGTTCCCGTTTCTGTCTCAGGGAGGGCAGATCTTGGTTCCACCAAGATCTTTTTCAGAATCCTTGGTGCTCCTTAAACTTCTGGTTTCCTCTTGAAGCTGTGTGTCTGAGACTGAGTATATATGTATGCATGCAAAGGCATATGCATATGAGCAAGGGCTTATCATACAGAAAAATCTGTTATAGATTCCTTGAACTTGTAAAAGCTAAAGACACAAGAGTCATGAACTGTCGAGATCAGTATTACTTTGCAAATGTACTTCATCTGTAATTCAGGTGTCTAGTTGCATAAATAAATACACCCTCTTCAACATGTCCTCTGCCAGAAAATGCTTTATTATGCATCATCTTGGAGGGAATGTAGGTCTGAATGACACAGAGAGATGCTGTGCTGATAGAGGTGAAAACCTCGTCACAGACTAGACTTGTAAATAGTTTTATCGCATTGGCACCTTTGTAAAGAAAGAGTATTGGATGTGCTATTTTTGCATGTAACAATGACTGTTTGTGCCTTTAAAAGGAAAAGAAACATTCATGTCCATGCCTTTGTTAAAATAGATAAATTATTATTGCTGTAAATAAGAATTTCCTTGGTAACCTCTGTTTAAACAGAACTATAATGATTTTTCTATTCAAATAGTGGGGGAAAAAAGTGTCCTAGCCTTTATTGAAGACCTTTGTTAAAGACCTGGTTTTAGAGTTAATATAGTAGTATTTTCAAGCATGAAAGATTCTCAAGTTGTTATTAACTATTTGTTTATACAATAAGCTCAACCTTAGATTTTTTAAAATTCTTTTAGAATTTATGCCCTCTTTATCCTTCTATATTAATATTAGAAACATTTAGGCTTTTGGACAATAAAAATACCATGATGTTTCCAAAGTTTAAGTAATTGTGATGTTTTAAAATTTAATATATACATATATAAATATATACATTTTTTCTTAAAAAAGAAAAATTCTTACAGCCTGATTGTTTAATTCATAATATCCTTGCAGCTCGTCCAGAATTAGTGGTAAATGTTGCTAGAATGACTAGAAAGTTGATATTTGGTAATTTCCACAAAAATTTCTCCACCAGACAAAAAAAAAAGAAAAGAATACTGAACAAGCCAAAATTATTGTCAGTGCACTCTTAAGAAACTTAAAGAGAATGCAGCAGCATAATACTTACTTTCCTCTCTCTCTAACACTTTAGGGGCTAGTAAAACCATATATTTAGAACTGCAGACTTGGATTTAGATTAAAGATTACTTAGGATTAAGTCAGTTTCTTTGTGAAGGAAGGGAACAATTCATGTCGTCAGTTGTCTCTGCATGTTTCTTGGAAATTCTTATAATTTAGTGTACAAGCAGTCTTGAAATTTACTTAAAGCCAGGTCTTTATTAATACATAATGAATTAGAGTCAACTCAGGATGCTTAATGATACCTTCATGAAGAAGAAAATATGGCAAGAAAATCAGATTTGCTTGTGGAATTCTGGAAGGTCCCAGAGGAGAGAGGAATTGAGGGTTGAAATATCTATCAGAAGTTGTGAAGTAGCAAGCTGTTAATGGTTTGAAAGTGTTACAGGTAAGACTGGTTTGGCTACCTTTCAGCATTGGAAATACGGTATTAAGAATAACACTTTCCATTAGTATTATTTTTTGTAAATTTGTTAATGAAATAAATGCTCACTCTTAACAAAATTAATTATGTTGCCAGCTTAAATTGTTAAGGATTAATCTCACAAAAGCATTGACAGTCTATCATGAAACTAAATTTTGAACGCTAATGTACATAACATTATTCTTTCATCCTCCCTAGACCTCAGCAAGAATCGTGTCAGAACAGGCAGAGTTTATTAATAACAAGCTCTTTTTGCACATGAATAATTTTGATTTTTTAGAAACAGCTGATCCATAATTCAGTAGTTAAGAAATTTAAATGTTGGTGGTATGTTGGAGAAACACTTCCTATTTCTTTGATTCATGAAAAATATTTTCTGCTTGTGGAATTAGACCTGGTAGTGGTCATCTCCAAATTCCAGTGAATGTATTTTAGCTTGAACGTAGTGCCAAATTGTCAGGTGCTTTGTGAATCAAGATTTACTATTCTTCTCTGAATCATGAATTTGAATAAATGCATAATGCCCGTGAAAATCCTAGTCAGGGAATATATTCTTCCACTGACTCTTAGAAATAGGGGAAAATCAGATCATGTTATCCTGACCCTGGCATGCAAATCATTCCTGTCTTTTGGCATATGTTGTTTTGGCCATAGAGATGTGTTTGGATGTAGTAAAGGAGAAGCTGTCATGAAAAATCCCCTTTACAATTAGGTCAGCTTGTTCCAGAATTATAAAGGTGTGTCTGTGAAACATTAAACTTAGGTTCTCTTACTAATATAAAAATGGTTATATTCCTAATGCATGCTAGCTCAGTCCCTCATTTTTCTGCTCGTTTGCACCAGGAAATTAGAGTATTGTTTTGTCTTGGTAGATCTTAAAATTTTTAGGTTTGACATCATGACAGGGCATAAGAGCTTCCAGTCTGTTTTTCTTCTCTCTTATACACACAACTTGGCAAGAGTAAGGACATCCTCTTTAGCCAGATTTCGGTCTCTAAAGCCCCAAAGAAAATTTCTGAAAGTATTTTACTAAACCATTTAGCATTATGACTGTTCATTTGAAATTTTACAACTCCCCTACAAGGTCCTAAGCCTTCTAAAAAGCCTGAAGCGAAATAGGTTTGATGATATGCTGTTCACAGTATAAAAAAAAAAATGACTCTTACATCATTGCATTTCACAGGAACAAATAGGAGGAAGAATAAGAAATTCACTCGTATTTGCAGTTCATGATACTTATGAAGAAGTCAGGATTTAACTACTGTAGAAATACATCATTGTCATCTTTGCAATATTTTTTTCTCATATTTCTCAAGTGGGAGAAAATACATTGTTAATTTTAGCTTATAAGGTTTCTGCTAGTAAGTACTATTACTGCTTAAAAGTAAGCTTTCATTTACAAACATTTGTTAAACTGGTAGTTGGCATGCATATATTTTCAGACCGTTGCAAAGATTTTCAGGAAGCTGACAGATTGAGATTGTCCCTGAACCAAAATCTCCTTCTGTGGATTCCTGTTAGAGAATTGCTACAAGATTTTGAAACCCAAATTCTGATTATTTTGCTTAGTGTCCCCAAAATTTTGTCCTTTCTAATGAAATGACTGCAGAATTGCCAGTAGTAACAAATATTAGTTCTCTGTTGGTCCTTTCTGAGATGTGATTCTACCGAACTGGGAGAAAGAGGCAATGTGAAAAATTAAATAGAACTATGTACATTAAACTTTGGTATTCAATTTTCTGTCAAAATACCCTAATGTATGGGGGTGGAGATACACTCTGAGAAGTAGAAGACAACGTGTTTTGAAATCCAGTAGAGTGATTTTCGGTGTCCCAAAGGTAATAATGTTGTTGTGGGTTAGCCTTGACTGGCTGTGAGGTGCCTCTCTCTCCTCTTCCATCAGCAAGGCAGGGACAGAAAATAAGATGAAAAGCTCATTGGTCGAGGTGAGAACAGGAAGATCACTCACCAGCTGCTGTCACAGGCAAAACAGACATGAATTGGGGAAGACTAATTTAATTTATTGTCGAGCTTTCTCTGTAGTAGCTGATGTGGGGCTGTGGTTTGGATTTGTGTGGAAAGTAGCATTGGTAACACAGGGATGTTCTAGCTGTTGCTGAGCAGTGCCTACCTACAGAGAGCCAAGGACTTTTCTACCTCTCACAGCAGCCCACCAGTGAGCAGATACTCAACAGAGCTCCTGGCATTCCCAAGGCTTACCTGTTCCCTGGGAGGCTACTGCTGTGTCAGCAGAGACTGCCAAGATCCAAGGAAGATGAAAAATACATGGTTCTTCAATACTACCAAAACCAAACATATTTTCTGTGGGCTTCCTGATAAGGTTTTCTTTATCCTGGTTTGGTGTCAAATATTATTTTTCTAGAAAAAAGGTTTTTTTCCCCAGTGAGTTTTAATATGCAATATATGACCAAGTACAACAAAACCTTAAAGAAACATTGTTTGAAGTGTTCATATAGGTGCTAATATTAGTGTGGTTTTAAGGTTATTAATGTCACACAACTGTTAGCTTTTTGATTTGTTTTGCCACCTGAGGCACTACTGTGATGTCTGGAGTTGCTCCACTTGTCACGATACATTGCTTTGGGAAGTGCAATGTGTCCATTCCACTATGTCAGCTTTGCCAGCAGTTCTTACCGTGGCAACAGCAGGGAAGTGTAGGAGTTTGTATGAGGTATGCTTACCCATTTGGGGGCTTTTATAATGCTCTCTAGGATTTTTCTTCTAAGTTTATTGCGATGGGATTTTTTCTTTTTTTTTTTTTTTTTTTTCCCATGTATGAATTACTGTTTTTCCTGCTGTCCCCTTGTTTAACAGATCCTAAAAGGAGATCTAGAAATGAAAAGGCAAATGATGGGTAAGCTGAAGTCACTCAGCCAAGACCTCTTTGTAGCTGTGAAAAATAAAGCAATGGCTCAAAAGCTAGAAAGTCGTCTGGAAAATTTTGCCCAGCGTTGGGATAGCCTTGTACAGATGGTGGACAGCAATTCTAAACAGGTTTGTTAAAACGATTATTTTCTCACTTGGTGCCAGTCAAATCCTTTGCCACTAAAATTCTTCAAGTACTTTCAGTCCTGTTTTCACATTGTTTTAAACATTTTCCCTGCACGATTGCTAAAGACACGTTTTACTTTTAGGTGAGAATATAACTGTAATGTATCCTTCCAAAATTTTATTTATCTCTTTAGTTTATGATCTGACTTTGTAGTGTTGATTACTTTCTTAGGTTAACTATGTTTTCAGGGATGATACAACCCATAATGAAAACACATTTCCCAGTTAATTTATTTTTAGCCTGTAATATTTGGTCACTACAAATGTACTCTTTATGACTGTCTCTCTGGAATAGCACCAGTGTAAGAACTGTTTCCTAGTTAAATTTCACTGTTAAAATAAAAATTATATAATAGATTATGGTTTTACTTCTGCTGTAGAAGATTTTGTCTGTAGACAAAATGCCAATGAAAAAGAATAGAAACTGCTGTTATTTTGCCCAGCTCCATTATATTAACCATAACATATTAAAAAAAATAATAGGGGTTTAAATTTTCACAATTTTAAAACCAATTGAAAAAAAACCAATGCTCTGGTGTAGTACTGAAAACATATTTTCCATTTATTTTTCCTAGCATCTTTTTCAAATAGGATTTTAACCCAAATCAGATCACTTTTTTCCCCTGTTTCATTATCTCATTTAATATGGAGGAGGATTTTTTTTTCCTATCGTTGTATGACTGATGAAATAGGTGTTAAGACTGTTTAATGATGACATGGAGCAGAATGTTACTGTGTGCACCTCTGCCCATAAAGGCCCTTGCATAGTTCTGGTCAGTTTGATTCAATTCCATTGACCATGCTGCACTTTTTTACTCTTATAAATTAATGCTTCTGTGAACTTACGTTTGAGTAATTAAAGGAAAGCTGCTATACGTCTTGTAGTGAGCTGAATACCTCTCAATAACCTTGCTTCCACTGATGTCTTAGTCTTTTAGTCTGTTACGTGATAATTTCTTGTGTAGCTGAAGTTGGAAAAATTCAGTTTGGGAGAGCAGAAGGAACTTGGGAAAGGATATGATTTCACTTTGTAACAGAAGGCAAAAGAAATTTGTGCTACACAGCTTTTATAACACTTGAAAATTTGATTTAACTGTTGTATAATTGCTCCAGGAAGCCTGTTGCTTCAAAGCAGAGGGAAATCCAGGGATGCATTTGTAATGTGGGATGGCTAGGGTAATATGATTTGAAGAAGTTAATAAATCACTCCAAATTGCTCAAGAGTTATTTAGGTTGTTGATTGGTCCTTAAAGCAGATACCGGTTTTGAAAATGGAGCGTAGATTACAGAAAAGATAGCCTCTTCACAGCGTGAGCTGAGGCCGTACGTTCACACATCATGGAGCAGCGGAGGTGCTTTGCATTCCCCAAACCGTGTAACTGTCTTATCATAGCAGCACACTTTGGTTGATAAGCTTTTCCTTCAAGGAGAAGCCACTTAGCACGGCACAGAGCTGATAGGCTCTTGTGGGTATATTGCTTCCAATTCAGGAGACATGACGCATTCAGTGCTAACCGAAAGGCCGCTTCCTAAAGCTCTCTTACAGTTTTAGTTATGTCCTTCATGAAATACTCATGGTGTCCGTTTTGCCACACATTTCTAGCTAAGCAGGGCAGATGTTATTTGTTGGTTTATACATTTATTCATTACAGAGCTCATTAAGAAATTTATATGTCAGGGAAAAGAAATCTCCAGAAGATGTAGTTATTCTCTGTAATCATGAACTGGGGAGGAGGGGAGTTGGAAGAGGGTGGCAAATGCAACATTTTTCAATAAAACTTATTAGAAAATATTTATCAAACTTAAATACTGACTTCAAAATTAAATTTATTCCATTCATTAATAATTCTCATAGTACCCTCATAATTGCATTTCTGTCATTAGTTATTTCCACTCTCTCTCTCTCTTACTAAAGTGTCACTAAATGATTAACTTGTTAACAAAATATGAAATTAAATGGAAAAGACAAGCTCAGCCTCAGTTCTAAGTGGATTCTCCAGCTAGACATAGGAAGCACTAATACATCCCAAAGGTGAAGTGCAGAAATTGGTATGTGAGTCCTCTCACACTTAGCTGGTTAGTTGCTGCTGAATTTAAGCACCTAATATGAACTCATGGCTGAAGCTTCTGCTGCAAATGAGTCAATGGCAAGGGTGAGAAAGATATGTACCTTTTTAAAAAAGCAGTTTTTCCTCATCAAGAAAATATCAGCTTTCCTTTGTTGACATCATGGTGGAAACAAGGAAAAGGACAACTTGTTTAGACTTAAATGTATAACTTTTAGAAAATCTAAAGACATCATTGGTGAGTTCATTATGCTTCACTAAATTGTACTGAAAACCTTCCCAAACTGAAGAAAACACCATTTCTCATCTGAACTTCTTCAGTCACATACGAACATTTAATCAAAGAACAGATGACAGCTCCACAGTGAGTGTTAAGGAAAATTATGAGTTTATCAGGACTGAGGGCACTTCCAAAGGCAGTAATAAATGATGGCATTAAAGGTAGGCTGCCATATAAAAGAGAAATAAAATGACATAAAACTACTGAAGTGCTATACGCACATTGCACATAAGTTTGCCTGGAGAGGATGAGAAGGAAGATTTAAATTTGTCCACTGTGAATAGAGGTGATTTTTAACATGTTTCTATGACGAGCTTGCTGATGTGAAACTGCTGGCCAACACTGTATTTTGAAAGCCATTTAATGCGCCGCCTTGTGCATCACCTTAGCACTTCCCATAGAACTTCCTAGTGGGCGAAAGGCTTAGACTGTGTCACCCATTCTCAGATTCATATTTCTGTGTCAGGAACTTAGAGGGGAGAGGAAACAATACTGTTGTTATCTGGACCATCTTTGAATAAGACATGAAGCTCACCACTATGGTGATTAGATTTAAGCAGTTCGTTTCAGTTTGGTTTTTTGTCAAGAAAGTGAATAAAAGCTGTTTCCTTTTTGTCACTACCTTGAATTTTTAAGGTTTTTCCTTCACCCTCTGAAGTGTGTGCCCTCTTTAAATGTGTACCAACTTCATGCTGCAGAGTTATGTTGCAGTGTAATCTTCGGGACCTCTTAGTCTTACCCAGTGTCTAATTAGAATGATTATGAACTTCAAATTCACATCTCCATTCTCCTTTTGAAGTATAGAGTATTTAACCTCCACTCCTATTGATTAAGCCTGAAAAATTCTTCTTCTCTGTTTTGACATGTGAATCATTACCCCCCACAGCATCGTGACTTGACTGCTCTGAGCGCACGATAATTGCGCTGCCTGCAGTTCCCAGTCACCAGCTGAAACCATTACTCTTGTATAATTGGTGGTATGTTGCAGATGACTCTTACGGTGCCCTAGCTGTGGTTTATTCTGGTTTACACCTTCTTCACTGTAAACTGTATCTTGGTATTGATTGGCAAATGGAAACATGACGGGATATGACCTCGGGTGTCAGAAACATCATCCTGTCATTGATCTTTGGAGAAAACAGTGTAATAAGAGTGTTGTGAGAAGAGGAAAGGGAGACTGTACCTAAAACTGCATATAAGGAGCAAGCAATTATTTGGAATGTTCTTGGCTACAGACTCAACCAAGGAAAAGGTGACATGAGGCGTTATCCTCAAATTTCATAGAACCCTAAACCGCAGAAGCTTTAATTTGCTTTTCGTTTCTGCCCCAAAATAAAATGAATGAAAAATAAAACTGAAAAGGATTACACATGAAACTATATAAAAAGCTATATGGAAATGTTTCCTTATTATTTAATGATTTCTGTACTTGAGAATATCAAAGTTGATACACCTTGCTGATAGAACTAAGAGTATTAATACATAATATTGTAGTGATTAAAAATTCCACCAGACTTTTTTCTCTTCCAAAAGATGCATGTAGTTCATACATTAGCTAAGTCCCTGCAGTTCACAAGCATCTTGCTGCAATTGATATAATTAATTCAGAGATTAAAAAAAAATAAATTCTGTATTGAATCTTAATTTTGTAGTCCTCTGAGTAGTCCAGACTTTAAAGTCTAGACAGCAGATCATTTCTGGAGGGGGAAGGAAAGCAATGACCTGACCGCTGTAAGAAACATTGTGAAAATTAGGGTGATACTGGACTTTCCTAGTTACCTCTTTCGCTGGCAGTCAGAACAAAGAGCAGGAAGTCTTTTGTTTTGAAGACCATATGATAGATTTGGCAATGTTTGTAGGAACTTAGGGTATTTTCCAATTTTTTTTAGCTTTATTTGTGTTATATGCTCAGAAAAGGCTGGTTGCCCTTATCACTGTTTTTTTTCAACATAAGAAGGTATTGTGGGTAAAGAGTTATGGTTGATTACCTGGTATGCATCTTCTCCATTGTTTATAGAAACCCTGATGTCTCAGGAACTAAGGTAACTATATGCTTTCTATATGTCAGAAGTGGAATTTATGATGCAACTACTAATAGGTTATTTATGTATATGTACTTAGTTCCATGGAATTTTAGACATACCTGTGTCTGAGTTGGAAGGTCTTTCTAATTCTTATATATTGGCAATAAGCAAAGAACCTCTTTAGCTCTTCTGGTGCTACTTTTCCTGCTCCTGGTATAACTCCATCCTTTTATTTTCCATTTCACTGCCCTTAAATTATTAGGTGATAATTTTAGTTGTGATTAGAGCATTTTGAGAAATGAACCATCACTGGACAGAACCAAAAAGAAGTGACCTGTTTCTCAATAGGACTTGAGAAATAGACTTAAGCGACTTGAGAACATGTTTAAGTGCCCATGTTTAAATGGGAAGTTGATGTTATATGGACACAAATATAAATGGCAGCACATGTAGAGCCAGTGTTTCTCAAACAAATATGAGCAGGAATTATTTCTCATAATATATTTTTATTAATGCAGCTGAAATACATGAAAGTTTTGGGTTCTTATTACTGAGCAAAGTTAAATGCATTAGATTAGTAGTGTTTACAGTGTGACTTATTATGTATATTAGTTTCTGGTTTTAGTCTTGGACTAACGCCGATAAAACTATTTTGCCTTCTAGTGCCTGTTACCTAATTTTAGATTTCCTCACAGAAATTTAACTGCTTTTTTTGTGCAAGTAAGTTGTGATGAATTACATTCTAGTTTGAAAATTATTATAAATGGTAAAAATAACAGTTGGCATTTTTGTGCAGCTACTATGCCTTTTTATTACTTCTCAAGGAATAAATCCAGAACGGAGCCAGAGTAACATACACCAATAGTAACATCTTATATATTAGCTTTAATTCAGTTCCCTCATAAAATTGACCATTCATTTCTTGTCTTCATTCAGCATGATTTAGAGGGAGCCTTAAGTTCACTCTGATTAGCATCCTTTCCGATTTTGGTACTGCAGGTATCTTGTTCACACAGCACGAGTCAGAACAATTTGAGTTGAGTTGCATATAGTGTTATTTTTTTCTGAAGGTCAGCCCATGATAAGTTGAGAGCAGTTTTTCATTATTTTCTATTGCTACTCCAAACAGTCTTTACTGAAGTCTTTCAAACAATGTGTGACCTCTGTTTTAATACTTCTCACAGATTTCGCAGGCTGTCAGTACCACTCAGACATCAGTAACACAGACAACTGTAATGGAAACTGTAACTATGGTGACCACGAGAGAGCAAATCCTGGTTAAGCATGCTAAAGAGGAACTCCCGCCACCTCCACCCCACAAAAAGAGGCAACTCCTTGTGGATTCAGAAATTAGGAAGAGGTGAGAATCATGAAAAGGCAGAGGGAGAATACTTACAGAGTTTGGATGAGAATGAAAAAAAATAGTCACTTGACTGCAATACTTCGCTGCATACTTTCTTGAGATTAACATTGTATTTCTGTTCTCTTAAGGTACTTATCATCTGTCTGCTACAGATCAGGTGTGGAGTTTTTTATGCTTCTAGTCCAATTATTTTTCAGTATAAATCGTTGCTTCAGTATTATTTTGATAGCAATTGTAATCAGTAGAATTCCTTACGTAAGGCATTGGAAGGCTCCCAATTTATTGTAGTCTTAAAACTTCAAGGACAAGCAGCATTTCATCAGTTCTTAGTACTTTGCATTTTTTAAAAAATACTTTTTTTTAGTAGTTAGAATGCTAGCAAGGCAGATACTGCCTATTTTCTAAAGTTCAGGTGTTATTCTTTCTGACGTATGGAACACCAGTAAAAAGGACATTTCTGCAAAGACAGAGTTAATGTTTAGTAAACGTGCAGTATCATTATTTTCAGATTTTTCCCTGTGTCATTCAAATTACAAAGGAGAAGGGCTTTTGAGACTACTGCTGAGCACTTACTATAGTCAAAAGGAAAATTCGTATGAGTCTAGGTAGAATTGGCTCAAGCACTAAATTTCTGAGTAAGATGCTAAGAAACTAGACTTCAAACACTCATGGTAATACTTGTTTTGGGAATGTTTTTTGATATTCAGATAGACATATAAACTCCAAAGTAACATATTCAAAGACTGAAAGAAATGTTTAACTGCATTCAGTGTCTTATTTCTGTAGAAAATATCTTTGTTTAGTTCAACATGTTTTCAATGGTATGTTATTTTCTTATAACCTATTAGCTTATTAAGAATGTGATATATCAAGAATAGGAGAAGGAGAAATCTGACCTTTTTTTTTAACTGAAGTTCTGTGTCATTGAAAAAAGACACATTATTAGAGCCACTTTATTTATATGTAGTCATCTATTGTGGTTTTGTCCCAGCTGGCAGATAGGCATCATGCAGCCAGCTACTCACTCCTCCCTGGTTGGGATGGGGAGGAGAATCAGAACAGTGAAAGTGAGAAAACTAATGGGTGGAGATAAAAGTCCGATAAGTAAAGCAAAATCCACATGCACAAGCAAAGCAAAGCAAGGAATTTATTCCCCACTCCCAATAGTCAGGCAGGGGTTCAGCCATCTCAAGGAGAGCAGGGCTCCAGCACATCTAACAGTGATGTGGGAAAATCAAGAATATCACTCCAAACATCCCCCTCTTCCTTCTTCCCCCAGCTTTATATGCTGAGCATGACATTCTATGGTATGGTTATCCCTTTGGTCAGTTGAGGGCGGTTGCACGGGCTGTGTCCCCTCCCGACTCATTGTGCTCGCTGGTGGGGTGGGAATCCGAAAACACCTTGTCTCTGTGTGTTGTTCAGCAGTAACAAAAACATCCCAGTGTTATCAGTGCTGTTTTCAGCACAAATCCAAAACAGAGCCCTGTACAAGCTTCTTTAGAGAAAACTAACTCTACCTTAGTCACAACCAGCACTGTAATTTCTTACAGTGCCTAAATTTTCTTTCCTGCTTGAATTCCTTTGATTTCCATTAATACTGAAAGTAAAAGTTGGATGGGTATAGAAGAGTACAGAGTTCTAATTCACCATGAGAGTGAATCCAGCTAATTCCTGCCCTCCTGGTGGAGGGCAGGAATTAGCTGGATTATAGGAACTGTTTATGTTCATGTTCAGAAATAACTCATTTTATATCAAATGAGCATTATAAATTCTATAAGTGTGTTAGCTGTTGTCTGTGTAAAGCATTGCAACTAGCAAGGATATATAAAAATTTGTTGGATGCCTGTACAAAAACTAGGTTATATCATCAAATTGGATGCTATGATTGCTTGCAGCTATATTATCGGCAGATTTTCTACCAAATTAACATTGGTGAGGTTTGTTTACCATTGAATAGTAGGTTTTGAGAGGGTTTGATTTATATTTTATGCTATTGAAAAGATAATAATTCACCACTTACATATTGTCTAACTTCTGGATGAGAGTCAAGATACGAACCTTGGAACAATTGGTAGTTCTCAGTCTTCGTCTAGCATAACTGTCTAGGATTTCAGATAATTGAACAAATCATGTTTTGTTATATATACCTAAAACCAGAATCCTTTTCACTGCTGTACAGGTCAGATTTCTATTTTGATCTTGTCGGAAAGCAAGCTGAATTCTAGCAGGAAGAAGAGAGTTCATTGCTTAATATGCTTTCATGTGGTCTCACTAGCTATAATATTTCTTTCTGTGCAGGACATACTAGATTTGTTTTAAGAATGCAGTCATGGCATCATATGAGAACTAGTTCATCATCACTATTCACTGAGTACCTGTGAGTGGACCTTGCCATACTGTAGTATGGCAATATGCAAAGTAAATGATCTTAGACATCTCCATAGCTGGTGCAGCAGGTTGAATGATGGTTATATTATCTGAAAGCAACGTGTTTTTTCCACTTATATATCCTTTTTTTTTTTTCTTTTTTGGCATTTCTAACTGAAGAGCCAAAAAAAAAGACTACGTACCTTTCCTCTCTAGAAAATCCAAGCAGGTTTTCTGAAGTGGTAGGACTAGTTAATAAGTATCTTCAAAGGAATGCTTAGAGAGGAAACTTCAGGGAATAATGGTTATTGTGCATGCTTTTATTAAAGCATAAATATGCAGCCTTTGAAACTAGCATATTTGACAGTATGCTGATGTCTCTTTACAGTTTAATAAATGTATAATGAACATAAGCATAACGATGGGGAAAAAAACTAATCTTAAAACTTCTTTGCTCAACTGAAATGTCTGTGTGCATTGGTGACTCATCAATGCTTTTTTGCTTGGAGAACCTCATAGTTGTACTCCCAGTCAGGCAGTTCTTTTTTGTGCTCGTTTTGGATTACAATATCTTTCAGGGATTGGTTTTTTTTTTGCATATATTTGGTTGTACCTACACCTAAGGACAAACAAAGCTTAATACTACACAGCTTTGGTGTTTTCTTGAATAAACTAAGACAAATAGGGGGTTCTCAACATACCCTTCCTAAATGGTTATATATTGTATTTGTGTGTTTATGATCAACATTTCCTCTAATCACTTAATGACATAGGGTTGGTATTTCTATACTGCTTAGCTTTTGTTTGATTAAATGCCCACAGCAGTTATTGAATGATTACAAGATGCTTCAGAAGCTGCATAACCAGATAGTGTTTGCAACTTTCTGCAGTCATGGTACAACACACTGCGTGCTCTTGTGTGGTATTTTTGGGGCCAAGGGGCAATGGTACAATGAGGGTTGGGTCTTTTTTGAGATGGCAATTAATGCTTCCAGATTTTATCAGTTATTTCATCTGTTCTCAAGACTCAGCATTGTTGCTGCAACAGAATATGCCAGAAGTAAGTGCATCAGGCTTCGTTTCCATATGTTGTAAAGATTTGTGCTCCACATTAGCTTTCCTGTGATCCTAATGTTTTAGAAAGCCTAAAAGACGTGTTAAAGATTCACTGAACCTGCAGTGTGAATTGTTAGGTGCTTAGTTTTAAGGAGGAAGAAAGAGTAGTTTGGCTAAGCTGAGAATATTGCATTAGTGTGTGCATAAGAGTATGGTCTCCAGCTGCTTAGCTGAGGAGATGCAACTGACAGCTAAGCTCAAAGCATCAAGCTTTCTAGAAAATTTTATATTTTCACATTTCCAAATGCTTTGGAAGGATTGGAAGTCTCCATTACAGTGTCCATATATACTGAAGAAATTGGGAGAAGGAATTCAACTTGTAGACCAAAAGCATACATAGGATTGAATGTCATGTTTCCATTACCCCAAATCACTGAGACATGAATGTATGGGAAAGAACTTGTTGATTTTTCTTACCTCCTAAAGCAACCTTTTTAACATAAATGGTGGATAGCAGAGATAATAAGCAGATGATCTTTTCTTTTAATTCTTCCCCTCCACCGACTCCCCAAAAATATAAAATACTTGGAGTTTAATAATAAAGGCATTGAAAGTATATGTTAAGAATTAGCACTGGGGATAAATGTAACACAGATGAAGTTTAGGATAACAAAAAACCAAAAACAAAACCAAAAAAAAACAAACTCCACCAACAAAAATAACCAACCCTGTAAATAGGAGAAATGGGTGCAAAGTCAAATTATAATTTTCATGATATTTACATATTATAGGGAAAATATAGGTCAGTTGTGTAGCATAGAAAAATCTGAAAATTACTCTGGTTTTAAATAGCAATCAGGATAGAGCTGCTTAATATTTGAACCTATATGTAATATCCATGTTCTTTCATAATATCCTTTCTTTGTCATTTAGTAAATAATTTTGTATATGCTTCTTAATGTTTCCAAGGGAAGTCTGTTTGTCATAACATTACTGTGGATGTAATGTTAATCTTCAGGTTAGAGATTTTATGCCCTTTGAAGAGAAAGGCATGTTAAAATAAGATTGTTGCTCCATCTAGTGGTGATTGTTGTTTTGTTGAGGCTTTTTTTTTCATTTAGTTAAGTTCTGATATTTTGAAGAGAATAGCCTTAATTTCTTTGAAATTTATTGTATTTGGGATTCTGATGCCTCATTTTTGGGATTTTTGTAGAAAAATATATCAGAGAAAAAAAAAGTTGTGGTTTTTTATAACTATTGATTAAAATTGTCCATTGCTGTCCAATGAAATACATTAGTCAGAGATAATATAATTAGAACTAACTCCATCAAGTATTATGGTTACTTAGTAATTTAAATGCCACCAGTCCAAATGTTTCTTCCTTCTTCCTTTTTTCCCCCAGCTTTACATGCAGAGCATGATGTCATATGGTATGGAATATCCTTTGGTCAGCTGTCGTGGCTGAGTTCCCTCACAACTCCTTGTGCTCCCCTGGCCATCCCACTGGTGGGGTGGGCTGGGCTGAGAGGCAGAACAGGCCTTGGCTCTGTGTGAGCGCTGCTCAGCAGTAACAAAAACTTGCCTGTGTTATCAACACTGCTTCCAGCACCAATACAAAACATGGCCCTGTAGTAGCTTCAGCGGGGAAAACTAACTCTATGCTGGTCAAAATGAACACAAGGAAGAATATAAATATTTCTGTATTTATAGAAGAGGTCTGGGTATGTTGAGGTCTGTAAACATGGGCACTTTAATTTCTCATTGGTTTTTAACCCTTTATCCTATCTGTGAGTTGAGAAATGGCATAGTGACAGATATACTGAGAATATATATTTTCTTACATTTGGTGTTTGAAATTATCTCCTGTATTAATGGAGTGGTAAGGTGGATAGGTGGCTAATGATGCTTCCAGCAAGGCTAGTGAAGTTTCTGAAAGATAATTACAATTGTGATCAATCCAGTATTTTCTTTGATGACTTGACGTGCACTATAAAAATGTGCTGGTCAGAATGTTGATGAGGCTAAACTGATTAATATCATGAGGGTACAGGGAAATCCAGAATATCATTCAGAAAGGACATAAAAGTGTGAGGTCTGAACTAAAAAAATTGGAACAGGAAAATATTTATTAGGACAAATGAGCTGTTGAGTTAGGAGATAAGAACAGGACTGTTTATCAACTAATGGTACATCAGCTACAAATATAGAGGAGGAAGACAGACAGTAGGCAATTAGTTCATCACTGAATAATTCTGCCAACAGGCATCTTATATGGCAAAGTTATTCTTTGACATGCTGTAGGCAATGAAGAGTTACAAGCTGAGAAACACCGCTGGTGAGCTAAGCAGTTCAGTCCAGCACAGTTCCTGGATAAGAGTTGTATCATTCCCTACTAGCTCAATGTGTAGGCAAATGGTCTTCTGTCTGCCCAAGATACACAGTGGTGAAATGCCTGGTATGGTTTTGTTTGGAGGGGAAGGAAAAACTAAATGGAGAAAGGAAATTGAGGCAGTTTCTATCTGTTGAAAGATGGAAGTACTGAAGCCACCATCTAATCACGGAAGCAGTAACACAGGATCAGTTTCACATTATATTCGCTCAATTCACGATGGCCATCCAACAGCAGGGTGCTTGACAACGTTTCCTGTGTGAACTCATACAACATTCAAGTTGTTTGTATAAATATGTGGAAGGTCAGTGCATGCACATTACTTCTCTGTCATAATCTTACTGGGACAGCGTATGGAAAAAAAAATTACAGTATATCATTGTCCTTCCCTAGATGATATTCACTCTGAGAACCACAATAGACCTTTATAAAGTGTATTGTAGAGATGGAAAAAACATTTATAGTCAGTCAGCCCTTTGATTGTTACTGTGAAATTAATGCTTGCTACTTAGTGGTTTCCAGAGGTTATTTGATTAGATAGGGAACTTGTAGTAGAACTTATCATACTTTGCTGAGCATTAGAGTTAGAATTTCCATGCACAGAAAAACAAAATAGAACTAAGTTGTGAAATGCCTTAAGCGTGAGGTTTCTCACATGTTTAATACAGAAAAGGAGTGGAAGGCTAGAACCAGGAGTCATTTTTGAACAAGTACATGTGGCGATCTCAGCAGGAGAGTTTTGACTAAGAATCCGAAGAGCGCGTATGGCTTGGTATGATCCAGAGAATCAGTTTGTGGGGGACTTCCACGAAAATTTGAATGGCACGGGTTAAAAATGTGAAGATGTTTTTTAAACATGTTCTGGAGTCAAAAGAGAATGTGTTTGAACTCAGCTCACATGTGCTGGGCTGTAAAGAGAGGGCAGTGATGGTGATAAAAAATAGTATCTCTCTTGTTGAATAGCAGAAGAAAAGATTAATTGGAAAATTAAACCGTAAGTGCTACATAAAGAATAAATCCTCTACTGCAGATTACACTTTAGGTGGGGAGCAAGCTAACGTACATGTTAAAGTAAGGTAATTATTTAGAATAATTGTCTCCAGTGATTTGTTGTTAGTGTATTCCATGGACTTATTTTAACAAATTTTGCATGCACTCAACTTTATTGGGTCGGAAAGGTGGTAATACATTACTTTTTACTTTCAAAAGTAGTGTTGTACTTAGGAGATTTAAAGACTGTATTGATCCTTTGATATCAATCTGTAGTTAATATAGTTTGTAGCTGCAACTGTGCTCAAAAAGGAAATGTTCAATTTTTGTACTGGAATGATTAAATGCCATACCCTACCTGTATTTCCTGAATATAAGAGATTTTTTTTTCTGAGGTAATCAAAAAATGTCTTTATGTTAAGGGTATTTATGTGCTGCAAAAAGCTACTTAGAATTAACTTTCATGTCTTTTAATCCTTTCTTGCCCCCTCTTTATAGCCCATTTTTAGGGTAGGAGGCTTTGTAGAGTTATATTTATCTCCAGAAGAAACTGCAAGTGACAGAGCAATCTCTTATGTGAGACCGGCTCTGTCAAGAGGCTGTCTGCTGTGGCTCATACTTACCACTATCTGATGAATATCTGAGCCATGGGATACGTTCCTGATTATTTTGTTGTACTATCAAAACTGTCCCAAATTATCTCATTCCTCTTCCAGAGAGGATGTTGCTGAGGCAGGTGCTTAGTCCTTTAAGAATTGAAGAAATATCACTGGTAAATATTTTTGTTCTCTCAGTTTCCATACTATACCATGCTAATACCAGGCTATTCTTCAGAAAATTTGTCTCTGTGGTCCTACTTAGCTGCAGCTTAAGAATGGAACCAACACAAGAAGTAATACATTTTTTCCTGCAGTCAAGGGAGTTTGGTACTAAGGGGCTGTTAGTATCCCTGCATTTATATCAGATGTCTGATGTTGTGTGGTAATCTCGAGTCTACTGCTGCATTGTGCCAGTTCTATAAAGCATCCCAGTTGCAGCAAGAGCTGACAGGACTAAGAGAGCCAGCTTTAGAGACAGATTTAAGGTGAAAGAATTGTTTGTTATTTCCTTGTGTACTTTGCCTGTATGGTTACTGACCATGAGAAGAGTGGGAAATGGAGAGCATTTTGATAGCACAGAGCAGCAACTCCTGCCCTAGCTGGGGTAGCTGATTTTAGAAGACTGGTTTATAGAGTGCTTATTGAGTTTGAAGAACCAAAGGCAGAGAGTGTGGCCATCCCATATAGGCTGACAAAATTCTGTCTTGACTGTTATAACAGGTTCCCTTGTTTCTTATTTTGCTTGTGTTGCTGACAAGATGTGAACCAGTTACACAGAGTGGTTCATCAGTGCTATTCCATCTTTGTGCTTTGAAGGGAAGAGATGCCATCCAGAGGGAGCTTTACAGGCTTTGAGTGATAGATGGACCAATATGAACCTCATGAGGTTCAACAGGGCCAAGTATGAGGTCCTGCACGTGGGTTGGGGCAATCTCAAGCACAAACGCAGGCTGGACAGAGGATTAATTGAGAGCAGCTCTGAGAAGGACTTGGGGCTATAAGTAGACAAAAAGCTTAACATGAGTTGGAAATGCATGTTTGCAGCCCAGAGAGCCAACTGTGCATCCAGTGTGACCAGCAGGTCAAGGGAGGTATTTCTCTCCCTCTACTCTGCTCTTGTTAGACCCCACCTGGAGTCCTGAGTCCAGCTTTGGCACCCCAAACATGATGGGGACAGAGACCTGTTAGAGGAAGGCCACAAATATGATCAGAGGGCTGGAGCATCTCTCCTAGGAAGACAGGCTGAGAGAGTTGGGGTTTCTCCAGCCTGGAAAAGAGAAGGCTCTGGGAGCATGTTATGGCATTATACCAGTATGGAAGGGCCCTATAAGAAAGCTGGAAGAGGGACTGTTTACAAGGGCATGTAGCGATAGGAGAAGGGGTAGTGGCTTTAAACTGAAAGAATATAATTAGATTGTATATAAAGAAGAATTTCTTTATTCTGAGGGCAGTGGGGCCCTGGCACAGTCTGCCCAGAGAAGTTGTGGCTGCCCCCTCCCTGGCAGTGTCCAAGGCCAGGTTGGATGGGGCTTTGGGCAGCCTGAGCTGGTGGAGAGTGTCCCTGCCCATGGCAGGGTGCTTGAACTAGATGACCTTTAAGGTCTCTTCCAACCCAAACCATTCTGTGGTTTTATGATTTATTTTTTTTAATTGTATACTGGGTTTGGGGGCTTCCTTTTAGCTCAACAATCCCCAAATGACATAACAGTCCTTAGGCAGATGTTCTAATTTAACTAACCTAATATATTCCTTACTGTGGAGTTCAGGAGCTCTGCTTTGTCCAAGACACCAGTTTGGTAGAACTTCATGTTACTGATAATTCTTAAATTGAGCAGTTGTGGCAATCATCGTTAGATCTTGCCTATAGATGATTTATATACAGACCTACATTAGGAAGATCTATGAATTTATTATTCTTTATGGTGTAATTCAGTCCATTGGCTTTAAAATTGCATGTTCTCTACTTTTATATGTGTTAAACAGTCATTAGTCATAGTTGCAGAAAAATGCTGTCTTCATTCTGATGAAATCATTGGGATTAGATATACAGTTACTACTTGGAACTTGTTGAATACATAGTATTCCGGTTTTATGTGGGAATACTGGTTTTCAGGGTTTTGCTCTCTCCTAGTCTTAAAATTGCATGAGAAAATTCATCAAATGTGCAGCTGTTCTATGTAGAACTTAACATTTCAAGAATTGCAATTGATTTAACGTCAGAGAGGATCAGAAATACAGTTGATATTGGAAGCTCTTAAGCAGCAGTGCAGTTCAATTTCCAGGATTAGGATTTGATACTAGCACAGAGATTTGCTGACTCATATGGGAATTTTCTTTTGTTTTCCACCTCTGAATTTATAATTCTTTATAAAATGATGATTTCTGCATCTTTCTTTGGTTCACAATCATATTTTATTTTCCTCTAATGAGTGTTCGAACAGTATTATTGAGAACTGCTTTATCAATATTATTCCTAAGAGTTTATAATTTGAATATTGGACTGGGATTAAGACTGCATATGATTCTTCTTTCTTTTGTTTTCACTATTTATTACTCAGTCACACCAAGTTGTTAAATGGAGTCAAAAAATCACGGTGGAGGAAGAAAAAAGGGAAGCATAAATACCTGATCAAACATGGAACTCTTAATTGTATTGGTTTAATTTCCGTATATGTGGATTTCTGTAGCACCTGCTTTTACCTTTCATCCTATTTCATTTCTTGTATGTATGTGTAGGATATGACTGTAAAATAATTAAGTCCCCCAAAGATATAACTGTCATTCATGTTCCTGTTTTAGCTGACTTTCAATTACATGCAAATGATACAATATATTTACAAAGCAGTCTGAAAGGTACAGCTAATCCTTTTTTTTTCTAGGTCTTTCTCTTCTGTCACTTTCATTGTATTGCTACAAAAGGAGAATCATTTATAGGTTATGTATAAATATAAGAACATATAGTTCAATGAAGAAATGCAATCAAGAATGCTGTTTAGTACAAGTGAGAAAAAAGTTGTTTCAAGCCTCTTGTTTTAAAAAATATTAGATACTCAATCACAACTTGATTCTTCTGTGCATAGTCATTTTAAGTATTATATGGTAACCACTTTGAACTGCAACCTTCCAAATAGATCAAAAATTGAGTTCAGCTTTAAAGGATTTGAGAGTCCACAGTGTAAGGAAAAAAAGGCTGTACAGTAAAAACTAGTTAAAAAGTGTACACAGGCAGTTGGAAATCTTAATTTGCAGTTTCAGAGGAAAATTATAATCTGTCGTTAATTGGTAATCAGTAATTTTATAGCAAATTTGAGTCAGTTTGATGAGACTCTTGGCGAATGGTCAAATTTCCTGACAGAATGTCCTTCATAAAATCGACAGCACAAGCTGGGACAGAAATCTGAAAGATGTGAAAGCTGCGTTTGTTGAGCCTGAGAGTCCTTACGTGCTGATGCAACAGGACTTGTGATACACTTTCTTCACAGTGAGATCCATTTGTTTTCATGCTTTCCAAATACATCAGCTTGTGATATTAGAATCCTTATTGTGACTATTGTGACATCCGTTCAGCTGTCAAATCACAGTCTTAAAAATGAAAAAGCATTTCCAAGTTTCCAAATATTAAAATAGTTTTGTGAGCTCTCTAATGAAATACAGAGGTTTAAAACTGTCTTTTGCTGAGAAAAATTGCTGCTTGTTCACTTGTTTAAGCAGTGAGCTAAAGATGTTTACTGTCAAAGCTGTTTTCAGAAACTGGAAGTGAATGTCTTACTGCAGTTCTCTGTTTTCCAGGTTTGATTCAGATACAACAGAGCTCCATAGCTGGATGACCCGCTCGGAGGCAGTGCTTCAGAGCCCTGACTTTGCTGTCTATCGGAAGGAAGGCAATCTTTCGGAGCTCAGAGAAAGAGTCAATGTAGGAGAAAGTACTCATATACATGTGTCTTACTTTGTGTTAGCTAGTCAAAGTGCTTTCAAAATCAAAGTTTAAATGAGTTCAGCTGTAGACTGACAAGCATCTATTGTCCATATGTACAAGAGAATGCTAAAGAAAGTATGTTTCTAATTATTTTTAGTGCTATAAGATATAAAAATCACCGGACTGTGTATATATATATATGTGTGCATATATATATAGTCTATACTTCTTTTTTTTAAATTTTTTTCTCTATTGCAGTACTATGGCTGAACCAAACCAGTTCTTTGTTGCTTTGGCAAAATGAATTACTCTGTGCTGCCTCAGGGTAGCCATGTTTGTGTACGTGTTTCGCACACTCTGACTTTACCCCTTGAAAACTAAACTACTACAAATTTTCTTGTGTTTGATTCTTGTACATAGATGCAAAAATGCTAGTATTTTTTGAGTAGGAGGACTTCTGTTTATAAGAAGTCCTTATAGTATCATATATCATTAAAATATATGGTGAGAAATGCTCCTAGATCATAGATGGAACAAAGTTACTGTATTGAACTTAGCTTTGTTGCTGTTTGTCTCACTATCCGCTTGTTAACCATAAATCATCTATAAGATTGAAGAACACTGATTTTCATGACTTTAAGTATACATCTTAAAACTTGACATCAAATGATATTTTTCTTGCAATAATTTAATTATTAATGCTCTTATAGCTTTACAGCTAGTAATTACCCGTTATAATATCCTGAATGTAATTCATGGCACCTCAAAGACTTGAAGGTTCCGGTGCAAAAAAATAAAACTTGCTAGATAGAAAATTCTGCTTAGCAATGAGTCAGATTAAGAGTGTACATCCATAAAGTGTGAATAGAACTCCTTGTAAGGAGTTTCGGTTAGCCAAGAAGAATCCCCTTCAGAAATTCAGAATACAAGGTAAACATATAAGGAACAGCAGATGTAAGGGAAAATGTCAGATATCCTAGACAATTAAATTTGTTCTCTTGGCATTCTCAAAAGCCCCATTCTCATTTGCTCATTTTGTTTTACTGACCTTTTTCAGACATGCTTTGTTGGGCCTGGGTATTTGAAAGCTGAATCACTGTCAGAGCCAGTGATGATAATATTCCCCTCTCCTGCCCTCGGGGTAACTGGTCAGAGTCGCAGGAGGTCAGGGAGGACTGCTACGGTGCATCCTTTCACAGAGCTCTCAGCATAGGATGTTGGTTTGATACAAATAACATCTGAATTCCTTGGACCATCACTGCTTTCTTATGAAGTCATAAACCTCCAACTGAAGTTTTGGGGTCAAATAAAATGCTCATTCTGTGTTGTGAGAATGACCTATTTCCCTTCAGCTGGCGTTTAGCTAAAGATGAATTTTTACTTTTATTCAATGAGTTAAAACTAGGCTGTTATACGTTTAGACTGCCAGTTACAAATTGTCCAAAAGAGAGTTAATCCCCAGTTAAATCCAAGCTTGTAAAGATAACATTTTCTCAAGCTGGTGTACTTTATTTCTTAAAAACAAAAGGATTAGGAAAAGAGGAAGCTACAAATTTGAAATATTTTGATGTGACTTTGCAGCTACTGCAAGCTACTGCTGAGAAAAAGAAAAAAAAGAAAAAGCAATGATTGCAACATACGGAATTGGAGAGTTTCATAACTTTTAAAAACATTTGCAAACTTATCCCAGATTACTTGAATGAATGAATGAATGAATTAACCAGAATTCAGGGTCTCATCCCTTTTGGTAAAGGAAAAAAATCAACAAAAGATACCCACAGAGATAAATAAGAGGTGTTACAGGACTCGGACTCCCTTGCAAGGCACTTGTGCTTATGGAGATCCTTCTTGGGGCGGGGGCAGAGGGGCTTAAAAATCCGAAGTACAGTTTGCAGGTTCGACAAGTAATGGCAGTGTGAAGAGATCAAAGGTGGGATCCTGATTAATACTATGAAGTAATCAAGGTCCATCTCCTCCTTTCTTCCCAGATAGGTAATTTGTCTTTGGGTGTGGACCGAGACTGTGTTTTTTTTCTCCTTTGGCTAGGTTTGTGCTTTCTCTGTGTAGGCATATGCCTTACTGTCACCAGTGTTAGACCTTAATTTTTTTAACATCTGCTAACTACACATAAATGGAGGGAGATGAGTAATTGACAGAAAGTTTGATATGCAACATATTTTCATGCTTATTTTTAAGGGCTTCATATACAATGCTTTTATTTTCTATCAGGATCTGGAAATTTTAATATTTCAGGAGAGAGGTGTATATTTACCCACATTTTTCTGGATGCAGAAGGGTTTGCTGCCACAGGCTTCAATGTCATGTAATTTTTATATTTCAGAAAACAGGTTTTTTGTGTATTTGGGGGGGGGGGTATGATGCATTTGCGCTCACTACAGTTGCACTCATGATAATTACACATCTGGCATTACAGACGAAGTAAAATTATTTCCAGTATATTTTAGTGTTTTTATGATTCCTTTGAGCTCTCTGTAGTTATGCTAATTACACCTGGCTCTATAGACAGAATAGCATTAATTAAGATTCTGTAAGAAATTTTTGAATTCTACAGAGAACTAAAGCATTTTTTTTTTTTTTTTAATTTGGAAAATATTTCAGGTGTGCAGTACAATTGTAGAAGATTTTACTGATCTACAAAAACTATTAACAATTAATACAGCTTTCTTTAACCCATTTAGCATTGTAATTTTTCAGTGATAATTTAGGTACATGTTAAGGATATGTCTGTAAAATCCAAAAGATTTCCATCCTTTATTTTTCTCTGAATGTCCTTTCTTTTATATATTTTACTTATGCAAAACTCTACTATTAGAAGTGCTTTATTGTTAGAAAGCCCGCTTTTTAATCATTTCTCTATACAGAAATGAATGACAGTTACTAGTAGGCTGTGGAAATGCATGAATTTAACTCAAAATCTCTTAAAGTTCTCCGTGTCTCCTCAACTAAAAAAGTCTTCCAGGGAGCTACTGCTTCTTAAACTGAGGATGTTTTAAGCATCACACTTTAAAAGGTTTTTTTAAGAGTTTATTCAAAGGTGTTTATATTACTTCCTCCTATGCCTAGCAATCTATTTGAGAAAATAACATTTTAAAATGTAAAGATATAAGATTTTTCTATTAAATACGTTGTTAGACACCTAAGAAATCTGCCTGAGGTTTCTTTCCAGTTAGTAGGAACCGTTTTACCCAAAAGGGTCAACGCACACAGAGTACACCTTTGCTGTGGAAGTCAGCGAGGGGATCGGGAAGCCCAGTGTGGTCAGCCAGACTGAAGAGCCATAGCCAAGGTTGAATATTACCTTCCCACACGTGTTATGCAGCATTTGCAGTGGCATTTCCTCTTGTGTGTGAGTGTCGGCTGCAATGAAGTGGGCACTGTTGGTCAGCATCCCTGGGATGTATATAGTCTGGGGTTTTTTTGGTGTCAGACTTGGCTGTAGCCCTGTGCTGTTTCTTTGGGCTTCCCATTTAGAGCTTCTAAAGTATACAACCGAATTATTTTAAAATCAATGTAATGACTTCATGATGTTAATTATGAGATGACATTGAGGGGCTGTCAGGTCTAAAATTATTTTACTTTACATCTGTGTTGCTACCAACCCAAAATGAAATGAGAAACTTGAACTTCAGCAGAAAGACTTTACCAGTTGTTACGTGGATGATAGCCTGAACATGGGCAAGAAAAATTTGACTGCAGAAAGGTATACAATTGAGAATATTAGATATAATACAGAACTAGAAACTTCTGTTAATTCTGCAGTTAATTTTCTTTCTTACTAACTCACCTGATATGTATGTTCATATCTAAGTTAGATATATAATTTAATGTGCATTTTACTTAGGGGTGGGGGCTTGCATTCGAAAGAGTAATCAATCAAATGGTTCATGGGTTCAATACTGTAGTTTATAAAACCCTGTGAGTATCATTTCAGTTCTTGTTGTTACTGATAGGAGCCACATGGAAAATAAGGCAATTTACTCCTCTGCAAGAAATTTCTCCACAACATGTATTTTTTTATTCTGAAATATTGAACTTTGAATAATTCTTAATTTGTATTTCTTTTATTTCTTTGTAAAAATCTGACATGTCTCATTTGTCAACTGTTGTGTTCTGATTCTCAGTTTATTTGACTTTATGACGGACTCGATTCCTGACGGTATCAAGCACTTGATGCATTCAGTGCAAACTGGGAGGCTGGCAGGGCATTATGACAAGTTAAACGGTCTCAAGAAATCAGGAGACATCCCTGAGATTAATTACTTTCTTCTTCAAAATCCCTCTGCTGAAATACTCACCTTTCCTGTCATGCTGCAGGCCATCCAGCGAGAAAAGCCCGAGAAGTACAGAAAACTGCAAGATACCAGCAGATCAGCCGAGGCCCTGGTGGAACAGATGGTGAATGGTAATTACATGGGAGTTGATTTAGATAATCTTCTTGGGGACTTGATAAATGCACAGGTTCATATTTATCACAAGAATTATATTAGCAAATACTATCTAAATGGAACAGTGAAGTAATGCTACCTTATATTTATTATTTCTGAATTTTAAATCTGTTAATTAGAAAAGAGGAAAAAAAAAATCTTACCACTTCAGTATCATGAAAAGAAATGTGTGCTCATGGTAATGAACTGTCTATTAACAATCTGTTCTGCACAGAGACTTAAGCTGTAATCTTATTTTCTGAGTATGCTAAGCTCTCAGAGTTATATTAAGTCATCTGCGTTAAAAAGCTCTGAAGGCATTACTCTGAACAGTTTGGGGAAAAAAAAGTGCTTTCCGACTCATCTACAGTGTATGGTTTTGTTATATACATATTTCTGTAGTGGTCGGTATCATAGACAATTTAAGATTTTATTGGGTTTGAAAGAGATCTTTGGCATTTGGCTTTTTAAAGTTAAGTGTCAGAGCTTATGCAACTCATAAAGAAATCAGTTGTAATGTTTTAAAATTTTTTATTTTTTTTTTTAATTCTGTTACGGCATTTTTGAAGATTTAGATTTTTTTTTAAGGGAAAAAGAAAAACCAGAGAAAGGTAGATGGAAGCACAATTGTAAGTTCTGTCATTGTCCTTGATATTAAAGAATGTTTAACTCTGCAATAAAATATTAAATACAGGCCAACATCTGTCATGCCTGTATGATAACCAAAAATGTAGATTTTGAATACAACAAGCTTCAGAAGATCTCTCTTATATTAAATTATTACAATGAAGAACCAATAATTTCTAAAAATGAAATTCTTTGAGTTTAAGGTACTAACTGGCCAAGCTAATAAAAATTAATAGAATCCCAAGATTATCTTACTTAAGTATGCAGGCGTAATATTTAAAAGTGACCATATTTCAGCGTGTGGGACATATTAAATTACCATTGTCGTAACAGTTGTTGCAAGGATTCCCTTCCTCAGTTCTGGGAATAGAATTGAAGGCAGTCTGGTATCATTTGCACCCTATGTGAAATCATTTTGGCAGTTTTCCATGGCTGATCATATAAAAAAAACGAAAAAGAAATCCGATGGTGTTTTCTGCCTGGGGGAACTGGTTGTACAGGACCTTCAAGGCAGTATTCGAAATTTTTGTACTGCCACATTGAGGTTGTTATTTTGGGTGGAATCTGTCTAGAACACATTTCTCAGTGGCTCACTCTTCCTTTGGCCACATGCAGACTTGCACCTCAAGAATTCAAGTCTCTCTTCCTTTAGATTATATAGTAGTTTCTGCTGACTCATTTTGGTTTTATTCTCAGAACTTGCTAGCACAGTATAAATTACTTTTCTGGTACTGTACTACCTGCCATGTCTAGTATCGAGTAGATTAACATTCTGTCTTAAATATTGTCTTGTGGTTTTAACTCAAGGTTCTCTTTTTTATATATTTTTTAATTTTTCTTTTTTCTCCTTCAGTCCATGCATCAATGCTTATTCATGGTTTATAGATGTGATCTTGGCTGTGGATAGATATGCA
Organism: Heliornis fulica; assembly: GCA_013399135.1. Lineage (NCBI taxonomy): Eukaryota > Metazoa > Chordata > Aves > Gruiformes > Heliornithidae > Heliornis > Heliornis fulica. The sequence continues at coordinate 24,509 of VXBZ01004512.1, read as the reverse complement.
TATAAGTATTTCCAGTACCTCCCAAATCACACCTTTTTTAGGAAGCATGTGTTCCAGTTGGGATGCAAGCACAGGGTAGACTGGCTAATGTTTATCTGTTTCCTATCAAGTGCTCTGAGTTCTGTGTTTTGTATATCATGGTAGCCTTTACAGCAAGAATATTCTAGCAAGGATGGCAGGTTAGTTGCCTGTGAGAATGAAGATCCGTTTTTTTAATGGGTTCGGGGAAGAAATGATTCCTTTGAAAGAAGAAACATTTCTTCTGGTCTTGAAGCCTAAAATTTTTATGGAACTTTCAGCTATCCACTGCTGAAAAGACAATTTGAAGGATAGTGTTTAAATGGTTATATAATTCAGCAGTAACTACCAGATGGGAGCAGTACAAAATAAAATTTGATAACTAAATTTTGTTGAGGAGAACTGTAAGATTATTTTAACAAGAGAATTTGAAAGTGGAATATTTTACCAGGTGTTCAAAACTACACTTTGAATGTAGATGAAGTTAATTGCCATGTTCAGCTATTGTCATTTTAAATGCAACAAATATTCTATTTCTATTTTCTTCCAAATGAATATGTTCTAATGTAATTGCAAATAGTGGAAATCAAGTGGAAAAAAAGTGGAATTAAGTGTAAAAAAACCCCAAATAATTTAGTTCACTATCAATCTGGTTTTTGTTGTGTGTTTTTTCAGTGGGGTTTTGTTTTGTTTTATCGTGGTAGGTTTTTTTTTTTTGTTTTGGGTTTGTTTTGTGGGTTTGGGTTTTTTTGTTGGTTTTTTTTAATTTCTGGATTCACAAGGAAAAAGAGAATATAGCATACGAAAGTTTTGATGAATTTCCAAAATCAGTTTCAGCAGAGTAGACCAACTATGTCTACCTACATATACCTTCATCTTCTAATGCTGCAACTGATGCTTGTCATGCATTTGAAGTGTAATCTGTAATTAAAAGACTACATAAGACTAACAGATTTAAGGCATAGATCAATCGTGATGTCAATTTTAACTGACTGGTTATTTTTTTGCTTATTGTATACCGATTAGATCTGAACTGATAATGATTAGGCTCAAGTGTTCCAATTATGCTATCACTAAATTCTTGGCTTAACATATATACAAGATGTACATCCTCTTTGTTCCTAAACAACATTCTGAATGTAACAGGTGAACAGCATAAAAACATGGAGACCTTTGGTAGATTTCTGAGAGTTCATAACGGTCATGAGTTTCATTGCTGTATCATTTATATATATTTTCCTGCTTTAATTTTTGCTGTGATAGGAGAGGCAAATAAGTTAAAAAATAGGATTCAAATCCTGTAGAAAATTGGTTTATTTAGGGTTTTATTTATTTGTTCCTTAGCAGAGAGAAAATATTCTGAGAAAATACATTTATACAGAGAACTACTCTTGCCTTATGTAAATGTTTTCAGCATTGTCAGCAAAAGTATTTTGCACTAGAAGGTACAGCCATTTCACACAACACAGCTGGTTTTGTCTTTGTAAGCAGTGTGCCTGGATATTGCCATCTTAAGGACTATCCCAGGGGATATTATTGAAATTGTGCTTTTGGTGGATGAGTCTTTATCTAACCACACATCTTCTACATGGGCCATGATCTGCCTCTCCTTAGCCACACTTACAAAGAAGTCCAATGACCGCAGTCAATTGCAACTTATATTTTCTTTTTATAAGTGTTTCTATGATTTTTTTTAAATGCTATTAAAAAACAGAATAACAAATCTGTTGATGCATGAATGAAGCAGCTTAACAGTTTGAGTGGACACCTGACTATTGTAGTAGTTTAGAATAAAATAAATAGGGCAACAAAATGACTACTCAGAGTTTTGGTAGGCAGCATTAAATTGAATACAAATTAATTGGTTGGGATAAAACACCTAATTGTTAAATGACACTGTTTTGTGGAAGAAATACATTATCTTGTGAGTTACCATTTCACATAGGCTTATGAAACAAAAACTGTAAAAACATAAATAATATTATATTATTCTGTCATAGAACCATAGCAAAAGATAAATGCACTTAATAAGACATACTTCATACTAAGTGGCAATTCCAAAGTACTTGCATGTAAGGTGCTGCACAATTAAAAATATTCAGACACAATTTGTTATGCACACTACACAAGGTAATAAAATTAATGGATGCACTTCAGATAATGATCTGTTTCCTCTGGGTACAGTATATTTATCCACTGATTATATCAGATGCTTTTAGAGTATGAAACATGAAAAGGTTATGAGCCATTATTCCTAAAATAATATTGTTTTACCAGAGGATGGGGTTTATATTGTTTCTGTGCTTGCCTGTCAACATTTGGTATGTCTTGCTGCAACGGGTGAAGCAGAGAAAGGGGACTAATGTTAATATTATCAGTGAAAGCTGATGGTTGCTGAAGTTGCTACAGATAATGAAGAAATGAGTACTTACCATGGAAGTAAGTTTGCAGGTTTTTTTTATTTTCACCAATTTAATGAGCAAATAAAAACACTAAAAGCATGTCCTTATAGCATCAGCTACTCAAATATTTATTAATTTGACTTTTTCAGTGACGTGGAAGACTAGCTTTTGAGAAGACAAAATTTTGAGAAATTTGCCCAAATCATATCAAGTGCTAGCAATAGGCATTTTCTTGACATGATAGACAGCTTTGAGTTACCTGAGAATATTGTGAATCAAGAGGATTTTTAAAATGCATCCTATGGAAAATTGAATTCAGATAGTTCCTCCTTTCAGTAGGTTGTTATGTTACCTAATGGAGGTGCACCTCTGCTATCTTTTACCAAACATGGCTCTGCAGATTCCAATCTTGTACTGTCCACTTCAGTCACATGAAGATTTAAAGCATTATTTTGTTCATCTCTGCACTTGTGGAACCACAGTTAGACTCCCAATTTTAGATAACAAAGGAAAGAATTAAAGAAAATTTAATAATATTGAGTATTTTCACGTATTTAAATGTTACATTAAGAGGCACATATGAGTGAAAAGAAGAAAAGATGATCTAATGAATCCATATTTTCATCTGAAATACAGACCTCTCTAAATCCTTGAAGAAAATATTACAGCAAAAATTATTATGTAAGGAGAATCCATGACTGCACTTCCCTTGGTAATTATGATCTTGCTTAAGGGTACTTTGGAGACTGTGGCAGTTGAAAAGGAGGAATAAAAAAAGAGTTATCTTTTTATATCTACTCTGCCAAACTCATAGACAGTGTCTTCGAGGCTCAGAGCTTCAGAGAACACAGTGGAAAAGATATCTGCTTTGTTATGAGTATACAGCAGTTTTATAACCAAAGTCACAGCAGGACAGGAGCAGTTCTTGAAATATAGCATAGTTTTAGGCTTGTCTTGTATATATTCATCTGTTCTTGCTGGTGGTAAGATTCGGTATCTATGTGCCTGGTCATCCTCGATTGCCGTTATTAAGCCATGTTGTGCCATTCAGGTTTATGGTCCCCTGTCGCATATTAACCATATGTGTATTAGACATTGCCCTTCGAGAGAGTGGGGTTACGCATACCGGATCTCCAAATGCAAATGCCTGCATAAAAAAGACCAGAGCACTGCTGGATTTTACTGAGATGTGCCAAAATAGTTTACCTTTTTATACTTTAAAGCTCCTTTTATGTTCTTGCTCTGGTTTTAACCTGTGCCATCCAGTTTCTGGAGTGCAATCATAGAATAATAGAATCATAGAATGATTAGGGATGGAAGCGACTCCCAGAGGTCGTCCAGTCCAACCCCCCTGCAAGAAGCAGGGACACTCCCAACTAGATCAGCTTGCTCAGGGTCTCATCCAACCTGGCCTTGAATGTCTCCAGGGATGGGGCATCCACCACCTATCTGGGAAACCTGTTCCAGTGCTCCACGACTCTTACAGTAAAGAACTTTTTTCTAATATCCAATCTAAATGTGTATGTAAAGATGTCAACACAGTTGCCATTATTTTCTAGTAGTACTGGGGCATCCTATGCTTCTGCATTTTTTCTTGTACTTTCTGAAATCACGTGTGTGTTTCTTGGCTAGGGCAACACTCTAGAAACAGAGCATGTCCAGGGAACTGCTTCCAGGTATGGCAGTCTGTTTCCAAGCGGGGTGTTTCCAGTCCTGAGCTGAATCCAGAATAGGATTTGAGGAGAACTATGGTGCTCTGCAACAGTCAGGATCCCCAAATTATCATTTGGTGTGTTTTATCATACAGCATTGTAGTAATTCCTTAGAAAATTCCAGTACTTTTTTTTTTTTTTAAGTGTACTTTGAAAGTACACTTATAGTACTTATTTTACTATACCCTACCTTCAAATCCTGCGTGTGAGCTTTACTTTTTTTTATCCCTGATAAAGAAATTTTCCTGTATGTTGAGAGTAGAAGTTGCAAACAATGTAAACCATATTGAGAGCATGTCAGAAAGTACAGCACTGAAGGCTTTTGTCTTATTTGCTTCCAAAGTTGTTTTTAAGAAATAGCAAAGTACAATCTGATTATTTTGATAAAACCTTTGTTTTATTGATTGACTAGTGTATGACTATATGATGCCACTTGAAAAAATACTAAGCATATAGCGTTACTCAATGAGTTGAGAAGTTCATTCATTTTGAAATCAGTATCAGTCCTATTGCTATGTGTGTCATTTGCATGTCATCCAAGTTAAAAAGTTTAGGGATTACATTTAAACTTCCTCTGAAAAAATAAATGAGATGTTTAAGTTAATATTACTTCTAACTCAACCTTAGTTCAAGTTTCAGAACACTTAGTAATTATGTTGTTTTAAGACCTCTTTGCTTATCTTTGATATGTATTGACTTACTTTCATCATGGGTTATATAGAGCTCTTTTAAATATTTTTAAATGTCTTCTAATAACTAAAGTCTGCTTTCTTTTATGGACTTCAAGCATTATAGTTGAAAAATACACAGAAGGTGGCACACCATATTGGAGAAAGCAAGCTCTGTCTGAAAATAATCATAGAAAAATGTCGCCTCTAGTTTCTCAGCTCTCACACTTTTCTTCATGTCTGATGATGGTCACTGTTGGATGCATGGGACTGGTCTAGATGGAGTTTTGATCTGATCATATGTTTATTTCTCAATGCTTAGGATATTTCTTAAAAACATGTAATGCAAAACTCAAGGGATTATCAGAAACAACAAAGCCGTGGAATGTAGTTCCCATTCATTTATGTCTTTTTTATAAAAACAACAAAAAATCCCACAACTCAAAAAACCCTCCCCTCAAAAACCCCCAAACTAACCAAAAAACACTCAACTGCCATGGACAAAAAAATCTAATTACAGTGCAGACATAATTTTCCAGCTGTCAGGCATTTTCTTATTTCTTACAGCAGTTTTAATTAGCTTTATGTATTGCATCTTTACTTTCTGCTTTATTTCCATTCTTGTGCTTTAATGCACTTTATCATTCATTCCCATAGTAACAAAAGTATCCTGGCAGCAAGTAATGTGTAACATCTGTATGTTCAGGACTGTTGATAAATCATTAACTGGATTTATGAGCTCTCGCATATAAAAATAGGAAATTATTTTACTTTGTATTTCTTCCTGATTTATTTTTCATTAATTGTTGAACAAACTCTCTTGTTCTCTTTCTAGAGGGTCTGAATGCTGACAACATTAGACAAGCCTCAGAGCAACTGAAAAGCCGCTGGATTGAGTTCTGTCAGTTGCTGAGTGAAAGACTAGCATGGCTGGAGTACCAAAATAACATCTTTGACTTCTACTCCCAGCTGCAGCAACTGGAGCAGACAGCAATTACTGCAGAAAACTGGTTGAAAGCACAACCCACACCAGCAACAGATCCTGCCACAGTAAAAACTCAGTTGGAAAAATGCAAGGTTAGAGATTATTCTCCAGGTTTTTTATGATACTGTACTTCACAGGGGTTCCGACAGCAGGGCAGATTATGACCTACACTGCTTCAGTATAAAAGTTGAAAATGGAGTCCTTGTCTTTCCAAGGGAATAAAATATTTATTTAAGGATAGGAAGACTGGTAGAGAGATAAAGAGGCAATATAACGTAGCATATGGGTATATAAAACTCTGCCACAAATATTTAGTTATTAAGATACTTAGATACCGAAAACTACTAAGCAAAACTACTTTTTTTTTTTTTTCCTGTAAGAATCTCTGTCTCTCATTCTTCATTAAGAAACTAGTTATCACTTCTGTTGTAAGCATCTGAGCCATAAAACCATCTTCAAATTGTCTTCATGGTCAGGCCCGAAATTCTGCCATTACAGACGACTTTACTTGTTGCATACCTGATGAGTTGTGTAGTCAAATGAAGGGAATATTCTTGTGTTGTCTTATGGCAGAATTACAATTAGAGTACAAAAATGGTCACATAAATTAACTTATTTCCCTTCTTTTAGGGAGTTTCATCTGTGTGCTGTGCCATCACAGAAATGTGCTTATACTTCTTTACTGTATGCAACTTTGTGGGTGGAGATTACCTACAAGCTAAAATGTTTTGTCAGGAGTCTATTGAGATGTAGTAATGAATTATGAATTGCACAACTGCTTGTAGAAGTTGGTAAAATCTCTGGCTCCAAAAGCTCTCAAACTGAAAGAAATGTTTGAAATCCAAATTTAAATCTTACTACTATTTCTATTTCCAGGTATTTTCAAGTGGACGTTGTGCTTACAGAGGTTCTCTGTTTTCTTTCAGGAAGCTGCTCTTACAGTAGCTCTATTATGAACTGTACATTTGGTTTACTTCCCTTGTTTCTTTCTGCTTAGTAGTTGCAAGGTGTCACAGTGTGTACAGGGTCTCCTGAAGGTATAATAACACAACCTCAACCTGTGCATCTTCAGTTCTGCTTTTCTACTTCATGCTATTTAGCCTGAACATAATCTAAGAGATCTGTTATGGGACCTGTGGAGTTTTTAGCTTCCCAGCTCCACATGAGCCAGATGCTCCTTGGGCTTTGAATTTTAATGTACAATCTATCTTGTTTTCTTTGAGAACAATAATGTCACGTGAAAGTGACTTTAAACAATGGTATGAGCATTATGTTGGGAGCCGAGGTATGGATTTTTGAGAAATTATTAAAAATGTTGAATTTGCATTTATTGTGACTGACATAGTTGGAACCAAATAAGTTGTTTAATGTGCATTGAAACAGTGTTGATTTCATGTCACTTGTTATTTCTTTTGTTGGACAGCTTTATCTTGATAGTTTTTGTTCCAAAATGCAGGATGAAATCATCCGAATGTCAACGCTTCAGCCTCAAATTGAACAGCTAAAGGCTAAAAGCCAAGCGCTCAAAGAGAAAGAACAAGGGCCAGTGTTTTTGGATGCTGACCTGGCTGCTTTTACCAGCCATTTCAAGCAAATACTTGCTGACATGCAGGCCAGAGAAAAGCAGCTACAGACCAGTAAGTGTTCATGACAAGACGTCAATTTGTCTGACCAGCAATAAGTGTATATATTTTGCTTTCCTATTTATGTATTAGATTTTTACATACTAAACCATTAGTACAATGTAGGTGTTCTTTTTGCAATTGAATTAGTCTTTCAGGAATTAGCTGTGTGTTACTTTATATTAATAGCAAAACCAAGGGATGGTTCACTATTCTGAAGAAAAGGTTGCACTCCGTGTAGTTCTTCAATCAGATTCTCATCTGTTAGCATGTTCAGGGACAGATTTAGTGACGTATTTTGTCAGCGTGAAACCATTTCTGTTTAGTCGGGTTCTGAGACAGGGCTGTCTACCTCTGTCAGTAAAGCAGAGAGACACTTCCATTGCAGGACTGCAACTTCTCTAGATTTTAATAGAACAGAAATTTAACTCCGTAAAGCAACTCATCAAAGAGAATATCTACTTTAAGGTACTAGTTTTTCATTGTCTAGTGAAATTTTTTTTGAACACAGAATACATGATTGCTATTTATAACACTATTTCAAATCTTTGCAATAAAATGCATTTTTCGAAAGGGGAAATGCTGTACCAAAATAGAAGCTTAACTTTATTCCTTATTAAGGATACATAGCCTGTCAGTGGCTACTGTGCACTTTCTGTATTTGTTTATTAAAGTATCAGATAAAAATTAAACAAAACTTTTCTCAGTGCCAAAGACATTATTTGTCCCTTAAACCAATGATATCTCTGAATGACTACTGTTGAAATTAGACATACTGCTAGCTCCTTCTAGTGGATCTTTATAGATTTCCCCTAAACACTTTCATGCAGAGGTTTGGCACGATTCCCTTTTTGAAGATGGATTTTATTTTATTTTTTTCAATAACACTGCATTATCGCACTGCTGTGGTTATTTCACACATGCACATACAGGCAAACGGGGGAGGTGAAGGTGTACAGCAGAGTTGAAGAAATAAAATGCAAGTGTGCCATAGCATGTGGGGAAAAATGAGCCATAAAAACTTGTACTGAGACCTTGTGAACTCACCAGTTGCTTAGTCCTGTGAGATGAGTAGTATTCACTGCCTGAACTGTGAAGCCACCAAGCGCAGGGGCTCTGATAAAGTTCTTCCTGGCTGTAGCTGTTCTTTCCCACTCCCGTCCTCCAGTATGTTCTTCCCACATCCTCACACATGCAGACAGCAGCTGTCCAGAAACAGCTGTATTGAACAGACTGGGGAGAGTGCCCCAAACTGCGTGAGAGGGAGAACTCCCTGAATCAGTGTTTTATGAAGCCCTGGTCTGGTGGTGTTATTTTATGTGGAGGCTCTGCATCACAGCTGCTTCATCTTGAACAGTTCGGCTGTCAAAATGAGACTGGTTTATCCCATACAGTACATAACTGTAGTGATATTTTTAGGAGAGATATTTCCATCTTTTATTTGCATAATTATTTGCAGTTAATTGCTTTCTATATATAGAAGAATTTTTTTAAGGTTCAGAGATGTTTTGTAGATCAGTGGTATAGTCTTTGCCCTTTTCTTCCCTCTACATCTAACCTGCACACACTATAGAGAATTTTATTGATTCATTATTAGTAATTTGTTCTATTTTGAGGGGATGTAGTGTTCCATCGCTCCATTATCTTTTCTGATTAATAAGTGTATACTATTCTGCTCTGATTTCCAAGGAAATTTTTCCCCAAAAAGAAAGGAAGAAATTCTCTAGTTCTAGGATATTGTCTCAAATATTTTTGTTTAGTTGGGTGTGTTGTTTTGTTTGTTGTGGGTTCTTTTGTGATTGGTAATGGATTTATGTTGGAAGGGTTTTTAAGTTCAAGAGTGTTTAACAGCCTTTCTGTGATGCATTATGCTTTCCTTTTGAATTCTGATTCTACTGTTGTAGCATCAGGAAGTTGAGGTAATTTCTGATGTTGTTGCTGTTGCTATTATTATTATTATTATTAATGTTCAATCGTTTATCTGCAATTAAAAGTTTCTCCTACTAATTTCAAAAAGGACCTCGGAAATTTAATGCCTTCTATACTGTGTCAACATTCTATAGACTTTTGTTTACTCACCCCATGCTTACAGTTATTTGCATGGACACGACTTCTTTCCCTAATCCGCTTCTACAGTATCTTAAAGAGGATTGTATTACATAGAGTTCATGCAAACCAGTCTTGGCATAATTTTATAAGACAAAACCCCTCAGTAATCACAACAGTATGATGACAATTTGTAGTTTTAGTCTGTCATTTATCTACTTCTGCTTAAACTTTGATCTGCTATCTTCATGCTCTAAGTGTCTTAGAAATGGGTTGTGAGAGTGAAAGTTATGTATAATCTTTCACCAGTTATTACATACTTGAGGAAGAGAAGAATTAAGCAAGTGTCCTATGAAATTCATAACTAGGTTTTTCTTACGACATGAACTATTATTTAGTAGTAGTGATATTCTTTGCTGTTTGATTCTGAGGGATAAAGTTTGCTTAACTTTCTCTGAATGTGCCTTTTTGCTGAAGATGCAGCTCAGATGTGAGAAAATACTGCTTTAATAAGTAACATGCAAGTAATTTCATTTTTATTTTGCATGCATTTCCTCCAGTAATTATTTTCTTATTTAAATAAAGAATGAAAGGACAAAAGCAACCTGTGATATGAATGTGTATGAGATAATATCCTCTACACTGTTTATCGCTTTCCTCCATGGTAAAAATGAAAGAATTGAAAATTTATAAGAATGGGAAGTAAAACCTCCTAAAAAAATTTTATCTTAAAAAATATTTACTTTCACATTAGATCTTGCAGAACTGGAGAAAGACTTCCCTTCTATTTCTTTTAAGAGGTTAATAAATAAGAGAATTGGAAGTGTTAAAGCACTTGCAGTTACGGGCATCTCTGAGGATAAGACTGCTGGTGACATTGTTTACGTATTATACAAGATTCCTTACAATTCCTCTTTTAGAGTTTCTGATGAAAGATATAGGAGAAGGGAATCGCAAATTTTATGAAGTCATCAATGTAAGGACTGTGAAGAATAGCTTCAAGTTCTTGTATTATGAAATAAGCAAAACAAAGTTACAAGAAAATCAGCACGGCATTAAGCAGCACGGTTACTACTGAGGAGTTTTTATGGGAGAGACATGCAGTTCAATCTAGTTCATTTAAGGGAATAAGTCTTTACTGAAATGATCCCATAGATTTTATCTATTGTCCTTCTTCTTTCAGTGATGTGATGAACAGTGGAATTTGTCCTGGCTGTAGGGAGACACATTGCAGCATATCCAGTGTGATTTGATAGATGGTGAAACAATTGTATTATTTTGTTTCTGATTTGGGAAAAGATACTTAACTGGAAAATGTGACTACAGGAAAGGAAGCTGGGAGGAAAAATAAATAAGTTTTTAAAGTATTTTACTTATTTTGAAAGCTATTTTCATGTTTAATATTTCTACATATTAAAAATACGTCCTATCCAAATATTTATCTGCACATTGTGTTTCCAAATTTAAGCACTTCAGTAAAAAATAAATATGCAAGCATATATGTATTTGCCTGTCAGTCATCAAGGTTTACCATGTTAGTTACACCAAAAAGCATTCCCTACAAATGGAAGAGATTAATGCAACAACATTTTCTTACTGTGGAATGGGAACTCTGTTCTAATATTTCATGGTAACATATTTATATTTTCTCTCTGAGATAATTTGCTTCTGTTCTGACAGGGGTCTAGCTCAGCTATGGCTTGGGTTGCAGACATGTGCTATGTCTTTCTGACTACCTATTCAATTTTTCAGATCATATAGCAGAATCCATATTAATGTACTGTGCTTACCATGTGGGCTTCAATTCACAAACAACAGTATCACAAAGCAAATTTTAGGATAAAAATAAACAGGTCTGAATGCATGTTTATTTTATGAGCAAAGGGAATTTAGAGATTCATACTGCCCACAGAAATACCACAAAAGTGTTAGAATATTTAGACAGCTAAAATTAGGTAATGTGAATCCCAGTGTATGAGTTTGAATTCTCACCGTTGGCATTGTGAACTGCAGAAAAAAATACAGGCTCAATGTCAGTGTAATTCTGAGAGATGTTAATATGTTTCCTTGTGAATGAGAGTGCTGACATTCTGAGAAACAAAACTAAAAAAAAAACAAAAAAAAAAAACACCAAACCCACAACTAAATGAACACCCCACTCCCCTGTAAAAAAGGAAAAATCCCAAACAAACAAGACCAAAGACTCCAGCTAGGAAAGAGGTGTGGAAAAGTAGTGTTCCACTACTAGTAATCTGGAAAAGTTGAATAGGAAAACTATTGTTTCACTAAACCGAAAAGTTTTTCTTAAACAGAATATTTAATAATCAAATTGGAAAGACACTGCTTGAATAGATCAACATATTTGATCCCACTTGAACTTGTATTTAATCCCTTAAATAGCAGGGAACATAGTTAAAATTGGATGAAATGTTTGCAATCTTTCAGCGGTTTTGAAATTGTTGCTGTTAAACTTTCAGCTTTAGATTTTCATGCATTTTCATGAATATTGTGTTCTTACCTATGCCAAGGTACTTTCCACTGCTATAAAAAGTGACTATTTTATATATCTGCTTTAAGTAATACATTAGTCCTGAGATTTGTTTTTCTTTCAAAGGAGAAAATGATTTCTAGAAGTTAAACATTATATCAGAATATTGAACTCCATATTTCTCAATAAAACTGAAAATTGAGTTCTATAGTCATTTAACATATATAAGCTGTTAAAATTATTTCCATTCATTTGGAGTGATGGGTTTGAATGTGTGTTCTAACATAGGAATTGTTTGTACTAAGTGAGTCAGAGACAATACAAATCTCCCTAAGGAAATAAAAATATTTTAAATGCTATTTGATGGAGATGGAAAATGATGATTTTCTGCATTTCCAAGAACGTGTTACTATTGCTTTCTGTGTAAAGGAAGTACATCATGAGGGAAGAAATGCTTGTCTTTTCTGGTACCAAGTCCCACCTTTTGTGAGTCCCCAGATATGTGTGATAAAGCAGATCAGCCAACACTTTTCTAAGGAAAGTATGCCATACAGTATTCATACTCCACGAGAGAGAGATTAAATTTCCCTGATTTAAGTACTTTGTTATAATGCCCATCTGAAAATAGAAGAGGGCTTTTCAAGTAACATTTCTGTTGATCAACTAAAAGATTATGTTAGTCTGAAGCATGTTCTGCCAAGCATTGCTATGTGAGAATGTAAGCAAGCTTGCACTTGAACAGTTTAACTGCTCCAAAAATTATTTTTTAGACAGCTATATAATTTCTTTGTAGCATTGTTTCCGTAACACTGACTGGAGACACAAATAGGTGTTGAGTTTCATTGGGCTTTCTATACTTCTTTTTGTGGCACGAGTTGGAAATGAGGCATTTCCAACCGCTCATGCCATTTGTCTGTACTTTTCTCACTGAGTCTAAAAGCAACTGTTGTTGTGGGCAGAGGGAGTATTTCTGCTAATGAGTTGCTTATGTGTGTGCCAGATGTTGTCTCTTTACAGCAGCTGTAATGTTGGTGCAGTAAGCACAGTTCCATAAAATTCAGCTTTAATGCAGAAGAAAGATTAGTTTTCTAAGCTTTTAACAGATGTCTTAAACAGAACATTTTACTGAAACAGAAAAATTAAATGTACAGACATGGGCAATAAAAGGGAATCCTCTTTCTTACTCCGTTTCTGAAATTAGTTTTGGGGTTAAGCACAAAGGTTTATTTGCTGATCTCTAAACTCACATAGTTAACTTATATGGACAAGACAACTAGTTTATCAAGTCACCTATAACAAGACAGTCAAATGATATTTGAGATAACAGATATTAGAATATTAGAATGAGTGTATTTTTCACCTATTTCCTGCTTTCGCAGTAAGACTCAAAAATCTGGTATTGGGCCTGTTGCAATCTGTTGCAAAATTGCCAGTATCTTCCGTAAGGTTTAGTCTTTCATCACACATCATCTCTCAGCAAACCAAATAGTGAAGCACAAAATTATTCTATTTCTTTCCTTTTTCTTCCCTATTGAATGTAGTTTTTGACAGTTTGCCTCCTGCTCGCTACAAAGAGACAATGAACACTATCCTTGTGTGGATTCAGCAGTCAGAAACTAAACTCTCCATGCCTCAGGTTGTGGTTGCTGAATATGAAATTATGGAGCAGAGACTCAGGGAGTTCAAGGTGAGTTGGTCAGGCTGTGGGAACAAATGGCTCATATGAAAAGTTTAGAGAACAGAATACGAAGTTCTCATGAGTCTGCTAAAGTCTGTGCTACAGATTTTGAGTGAATTATACTCATTTGGATTTTAGCTAAGGGCTTCAGGAGTTGATTGATTGAAGTGTTCTTCACCTTTGAAACCAATTTTATAAGGTATTGAACATGTTAAGGAAAAGCTTTTGTTTGTCTTCAAGATATATGAAATAGTCCTTTGATGATATCTCTTGGTAGCTAAGTAAAGATTTAGCTAGTTTTATTTTCCAGTGTTGACTTGGAAAGGATAGTCAGATTGCCTATCACATTTACAAGAAAACAAATGTAGAACAAATGTTGCCAGTGGGTACAAACTTTTCCTGCATTTCAATGTTTTGTATTGTTCTACTGTTGGGTGTTTAATGAGCATGTTGTATGAAGCAACTAGTAATGGACATGCAGAAATAAAAAAATGGAATATAGGAAAAAAGTTAGATGCAGCGAATTTGGGCAAAGAATTGCAAAAGTTTTGAGAAGTTATCGAAAACTTTAAATCATGGAAGCAGATCTAAGTTTATTCTTTTTCTCCATGTATAGCCTGATTCTTTTGAAATTGTAATCATTAGGTCCATAGTAAATTCCTGTCTCACATTAATGCAGTGTATTTGGATCACCTCTCTTGACAAATACAAATGCCTCTGGTTACATTCTCAGTTCAACTAAAAAATCTCCTTTCTACTTTGTGTTAAAAAGCAATTCCAAATTTCTCAGTAGAATAAGCCATTTGATGTTTTAGCAAAGGTGACCAATATCTTTGTCTTCAGTCCTTTTTTTAGCAGTCTCACTCATGCTTGTAAAACAAAGAGAATTACTCCAGACATGAATTAGGACACTATTTGCTTCCTACCCATAGGCTCTACAAAGTTCTCTGCAAGAGCAGCAAAAAGGCCTGAACTATCTCAGCACAGCTGTGGAAGACATGTCCAGGAAAGCCCCTGCAGAAGTCAGCCAAAGATACCGATCAGAGATTGAGGTGATCCATGACCGCTGGAAGAAATTATCAGTGCAGCTGGTGGAACGTTGCCAGAAACTTGAGGATCTTATGAACAAACTCCATCGATTCCAGGTTAAACAAATTCTTTCGACCTCAGCTGCTGTGCGAGGGCTTGTGGCTCTGAGACTAACACAGGGTGCAGTTACGTACCTCAAGGAAGTAGCACTAAAGTGAAATACCAAAACAGAACAAAAAATGTATTAGAATTTTCACTAGTTTTTGGTGGGTCTGAGATTTTACTTTGAATTCTGTTTTAGTGTCTGTTTCTGCCTATGTTGTTTCAATTACAAAACTTAAATTTTATTTCAGTAAAAGTGCTACTAATATTTCTGCGTGTACTTTTTCATGCAGATAAAGTAACTGTGATCATATTGACTTTACCTGCATAATTAAAGTCATTTGTAATATGATAGTACCATGTTTGTTGCCAAAAAGCAGACATGTATATGACTTAGTTGTGGGAATTTCAGATATGTAGAATGAGAGTGTCAGAAACTTGCATTGTTTCCTTCACTGTGAGAATTTCCTACTTACACTTATTTATAGATATCACATGTGTCAGCATTGCAGGATATCTATGACTTAGATGTTACAAGATTTTAAATAAGTCAATTTTTCATATATTCCTGTTCTATTTCTGTGTAATTTCAAGGGACAGGATTCAGAGGAATTCAGATCAAACAGAAAAATGGAGAAAGTATTGTCTTCTATGCTTTTCTCTCCTTGCACCCATGCAAATAAAAACTTGCATATAGACTCATGAATGATTTCACATGGAAAACCCAAATTTTAGGTCCTGCAGCCATGTTTCAGAGCTATGTTCTCACAGAGTGATTCTTCTTAGTGTTGTCTCTGTTTCTTCTATTTACAGAAAATATTTCTGTCCTTGCCATTGTTTTGCTGGTAGTAGAACATGCTAACATGATTAGGTCCATGTTGTGAATTACAATATAGCATATGAACTGCATCTTGTTTAGCTTAATTCAGTAGAGTTGTGTGGTCAGGAATAAATTCTCTGTCAGAATATTATTGGACTTCTGTTTTGCAGAGGATTAAAAAAAATGACAAAGTTTTTGCAGAAGAAAAAAGTGCTCATTATTTTGTTACTCTTCATTGGTTTTTGGATAGGCAAAATGGACCAAAAAAGGATGAAACACTTTATTGCATTTATAATTTACCTACTGAAATGCCACACTGTTCTAAATTGTAACTTTGGCTCTGTAGCTTTATTTCGGAGGTTTGAAGCTGGCGATGAAGTGAAGTTTAATTGTGTGCTGGAATAACCTTAACCAGATGCACCCCCAGCTGATCTCTCACTTCCTGCCCTCAGGAGGACCAGGGGAGAAAATAGCTCCTGGATTGAGATAAAGAAGATGATTTTTTATTATCATGGGCAGAACAGGCATAACTTGGAGAAAATGAATTTAATTTAGAGCAGATTTAAGTAGTGAGAAGCAAAGACAAAAATTTGAATACCTCTCCTCCTCCCCCTTCTTCCAGTCAACTGCTTGAGTGTAGGGTCCTAGGCTTCCTGGTGGATATCTCTTCTACCATGGACTTCTGTGGGCTGCAGGGAGAAAACCTATGTCACTATGGTCTTCTCCATGGGATGCAGGGGAATCTCTTCTTTAGCAGCTGAAGCACTTTGTCCTTCTTCACTCACCTCGGTGTCTGCCAGTGTCTGCACTGCCAGGTGGCCAGTGCGTGGCCACCGAGACGATGGAGTGGAACACTTTCCTTATGAGGACAGACTGAGGGAGCTGTGACTCTTTAGCTTGGAGGAGAGGAGACTGAGGGATGACGTCATTAATTTTTATTAATATGTTAAGGCTGAGTGTCAGGAGGATGGATCCAGGCTCTTCTTAGTGATGGCCTAAGTAATAGGACAAGGGGCAATGGGTCAAGGCTGGAACATGGGATGTTCTGTGTGAACATAAGAAAAAACTTTTTCAGTGTGGGGGTGACAGATCACTAGAACAGGCTGCCCAGAGAGGTTGTGGAGTCCCTTTCTCTGGAGACATTCAAGATCAATCTGGACACGTTCCAGTGTGATCTAATCTAGGTGATGTACTGGTTGGGCAGGGGGGTTGGACTGGGTGATCTTTCCAGGTCCCTTCCAAGTCCTAACATTCTGTGATTACGTGATTCACTGTTGCAGAAAACAATTCAATGAACAAATGCATTATAATTTACCTTTCCTTTTTTGTTTTTTGCTGTTTAAATTTTCTATTTTAATGCGTTCATCTAATTGTTTACCTTAGGCAGCATTTTAAGGTAACCCTAAATGACATTCTTTTAATCTTATTCTACTTTTCAAGATATTAGATTAGCTGTGTTATCTTTCCTTGGACTGATGGAATTCCTTATTTCAAGCCTTTGAACTCCAGCTTTTTTTATTAATTGGAAGGGTTAATTAAAGATCCTGGATAGAAAATTACTGATTACAAATATTCTAGCACTAATGGCAGTAACTGAGAACCAGTCTCTGAAATGACTCATTATATGATTTTAGTTTCTTTCAATTACTGTTTCAGTTACAATTTATTATTTTTCATTCTCAGTGGGAAGGGAGGTTTTTTCTGTGTTGTGTTCTGATAGAGAAATGGCAATAGAACATGCAGCTTCCAAAAAGAGCCTGACATTTAAACTGAAGCACAGGGAGAAGCGATAGGTGAGGCTGAATTTATTTCCAAGTACTAGATTGAAGCTATACAAGGAACCAGTGAAACCATGTGCAGTGTCTAAACAACAAATGGTACCTGGAAGGCAGAAACTTGAAAGCCAGAAAGCTGCCTGCTTGTAGACACTTTTGGGCAGAAATAGTCAGAGTACAGGCTAAAGTCAATTACAGTCACAGATAAAATTCTTTTTGCTTGTTTGCTGTCTTCATATTTTTCAGACAGTTCAATAATCTTGAAATGACATTGCTATGAGTTTTAGTCATAGTGCAGGGATGAGTTACACTGTTGTCAGTCAGGTTCTGTGCAGTGCAGTAAAATGTCTGTTTAATAACCAGAATGATACTAAAACGCTGAAGAAGTGGATGGCTGAGGTGGATGTTTTTCTGAAGGAAGAGTGGCCTGCCCTTGGTGATTCAGAAGCACTAGAGAAGCAACTTGAGCAATGTACAGTGAGTATTACCTGCCTGCTTGGAAATTATTCGGTTCTTCTCTGTGAGCCCAGCTAATCCAGAAGTTACACAAATGATTATTGTTCCTAAAAATAAATTCCTGTAGTCTTCTGCTATGTATTTGGACCTCCTACATTTCTTTATTCAAAGGGAAATTCTGTTAAAAAAGGGAAACAATACAGAGAAGAGGCCCACAAGGACTCTATCATTGTGTGTTTATAGAAGGAGCAAAACTTCAGAGGGGGTACTTGCAGCTAATAATAAGTTAGAAGCCCCTTAAGATAACTGTTTATTTACCACATTGAGTTTACAAACCTTGCATGTGTAGTTGTTACAAGCTGTATAACCTATGCCAGATCTTTCTCTGTACTCACACATGATTTACAAGATTTTCTGACTGTGCCAAAAGAACTTGCATGTATTAAGTTGGGTTTTATTTTCACTAAATTTAAAAGCTCCAGGATTTTTTTTCCCAGCAGAGTTTTAAAGCATCATGATACTTCCATCACAGAGTTAACAAATTCCTTTGACTGTCTCAAGAGAGTGTGTGAGTGCACTGAATCTTGTAACCTGTTATAGTCCCTATCTATATGTTCTGTGGAATTTACAAGTTCTGTAAATGTTCTGACAGGGTATGTAAATATTGTGAAACATATTGATGTTACAGAACTATGAGCTGCTTAGACTTACTGTCTTACTTGTTATTTAAGTAGAACTTACTATAAATTTTAGAAGGCAACTATTATTTCCACAGAGTAGTAATTTGCACATAGATTCTTTAGAATCCTTCACCTAAATTTATAAAGAGTTTGTAGAAATATTAGCCATTGCTGTCAAATATATAATAAAGCTGCCAAAATCCTCACCATCTTCCAGCCTCTTCTCTTGTGCAGAAAGCTCAGGTAGCATCTGCAGCACTGAGGCCTTAGGAAATGAAAGTGACAGTGTCAATTCAGAACTACCTCAGGGTTTAAATAATATTCAACCACAAATGTAATTGTAATTATATGGAGATATAACAAGATAATATAACCATTCAGATATTTTTAAAGAGGTTATCAGGTGAATTACCAACCCAAGGGTAATGCTGACATAGTTAATAAGATGGATTCACAAATAATTGTCCACCATTATAATGTGAAGCTTTTCTGCAAATGCAGATGAAAGACTTAGGCATTGTAATAGATATGTGTAACATAACACAATACATGTGTGTATATATATAGTATATCCAAGACATTTAAAACTTTTATATGTTTTGTAAACGAACTTTATCTGATGAAGAATAGCTTAACAAATTACAGCTGCTCATTCTTTTTTATTTTCATAACTAAGTCTTTAAATTCTGCTTATTTGCTTGGAGATCTGGACCAAAGACATGTCAGAATCTCATGTAGACACAGTTTGATAGGAATAATATATCTGAAAATTTGTGTGAATGCTGCTTGCCTAATCTTCTGCTATTCCTTTAGGCTTTAGTAAATGATATCCAGACAATCCAGCCCAGTTTGAACAGCGTTAATGAGATTGGGAAGAAAATGAAGACCGAAGCAGAGCCAGAATTTGCTTCTAGAATAGAGACAGAACTGAAGGAGCTCAATGTTCAGTGGGAACACATTTGCCAACAGGTATCAAGTCTCCGACTGTGACTGGTTCATTTTAAATAAATAATCAGATATCTCATCTTTCATCTAGTATTATTTTTACTTGTTTTCTGCTACCTCTGTCTACTTTATTCAACATACATTTGCTTAACAGTAAAACTATTACCTTTTTAGATGGTTGAATGTTTTTTAAAATTATTCTTCACTTTACATACAGAAAATAGCCTCCATGTACCTTTCTGATAAGTTACCCAAAAAATTGATCTTTCAAATCTTTGAAAACTTTTGATGTCTTATTGATCTAGCCATATAGTCTTTCGTGGAGTTATGAAATGCTTATTTTTTTTGTAATATTAATAAGTCAGATAACAGTGTGCTTTTCTCCCAGAAATTTCCAGTAACACCTTAGGAGTTTAGAAGTCTGATTTCCCTGAAAAGCTCCCTCTAATAGTTCTTACAATACACAGCACAAATTGACTCTCATTTGTAACAGAACTTCTTCAACAGTAGCTATTGAAAGAGGAGTAGTAAATATAAAAATCTGTTTGATCTGTTGGAATTTCTTGTAAGAATTTGGAAAAGTCAGCTTTAGTTGGTGTACATGCTGTTAATAGGACTGTGAATGCTAACAGTTGGCATTCAGATACTCTTTCCAGCTGATGGGAACTGTGACAGAGAATCAATTTTTCAGGGCCACATATGGTTCTGCTTTTTTACTTGTTGAGCATCACCTTTATATTGTTATGCTGATTTGTTTGGTAAAACAGCATTTGTGTAGAACAACATCTATATTTAGCAACCAGTCCCCAGTTATGGGTAATGAAACCCAGTAACAATCAAAAAACTGAAACACTAAGATGCAAATCCTTCTGATGATACCAAAAATAGCATTTACTGAACTATCATCACAGTGCAGGATATGTGAGTGATCAGCTCTGCACACACATCTTTGAAAAATGGCACCAGTGGAACTAGCTGCATTTGGTACAAACTGGTTTATACCATTGAAAGATGTCTCAGTCAGCAGCTCGACCAGTTGTGGACAGTTCTGTTGATACACAAGTCATAGAACTGTATAATCATGGGATGGTTTAGGTTGGAAGATCTTGGACCTGTAGTTCTGTACATGAGCAATATAAGTTATGACCTCTGTATAGTGATTTTAAAAAGTATTTTTTCCTTTAAAAATGAGTAGTTACTTCCAGAAGGAAATTATTTTTTTACTTACCTCTCTTTATGATATACACCTTTCCAAGACATGCAATAACTACTTCATCTTCTTAGGAGATCATCTCTGGCTCATGTTTTTTCATACTTATTTTCTGATGACCTCAACATATGGCATTGAGTCATGATACAGGATCACTGAAAAGTCATTCTGCACAGTGATGACTCACTAAGAAAAGGATGTATGCACATATGTAATGCTTTTTCAGTTACCTATTATTAATGCCTATCTAATTACTCATTAACACCTGCCTAATTGCAGCAATGTTATTAGTACAGGATTTAATGTGGGTTTTTTCAGGTACAAATACTGTCACATTTGTACAGAAACCTTGCTTCAAGTACCATGCAATGTGTTCTCTCTTAAAGGCCTATGCTAAGAAGGCAGCATTAAAAGGCGGTTTGGATAAGACAGTGAGTCTCAGAAAAGATTTGTCAGAGATGCATGAGTGGATAACACAAGCTGAGGAAGAATATCTGGAAAGAGATTTTGAATATAAAACACCTGATGAATTACAGAAAGCTGTGGAGGAACTGAAGGTAAAAGATGAAATAATTTTTTGAGCTGTGTTTAAGGTTAGTTTTAAAGTTTTCATTGTAAAGAAAGTCTACTCTTTCATTAAGAAAGGTGCTTTTTGACATCTACTTCTTAGCTTTAGATTTAAAGAATTTGACAGCTTAAAGTAATTTTGATTTGGGATATATTGGAAGATCTTTAGTCTTTCACAAATGCTTTTTTTTTTGTTTGTTTTTTCCCTCTTTATTGGATACTTGATTTTGATACACCTTCAAATTTTTCCTTAAGGTTTCCTAAGAATCAGGTGTTAACAGCAGTTAGCTGGTAGATTATGTCTTTTTTTATATTAGAGAGAAAGGGGAAAAATTATTTAGTACTTCAGGGTATATGTTAATATTTAGTAAGTATGCATGATTTACTATTCATTTCTGTAACATAGCAATATAGGAACAGTACATTTTTTGTCTCAAGTAAATAATTTTTATTTCATGTGTGGCACTAATGAGGACTTTGGACAATACTATAGGTATGACAGCCTTATTAGTGAGACAGCATAACGAGATGGAGAGTAGCTAAAGGTGGAGGAAGAAAATTAGGAATTGGATTGATTGGCAATTGTAGTTACACAGGCTAAAATGGGGAAAAGGTGGCAGGCGGTGGGGTCCAGATCATTTAAATATAATTTGTTAATTACAGGTCTGTGTCCCTCAGATCTTTGTTTCCTGTGTCTGTCCTCTGTTAAATGTCTCTGCATAAGGTCTTAACACAGAAAGTGCTTTTTAGGAGAAAGCTTCCTGTGGTGGGTTGACCCCGACTGATGGCCTACCAAAACCACTCTATCATTGCTCTCCTCAGCTGGATGGGGAGAGATAATAATAACAGAAGGCACTGGGACTGAGATGAGGATAGGGAAAGATTGTTCACCAATTATATTCACGGACAAAACAGACTCAACTTAGAAAAAAAAAATCTAATTTATTTTTTTTTTTAGCAAAAACAAAGTAAATCCAGCAAAACAGAGTAATAAGAAATAACAACAAATCTTAAAATACCTCCCCCAAACCTTCACTTCTTCCCAGGTTTAGTATTACTTTCATATTCTCTATATGGGGGTTGTGGTCAGTTCATCACGTGTCTCTGTCGCTCCTTCCTTTTGACAAGGATGACTCCTCACACTCCTCCTTTTTTTTCCCCCAGAGGGCTACTTGGCCTTGGCCAGCAGTGGTTCTGTCTTGGTGCCATCTATAATTGGTTCCACTGGATATGGGGGTAGCTTTCTAGCAGCTTCTTGCAGAAGCCACACCTCCAGCTCCCCTCCTACTGAAACCTTGCCACACAAACCCAAAAGACTCCCCTTTCATTTTGTCATCTGTTCGTATTAGGTTATTGTTCACTAGTGGTGAATAATGACACTGACTTTTCTATCTCTGTAAAGTGAGAGAACGAAACCAACTTTAGTGTTTTGATAGAAGTGTAAAATATACAGTGCAGAAACATTATTTTCTCAATTTAACTTTAAATTCAAGTTAACATGGCAAAGAGAAGAAAATCAGAAATATTTTCCTTTTTTATTGTCTTGCTTTTTGTCATTCCACCTTCAAATCTAAGTAAAACAAAACAGAAATTTCTGTCACTGAAGGTTCATAAGGTATTAGTGAAAGCTATTTGGAATATTTCTTGTAAAAAAAAAAAGTAAATAAACATTGGAATGTTTTAATAGTCTGAGAGTTTCAGAAAGCTAAATAGTTTTGTGAATATCTAAGTTTACTGAATACTGTGTATTGACAACAAAATGTTGGGGTTTTTGTTGGTGTTTGGGGGTTTTATTTTGGTGGAGTGGTTGTTTTCCTCTCTGTTAGACTGCTGTCACAGAGAATTCTAATAAAGTTGTTAGAAATCAGTTTCCTTCTCAAACTAGCACTACAACTTTCCTGGTTTTTGTTTTTCAGCGAGCAAAGGAGGAAGCCATGCAGAAAGAAGTGAAAGTGAAGCTTATTACTGATTCTGTGAATAATTTTATAGCAAAGGCTCCACCTGCAGCTCACGACGCTCTGAAAAAAGAACTTGGTGTTCTAATTACCAGCTACCAGCGACTCTGCAGCAGACTGAATGGAAAGTGCAAAACGTTGGAGGTTGGATATCTTGTCGGTCATTGTATTTATAGTCCTTCTAACTGCAGAAGTGAAGTAGAAAGCAAAGATGTATTATCATGTGGGATCATGAGTTGCCCAAGGCTGTCCTTGCTTTATGAGCTATATACCAAATATTATGGGGTATGAGTCATATACCTAAATCTTGCTGTGATTCATATATGCTGGAGAGTTAAATTAAAAGGGAAGCCTCAGACACGTCTCTTAGGTGTGAAGTAGCAATGACTGCTCAGACTTCTTAACCCTCTTGAGCCACCTCTTGGTGGATGACAGGTTGGCCATGAGCCAGCAGTGTGCCCTGGTGGCCACGAAGGCTATTGGTATCCTGGGGTGCATTAGGAGTGTAGCCAGCAGGTTGAAGCAGATGATCCTCACCTTCTACTGCCCTGATCAGACCTCACCTGCCCAGTAGTGTGTCCAGTACAAAAAAGACAGGGAGCTCCTGGAGAGAGTCTAGCAAAGGGCCACAAAGATGATGAAGGGCCTGGAGCATCTCCCCTGTGAGTAAAGGCTGAGTGAGCTGGGGCTGTTAGCCTGGAGAAGAGAAGACTGAGAGGGGATCACATCGATGTTTATAAATATCTGAAGTGTGGGAGACAAAGGGAGGTGGCCAACCTCTTCTCAATGGCCTGTGGGGACAGGACAAGGGGCAATGGTCACAAGTTGGACCACAGGAGTTTCCACTGATGTGAGAAAGAGCTGCTTCATGGTGAGGGTGACAGAGCACTGGAACAGGCTGCCCAGGGTTGGGGGTTGTGGAGTCTCCTTCTCTGGAGATATTCAAGACCATTCTGGACATGTACCTATATGATTTAATCACTAAGGGCTGCTTGGGAGTAATATAAGACCTTTTTCAGAACGTGCAGGGTGACAGCTAGGACAGCTAAAGCCTCCTTGGAATTAAACCTTGCAAGGTAGGTCAAGGGCAACAGGAAGGGCTTTCTTCAAATACACAGCAGGCAAACCTAACGCTAGAGGCAATATAGGCTTGCTGATGAATGAGGTGGGTGCCCTGGGGACTGAGGACAGTAAGAAGGCAAAGTTACTGAATGCCTTCTTTGCCTTTGTCGATACTACTGGAGAATGTTTGCAGGAGCCCCAGATGACTGACACCCTAGAGGATGAGGAGTCTTTCTCATTTACTAACTACCGAGTCAGGGCTTAAACCATCTAGACATCCATAAATCCA
>VXBZ01004511.1:88199-115388 GCA_013399135.1 Heliornis fulica | reverse complement strand
TAACCTCTTGCTAAACTAGGACAGTGACTCAACAGAGGCCAGTTACTCAGCTGAAGAATTTATGATACAGAACTTGGACTCTCAAGTTCAGTTTCCCTACATCAAAGCAACTAGAGATGATGATGCCAATATTGTGTATCACAGTAACATTTTAGGTCTTGTGGAGATTTTGCCTAGGTGTGACTTGCATCCAGGATCAAATGGTCTACCCCACTGTGAAGCAAAATAGCAGCTGCCACTGCATCTCAGATGAAGCCAGCTGTCAATAAATTGAGGGCAGCTCAGTTGAGGAGAAAATGCCCTTTACCTTCAAACGGAGTGGCACAGAGTTAGAAAGTATTGTGTCATTCATACCTAAATTTCTTTGGGCACAGGACTAGTTCTATTGATGTTTGTTCTTACTGAGATTAATGTTAATAGAAAAAATATTATTGGTATAGGAATCCTTTAAATGATCATTCTATACAGGAAAGGTTATGAGTTATCAACCTATTTTTTAAAAAACAAGGGGTAGTAAAAGAAATGTGGGGGAATAATTTTCATGCATGCAGAAGTGCGTGTGGAAGGGCAGTCCACCCACTGATTTCAGAACATGAAACCAAGGAAACAGAATTCTGGGATCACGTATGTGGAACTTGGCAAAATATTTCATTGCCAAATCATAAAATAAGTTTTAATAATAATCTAATATAAACATTCATGATAAAGTTAAAAATAGGACTAAATATGTGGGGTTTCTTACCTTAGTTTGAAGTCATTAGAAACCAACTAAAAAGTTTTAAGTTTCTTCCCACAGACTGGTAATCTTTAAAAATGAAAACCAGTCTGACCCTGTAGTCAGAACTGGAGTTTCGCAAAACATACATGTTACAGGTTAGCCATAATACATGTAGTACAGGATAAACTCACACCAAACCCATGAATTGGTGACAAGAGTTATGAACTCTCATGTCTTATTAGTTTCTCTCCTTCACTGCATCCCCTTCCATTTGCTGATCCCAAGCAGATGTGAAGTAGCCCTCCTTCTCGTGAGTAAAAGGCAAAAGAAGCTCAAAAGGGAAACAGTCTTATAAATATGTCTTTATACACAGATTTCACTGTAATTTATGTTAAAACCAATAGAGAAAACTTATCAAGTCTCTGCCACCTGTTAATAGTCACTCTGATGCTGGAGCAGAGGAAAAACGTGAGGAGGAAGGAGCTGTTATGGACTGACAGGGATAGCCCTGTTCTCCATCCCCTGCTTCATTCAGGTTATGGGAGGTAGAGAGGAGTGGAGAATGAAGGTTGAGCATTGGCATGGGTGGGAAGATGGGTGTAATTTTTTTACCTTTGTTTCTCACTACCCAAATATTTTTAATTGGCAATAATGGAAATTAATTTTCCCCAAATCAAAGCTATTTTGTCCATGATGGAAACTGGCAAGTGATCTCCCTTGTCTTTATCTTGCCCTGGCCACCACAGTTCAGCACACCACAATACTGTTTATTGTGAAAAGATTTTTCTGGGCATGGGAAGCAAAGTCTTCATAGGGAGCCTACAATATTAAGAAAAAAAATTCAATGTAATAAATATCCTTCAGAGCAATGATACTCTATCAAAAAGCCACCTGTCTGCTCTCCTAAATGATGTGCATTTCCAGTCCTTACCTAGGCAGATCTTAAAATACCTTTGGTATATTTTTCACTGAGCAGTTATCATTTGTTCCAGACCCTAAATACTAATAGAACAGAATACATACTTAATAAGGATCACTGAGTTCTGATGTATTTTGTTATAATATATGAATTGCTTTGCTTAAGAAGTATAGTACATTTACAAACACTTTACTTGGAGTTTTCTATATTTTCAATGAGGAGTATAGCATAAAGTATATGAGTATTCTAGCCAGAGCTGCTATGTAAGAACAGTCAATAAGACTGCACACAGAAATAGAGCTGGTGGGATTCTGATTGCTTGTGAGCTTCCATCTGTGTTTAATACTGGTGTGGTTTACTCAAGGGGAAAAGAGTATGTTTTGTTCAGTGAAGATTGTCTCAATATTTTGCACTTTCCAAGTTACATTTCTTGTTAGAATTAATGTCTCCTTAATGTGAAAATACTCCAGAGATAAAAAGTAGAATCCAGTTCCACTGAGTTACTGCTACCTGTATCTCATTCTTCCTAATAGAGAGAGAGATGGATAAATTTTCCTTGCAGTCTAAAATGATACGCTGGAGAGTGAAAAACTAAATTAGCTTAATCTTTCTGCATATACTTAATAGCATATTTACATTATGTATTTGGAGAAAAGGTTAATAAGAAAGTTGTTCTGAGTCAGTAACATTTGTTATCCATGAAGAAGATGTCTGATTTTATGCATCTCTGAAATTTACTGGTTGAAGAGATAAAAACTTGTAGTGGTTGAAGACTAGGCAGCTAAGTTGAATTTAATAGTAAGACTCAAAATGTTTACAGTTACGGAGATTAACAACTGGAACATATTAGCAAGAGATGTGATTATTTCTCTTTGACATAGAGAGTTTAAATCAGGACTGCGTGTCTTTCTGAAAGGTACAGTGTAGTTCAGCCATGAGCTGGACTTGACACAAGAATGGCTGAAATAGATGGCATTGCTTCCACTGCACATAATGTGAGACCACATTCCCCAGATGGTTGCTTCTGTGAGTTGCTGAGTGTCTGTCTTGCCCACATGTGAAGAAATGGTATAAGAGTGTGTGGTTGATAAAGAAAACAGTTTTTAGATATACATATCAGAAAAATTATGTTTATTAAATTGTAGGAAAACACCAAGCTCAAACACCACTTGAAGTTAAGAAGACACAGAAAAGAAAAATGTTTTAGCTACTACTATGATTTTACAAGTAATTTGAGTTATTTGCAAGAAGGTTAACTTGTGTTTATAAAATATACCTGAAGGTGTCTGACAATTGTCCAAATAAATAGGGACAATCTGCTGTCAAGAAAAAAAAAAGATATGTCAGAATTCTTATCTTACAAGAAGCTAATTTACTTTCATACGTTTCATGATTGCTATTTTTGTTATTTTCTCAGTGGATAGAATAGTATGAAGCAAATTTTGCATCAGTTTTAGATAACTCCATGAATATTGTGGCTTAACAGTCTCAAATTTATGTAGAAGAGCATATGATAGGTGGCTTATTCTAATCATCCCGTGAAGAATCAGATGATAGCTCATAGTTAAAGTGAAATACCAGGCTAGACGGACTATTCTTGTGTTTGCTATGCCAAAATCATGTTTCTATGGTAACTGAGTTAATCTGTACTGTTTCAATTGGATGAACCCTGATAAATTTTGCTACCTTAAGTAATCTCAAATGTAGTCCCAGTGACATTAAATTACATAAAATAAATTGTCTGAGTCTAGTCTTTGTCACTATTTAACCAAGATTCATTAAAGAATTTGAGTAAGACAAAGCAGCAGTGTCTATCTGGTACCACACTGTGATATGCAAAAACTGCCTTCTGTAAATCTTGGGGTTTTTAGCTACCAATGTAACTGAGTCTAACCTGGCTGACTTTCTACCTTTTGTCTTATCGCCAGCAATGGATGAATTTTTAAATTTTACCTCTCTAAAAATGAAAATTTCAGTTCAATCTCTTTTCTGCACAGCCTTGCAGAAGTTCAGCAAGGAAGCAAACCCTCACAAAATTGACTTCCATCACCTTGGGTTAGTGAGTCCCTTAGAAAAACAGGATCTTGTATCTAGCTCTGTGGAAGGTGTTGCTAAAGAATGGCTGCGTGACTGAGGACGAGGACAAGAACAACCAGATACACTCCAGCTGGTGCAGACCACGTATGGAAAAGCACCGAAGAGTAAGATG
Organism: Heliornis fulica; assembly: GCA_013399135.1. Classification (NCBI taxonomy): domain Eukaryota; kingdom Metazoa; phylum Chordata; class Aves; order Gruiformes; family Heliornithidae; genus Heliornis; species Heliornis fulica. The sequence continues at coordinate 111,542 of VXBZ01004511.1, read as the reverse complement.
AAACTGAAGCGGTAAACATGAAACCAGAAACAAGGAGCAAGAAAGCAAAATACAAAGAGGAAGGAAATACCAGGAGTTACTTTTTAACTATAGTGAAACTTATTGTAGAATCTTGCCTTTGTTGTAGTTAGGACAAAAATCCAACAAGTTTTGAAAATATTCTATTGCTAAGCAACTACCAATCAGTATGTGCATAATCAAGATATTATCCAATCATATAGCTATATTTAAATTAATGAAATGTAACTAAAAAGGTATAAAAACAGATGTAATTTCTGCAGATAGCTGAGACATTAAAAGGTATCTTATTGCCTTCGGTCTCCCAGCGTCCTCTTTTCCGACATAGCTCCTGTAGATATCAACATCCATCAAAGTCTTCAGCTATACCTTGGCTAGTGTGCCAGCAATGAAGGTACCTTGCAGTTTCACTTTCTAAGAATATATGGTTTGGAGCTGATTAAAGACATCCAGAGAGTTTATGCTTAAAGGAAGAAAGAAAGGACAAAACAAACCTATAATGTTTTGTTTTGGTTTTTGGTGGTTTTTTTTGTTTGTTTGTTTGTTTGTTTGTTTTTTTTAGTGCAAGGAAAAGTAGTTCTTAGTTAAGGAATGACCTCATCTGCTTTTTGGATTTTCTGGTTTAGGCTGCAGCTTCTCCAGGACTCAGGGATTCATTGCATTTCTCTGGCTTTGGAAGCTTTATTTCCTGTAATGATTACTTCTTCAGTTGAACTTGCAGTTAATAAAGACATCTCCACTCCTGTATTTATTTCTCTTTCCAGACCTGCTCTTGAACTTCTTCCTCAAAACTTAAAAGGGAGCTTATACAGCTTTCAAGTATCTTGGTCAAATGACCTTAGATGAGTGTCAGTTTATTACATTTTCTTCACAGGTGGTTTGTTACATTACTTTCCTTTTAATTCTTCAGATCTGGAAGTGTGAAGCGGCAAACACCACCTGAGCTTGTTCCACCTGGTTGGGAAATTGTGACAATGTAGGGACATCACCCTAGGATGATCGCCTATAGGCATAAGATTTACTTTACATCTCTAATGGATTCTGGCTCACTGTGGAGGAAAAGGACATCAGAGTAAAAATATCCTGTTTTCCAAAATGAAGTTCATACCCTAACACCAATACCAGTCTTCATCCACATTATATAAGAAAGTGGTGCTGAAATACATAATACTCCCAGATACAGGCAGCAATAATATTCCTCAGACCTCATTTAAAAACTGCAGTTCAATCAACATACTCCAGATGGCACACAACGATGATAAAATTATGCATGTGCTACTTTGAGGGGTGGAATATGCAAATAGAAGTAGCTTGTTAACAAAGCCTCTGGAAGCTGCCTTCAGGACTGACAGTCATCTGTACACTAGGAAAAAAACCAACAAACAAACAAACTTTCAACTCTTTAAAAGATAGTTGGATTTTTTTTTTTGGGGGGGAAGGGTCTCTGAATTAATCTGAATTGTAATGCAATAAACACAACTGAAGAATTACCATCCTTTATATGCTAATAAATATTGAATGGCAGATGTTTCATGAGTAGACAGATGATTAATTTGGCCCTAAGTTACAAATAAACACAAGATAAGATGTATAAATTTTTATGGGAGAATATTACTTGAACATAATTAGAAGTGATATACAAATAACTTTTTAGATTAAAGACTTGTTACACTACCTTTTTCTGATTCTGGGTAAAGATTGTCTCTGGATTAGTCCCAATTAAAACTGAAACTGCAAACTTCAAGTGACAATCCTATCTGAATGTTCATCTGCTTAAATTTCACACTAATTCCATGATGCATCATATATGCCTATATATATGACCCAAGATAGAAGACAATTCTCCACTTAAATTTAATCAAAATGATCAAAACCCATACTGTATAAAAATCCCACAGGCTAAAACTATGGAAGCTGATGAGGTTTTGGAGTTGAGGGATGATGCCTGTATTTCAAGTAAGATACTGGATGGTACAGGGTGTCTGTGCTGGTTCTGACTTTATGCTGAATAAAGGCTGTGATTTTCTGGAACTTTGGCAGTTTCATTATTGTTAAAATTTCTGACAAACATGCAGTGATGTTCCAGAAACCCCCCAAAGTGTTTGCAAATGAGCCTTTCTGCTTTGCTGGCCAAAAGGCTACCTTCAGACCTCAGGAAAAGGATGTTCCTGAAGCACTGGGTCCTTCTTAGGCTAGGCAACCTGTAAAGCGGTTATCTAAAAGCAATAGAAAATGGCACTAGTAGAGCAGCTTTCCCTACAACAACCCTCTGAAGAATTATTTATTTTAAATAGTTTGTTCTGTAGTCTAGGTGGTTTTTAGATAAATGCCACAGCCATGCTCTTTGTAAATGCACAAATCTAGGTAAGTACTGTATTGTGCGAGGGGGCAAGGTTTATATTTTGTAGTTCCACACACTGATTCTGATGAACATTTCATGCAAAAGGGGTTTCTGTAGTAGAACATTTCAGAATTCATGAATAGTAATTGAGCCCTTTAGTTCTGCACTAAACTTAAATCCATTATTCTCCATTTAAAGCAGACACATCATGTTGCTCTACAGAACACTGCTCTGTCAATTCAGTGCTTTTTTCAGTGAGCTGGGCTAGAATATTAAGCACTCTTTGCTCTCAGTATTCTTGCTGTGCTTGGCACATTTGGATTCCCTTTGAAATAGGCAAATAGCAATTCTGTTGTTCATAATGAATAGCCTATACGTGTATATGCACCTTGCCTTTGAAAGGAGGAGTATATATTATTTGCCACATCTTGAATCTCTGGCAACCAGTTTGCTTCATTTCATTCTTTGTCTCTTCTGTCTGTCTGTCTGTCTGTCTGTCTCTCTCTCTCTCTTTCTCTCTGTGCATAAGCACTGAAATGTAAAATGTAATAAAAGTCTCTGACAGGTTTCTGTCCTCTCTACCAAACAAACCAGTCTGCCCTGGCATTCAAAGGGTAGGTATGTGTTCTGTCACGGACAAATGAAAGAAATACATGTGAAACCAAAGAGTTAAGTATGGAAGATTAAAGTTTCTAAAAGTCCATTTCCATGCTGAGCACTTTCAAAGCATTAGCTAGAACGGAGCCATAGCTGTGCCCAGGTTTAGTACGCTGATGCAGCCAGATGTCTGTCCCTCCTCTGGAAGTGGCGATGCAATTCATTCACTTCCAATACAACTTTTGTTGCTTAAGTTCTGCCAACACACAGCTTAAACCCTTCCACATGTCCCGTTAAGTTTCCACACTAGAAGGATTCTTGCGTTCATCATAAGCAATAAATCATGCAATTTTTCTTAAACTAATTATCTCCTCTGAGAATGGTGTGCTAAACTGAATTTTATAAAGGCATGCCAAAATCTCAAGTTTCCACCCTACCAATATTCTCTTAGCTACAGTTCTGTTACATTTGGATCTTCATTTACAAGGTTTGCCAGTGTAGAAACTGGCAGGAGGAGGAACTGAATAAAGCATCTGAAAAAAAAAAAAATAATTTTTTTGCTTAACATATCTCCTACACTGATTCCTGTGACTAATGGAAATAATTCAAAGAAATCTCTCATTTCCACCCTCAGCATTCAAGTAACCCTAAAATGATTAAATTCTAAGGTGAAATTATGATGATTATATGGCAAGCCATAGAAAGTGTGATGTTTCTCTCTTCTGCACCTAGGAACGTTGATATATATAATTGTTTCTCACTGAGCCACTTCTACATATGTGGGGTTGAGATACAAAGCTTACTGTTTCTGTCTGCATTGGCCGACGGCATTTTAACCTGTGCATTGAGTAGAACTCAGTGTGAAGGTGATCAGCAAGGAGCTGAAGCTCCCACCATGATGCTGCTTGTTTAAAGCCTAATGCTGTTTTAAATGGGCATCACAAGCCTTTACCAGTAATTAGCAAAAGTTAGATTGAAATGCCCTTGTGAAACCAGCCTTAGGGAGGGAGTATACCCAGGAAGGGTTTCTTCAGCACAGCACATGGAGGTTTCAACCACTGCAGTGCAATTTATACCTCTCTTTCCAGCTGCTGAAGGCAGTGAGTACACTACATGTTTTATGTGGTGTGGTAACACTAATGCAAAGGGAATCCCCAGTTTCCAGACAGGTAGCAGAAGAACGCAGCTAGAGATGGCCTACAAACATATTCCAGTCTTCCCAGCCCAGGAGATGTTAATCAAGTGCTTTGAGATTGCCAATTATAACTGTCTTGTTTGAAATGAGAGATGTCTGAGGAATGGTGATGCTAGTTTAGAAAATTGTTTAAAATGCAAATCACTGTCTTGCCTCACAATCAATTTTTCAAGAAAATAAGAAGGTAACGCTTCAGAATTTAAAGACTAATTTGAATTTAATATTAATGCTTGGACGCTTGGATTGCAAAGGTAATTGACCCAGAGCCTCATGTAGTGTATAAAGTAGTTGCTCAGCCAGAAAAATTTTTTTTTTTTTTTTTTTTTTGGTCAGGAAATGGAGACATTCTGTTATGGGCTGGGTTTTGTTCCTTGCAGAGGTCAAACCAGTGTCTGTTTGAAAAATTCATGATCCAGAAAAGGTAATTTTTAATGAATATTTATGAGAGATGTCCTTTCTTATCAGAGCTGTGCAAGTTTTCAGAAGCTTGCCAGTAAGACTGGCTTCTGATTTTTAGCAAAAAGCTTACGAGTTCTGTCTGAGGAAATAGTTAGGCTACATTTTGTCTAGCTTTTTCTGCCTTTTTCTGGCATGTATCTCTTTGCATTGTAAGACCCATCACTGTGATGCTTGCCTAGTGCATCAAATACAGTACAGACTGGTACTTTAAGGAGGCTGATGTTTTAAATTAATTCTGTTATTTCAGTGTTAATCACTTAAACATCATAAGCTAATGAGTTTATAGACTTAATTTCTGTAATAAGCTATGTGTAGCTGCAGTTTCTGAAGATTAATCACAGAATCACAGAGTAGTCTGGGTTGGAAGGGACCCCAAGGATCACTGAGTTCCAACCCCCCTGCCACAGGCAGGGCAACCAACCTCCAGGTCTGTATCTACACAAGGTTTCCCAGGGCCCCATTCAACCTGGCCCTGAACACCTCCAGGGTTGGGGCATCCACCATCTCTCTGGGCAGCCTGAAGTGTGCTTGGCAGTGCAAGAACCAGCCCAAGCCATGGGGCAGGGAGAGGCTGAAGCATTATCATGACAACCTCTAAACCATGTCTACTCTTCCCTTGGCTATGTTGTCTTTAAAGAAGTTCATGGAAATTTCCATGTTAACTATTTCAAGAAAAAAATTGCTCCGGAGTCTAGATAGAGTAATAATGAATAGTCAAAGTACTGGATTCTGATTTCTTCTCACAGTTTTCTAATTTGCATTTACTATGTGGAATTTCACTCACTTTTTCTTTTTTTTTTTTTTTTTTTTCCTNTTTTTTTTTTTTTTTGTACCTTTTATGCCTTGCAAAGACTTCACGTTTTTCTGTCACATTTTTCTCTAAATTTCTGTTCTGCCTGCTTAAGAGTTTCCTGTTATTTCCAGCCTTCTGGGCTGGATCCCCCTGGAATTTCTTTCATAGATAATCCCATGTGGATGGGAATTATTCATGATTTATTTTAATATAGGAGTGCTATTCTCTCCTCAGATGGTACATAAGCAGGCATAGAGGTAGTACAATTTCTTGGGATTATTTTTAATGCTCTAGATGGTAAATGCTGAGTCTGTAGACAATATCAAAAGTAGTATTACCTATCGCCAGAGTCTGTTAAGGTCCTGGTGAAAAAGTCACCTCATGATAAGGTCTTGTGCTTCTTTGATCCTTTTGAAAGATCTTAATGTGAATTATGTGTATGAAATTGTGTAATAGTGTATTAGTGGTAGAAATGTAATCTCTCGTGAATGTCCAAACTCATAGTTGTTTTTGATATTTTACAAGGAACATGGAAAAAAAAAAAACCAGGCCAATCACAAAATGAGTTATAATTACAGGTAAATTTTCATAAATAACTGAACAATGTAATTTCAGCAGCATTTAGGGAAGCCCAGAATGCATGAGTTCCACTGAATGTCACTGAAATCAAATCATAAGATACTAAAACTGTTATTTTTATAAAAATAAATAGAGAAGGAAAAATCTTGAAGAGCAGCTGCATTGGGAAAATAGCAAAGGCAAGTATGTGACTACCTGTTTTGACTATTTGTCCTTGTTTTAGGTAACTATTTCTAATAGGTTTGATGAAAAGTATGATAGTATCACGTGTAAATCTAACCATTATATCTTAGAAGTCATGTTCAACTACGACAAAATACTAAAGGACTAAGTCTAGAAAATTGAAAACAGAGTTACGGTCCTCTATTTTTTAGACTTAAACCTGTCTGATACTGCATGTGCTATTTAAGATTATGGTTTTATCCTCTTACATCAAGGAATGCATTGGAAATAGTAGCTCTGTGACCATCTTAATGTTTGGTTTCTCCTGTGCCCTCACTGCTCGTGCATAATTTAGCTTTGAGAAGATCAAATGGGAGCACTGGTTAACCTGACTGCAGCCTTCCAAAGTAGATTGATTTGATGAGGAAAATCATGCAATGTTTATTGTTGGGTTGTTGCTTTTTTTCCCCTCAAGAACTGTGCAGTACTGCATTTGCTCCTGAGTAATGGGGAATGTTCTCCAAGTGCAAAATGAGGCATCTTTTAGAAACAACAGTAAGTGCATAATGAGACATGCAGGTGGCTGCCAGCCAACAGTACCTTTTTCTCTCTTTTACATACCTTTTTTATGGTCCTACATCTACATACAATCAGTTTCTCTTCATTCCCTCTTGTGCTTTTGTGGCTATGTGTAAATTCTTTTTTTTTAATATGGAAAAAAATAGTAATATGCTAATATTTTATAAAGAAACCTTGTTTTTTTTTTCTCATTGGTGACTGCTGTGAAGCCTCATTAATTGATAGCTTAACTGATTACTCCTATTTAAGAAATCATTCCTGCAAAATTGAAATATATGTGTCTCATTCTAGTAGGCAGTCTCTTACTCCATCTTTACTTACTACCTACCCTCCTCCTTCACTCCCCAGCTGCACTGATTTCTTCACTCACATTTTGGTTGCTCAACTTATTCTGGCTGGATGCTGTAGATACCACTCAATAAACTGACTGAAATGTGTCTTCTTCTCAGGTCAAATGCTTTTAAGAAGCTGGTAGTTTCCAGCTGAAAAAAAAAAGAAAAAAAAAAGAAGGAAAAAGGAAAGGATAAAAGCTTTGATACTCAGAGTCTGGCTGACATGCTCTGGATAAGCAAAATAACAGAAGCACTTTTTTTTTTCTCCTTCTTTACTTCTTCTGTAACATCTATAGATTAAAGTGAAAGGTCTTTTCTCTTACAATTCAACACTATACAGAGGAGTTACTGTAGTAGAAATGCAAAAGAGCATCTAAACACCCTCAATAGTGACCTGAATTTTTTAAAAGTAGAAACATGAAAACAGGTGTATGATGCAGGACAGTCTGCTGCCAGGACGAGTGATGACATGCACCTGAAATAATGGAGGCAAGACCAGTTTTGTGTCATGGAGCATTTCTTTGTCACTATATATAGCAGTATGCAATGTGTTGCTAAATGTTTGGCAAAGACTGGCGAGACAGCTGCCTGACAGAGGAGGACCTGGGGGTGTTGGGTGACTCCAGACTGAATATGAGCCAGCAGTGTGCCCAGGTGGCCAAGAAGGCCAACAGCATCCTGGCTTGTATCAGAAACAGTGTGGCCAGCAGGTCTGGGGAGGTGATTGTGCCCTGTATTCGGCATTGGTGAGACCACACCTCGAGTACTGTGTTAAATTCTGCGTCCCTCACTACAAAGACATTGAGGTCCTGGAGTAGGTCCAGAGAAGGGCAACCAGGCTGGTGAAGGGTCTGGAGAACAAGCTTCATGAGGAGTGGCTGAGGGAGATGGGGATGTTTAGTCTAGAAGAGAGGAGGCTGAGGGAAGATCTTATCACTATCTATAATTACCTGAAAGGAGGTGGGAGATGGTCTCTTCAGCCAAGTGGCAGGTGATAGGACAAGGGGAAATGGCCTCAAACTGTGCCAGGGCAGGTTCAGATTAGATGTTAGGAAGAAATTCTTTACTGAAAGAGTTGTTGGGGTGTGGAACAGGCTTCCCAGGGAGATGGTTGAGTCACCATCCCTGGGTGTATTTAACAGACGGGTAGATGATGAGCTCAGGAATATGGTTTAGGAGAGGACAAGTCCCGTTGGACTTGATGATCTTAATGGTCTTTTCAAACATAGTGATTCTGTGTGATTCTGTTTAGGGAAGGGGAGGATCAGCAATCTGGAAAATCAGTGTCAAAACTGAGTGGGTAAAAAGATCAGTCTTAATTGTCTTTAACGCTTATTTTTTAACAGAAATAGCTGTGTGACAGCTATAATTTTTAAACTGTTCTTTTTACAACAGAAGTTTAAAAAAAAAAGTCATACCAAACCTCCCCCACCTCCTTCCCAAACTAACAAACACACAAAAAAATGCCTGTTGGGAAAAGCTCTTATGCTCATTTTGGCCTTATACCTGAATTGCTACCTGAGTTGTTTTAGCTTGCATAAGTTAGTTGTCCAGTTCTGCTCCTCATGCAGTTAAATAGTTAAGCATTTGCTTAATGGCTTCAGTAGTCTTTACAATTTGATATAGCTGATTTAGAAGAAGATGCTACAAAAGAAGTAGTCATTAATCAACCTCTGAAAGTCAGTAGCCACACTAAATAAAATCAAGGTCTGTGTATTGCTAGACAGAAGCGTCAAAGAAAGTCTAGCCTAAGCTGATGTGGCACGTAGTGTTCTGAGGACTTTTTTTTCTTTCATTTTCTCCTCTCCTCTTGTCTCCTCCTCTTTTGAAAAGGATAAAGAGTCAAAACTCCAAGCAGTCATTTATTGTCACTGAAAGCCTTAAACATTGAGAAGGAAAAGCATCTGTATACCCACAATAATATGCCTATCACAGGTTGTTGTTTTTTGTTTTTTTTTTTTTTTTGTCTCAAGGGTGTCTGTTTCTGGGCAGCAAAATTCCTTTGCCTTCCCCCAAAAAGTTTTAGAGTATAAGCTTGGAACCTAACTGGGCTTTGCAGCCCGTCATCACTTCCCTGTCAGGAGGATGTTCTACATCTCTGAAATCCTCCACAGTGTGGATTTATGTCTCAGTTTGATGTCACAGCTTGGTTTTGATGTACCTTCTCCTCAGGGAGCTGCTGGGAAAGGTGTTTATAAACTCCTACTGAGAGTCCTTCCAAATAAACCTCTAAAAGTTGGCTTGTGTATATGCAGTAGCTTCTTTTTAAAAGTATCAAGGTAAAAAGATTGATTATAGAAATTCAGTTTCCCTATCTGAAAATAGAAGACGACATTTTTAGAAACCCCATAGTGTCAAAAGAAAACTAACTACTATTGAAGTAGTGAAATGTAATCAGGTTGTGAATAACCTATAATTCACATACTTTACAAAGGGCTTTAAAATAGCTTTCTGGGGTTGAAGTAATATCCCCTCTATTATTATACTTACAAATAAAATACCTTTTTAGGATTTTTTTAATTTAAGGAATTGAGATTCTGAGATCACAGCAGGCTGCAAAAGAAGACTCCAATTTATGCAATAATTGAATAATCTCCTTAATATACTCTCTGTTGGGTACTCTGACACATTTGAAAGCCACTGCAAAATTTGATACTCCTCTGCAGCTCCATCAACTCTTTTGTGCTTCAGAAGTAACAGGAATTAGGTATTAAAAATTGTAGAGGTGGGGTACAGAACAGAAAGGTAAAGGGAGCCCCTCTCTGTATGCTGGGCAGGTTCTGAGACCCTCTTGAGTGAACACAAAAGTTAAACCACAGCGCTATACAATCTAAGTGTTGGATTTATTTTTAATGAGCAGTAACTTTTGTGGTAGCCCTTGATTGCTTGGGGATCCCTGCTCTGGTGACAGGCTGCAGCTGACTTTGTCTTGGGGCAGAAATCTCTGTGATGGGATGGAAAGCTTAGTCACAGTCTTGCTTAGTCTTTCCTCAGTCGTCATGGGAATTCCATTGCTTACCACATCTGTTTTCAGCCTTCTGGTTTTTCTTTAATTGATTTTGTGTTTTGTGACCTTTTAAACTCAAAGAAGTCATGTTTTATCTTTGGGAACTTAGGAGGTTTTGTACAGTTAATTAATGCTCGTTGGTACAAGCAGAGATAGCAGTTGCTGCAGTCATTGTCTGGGCTCATAGAAATACACTGTGTGTGAGGGAAATTAGGACTGGTCACTTTGAAATTACAAATTTGGTGGCTGGCTTTTGGTTTAACTAAGAATAGATGACTGGATAGTTCTTTGAAGTAGTGAAAAAAAAGCAATTAAAAAAATCAAAACAAACTGCACAGAGGAGCTATCTGAAGAAACGTGTTACTGGGCAACCTTGGAAACACCCAGGAAGTATATTGGGTACGTCACTGTTATCTGTTAATTGGTTAATGAAATGAAATATATATTTGCCACAGTGAAACGTATATTCCTTCTGATTAAGCAGGCACTGCTGTTTAGAAATATAAGTGAGTGTTAGATGCTCTTTACTTTTGGTAAAATGTTGTGTTCTTATTTTCAGGAATATTTTTTAAAATCAAAGCTCCTTGATTTTAAAAATTTTATTTTCACTTATGTAAAGGGAATTCAAACTAACATTCTTTTCCTTTCTAACTAAACAGGTGTCCTTGACTGCCAACCTAGAATTTCTATCCCAGCTTCTATCTAAATATTTTCTTTGGTTTTGGGTTTTTTTTCTGATTAAAGTGAAAACTCAAAGTAAATTGTTGTAAAACTCAGCCATTTCTGTGGCATAACATCCCTGCATTAGAGACAGAATAAAATTTTTAACAAGTTAAAGTGGGACATATTGTTCAGAATCCCTGCAAGCTTCTCCCATTTAATTTTCAATTTAAATATAATAATTGACCATTTCTTTATCTCCAGAAGAAAAGTTACTCAGAAGAATTTAGGGAACAAGTGGAAGACAAATTTCACAATTAATTTGGTCTGATTCTGTGGCAATTGCATACTAATGAGTTGTTCTTGCAAATGGTGTTGAATTCACTGCTTGCCACTCTGAATCGAACCACTGGATGGTTTGTGTTAGTAGACAGTCTCAGGATACTCTAATTTAGGCAGATTTCCTTCATTGCTACTCAGAGAAGCACTGTGGTTGCATAATGTGACTTCAGTTCCATGATAAGCAGGGATTACAGAAAGGGACTAACAACAATTGTGAAGTGAGGAGAACTATTTGGGGTGAGTAGCTTTGAATTTGGAGTAGTTTTTGAACGGATTGGGTTTTAAAGCTGTAGAAAATAACATCTTAAACTTACCTGTGGAACTATAGAAGGAAATTAACAAATTGTGATTGGAGTGCAATTTTTTTAGCCCTTGTGTTTAACCTCCTTCTGTGTATATTCAGCCACGCTGTGTTTTTTATCAGCGCGCTATACAGCTTCCGATTATCCGATCTCTTTGTATTCGGCAAGCTGCTCTTTTTTAACATACCAGTCCGGCTCTGAAAGCTGATAGAATTCAGTGGATGCCTTTACCTCAGGACACGTAAAGGGACGAACCAAAAGTCTGCGACTTCGGGCTGCACGGGCTGCTGTTGGAAGTTCACATCTGTTCACAGTTCCCGTTTTGTGGAGCAACAGTGACAACCAGCGGCCAGTCACCTAAACTTGGCCAGGTTTTTAATTGTGGATGTCCCTCAGATTACCAGCCGCCCACGTCCATTCTACGAAGGTAAAAGATGACCCTCATTTGTACTCTTTCACTTGTCTTAACTCCAGCCATGAACTTAAAAAGGGAGATGTGTTTTATCAATTCAGCACAGAGCTGCCCATGTTAGATCAAAAAGGTAGCGCCCAGCCCACGTTGTTGTCCATTTTTCAGTAGTGTACGTACATATGGATGGCCATTTCAGTGATTCACTGGTGGTATATGGCCAGGGATCAAATCAGACTTACTGTGCAGAGCAATGATGCTTTAGGTCTTCTGAAGAGAAAAGGTTTGAAGAAAAAAAGGTTACCTTTTTCTACTGACTGACAGCTAATACATACATTGCACGGCACTTGAATTTAAATACTTTGAGAATAGCTTGTGCTTTCTGCAATTTAGTTTATGAATTCTTCCTTGAAAACACAGGTTTTATTTGAGAGAAGCAGTTACTTCTGGTGGTGATGCTGTGAAAGCTGGGGTAAAAATACTTGTATCCACTGCTTTTTTAGTTTAACACAAGTAATGGTTTCATTTATGCTTTGAATTTTGAGCTAGCTGTACTTCAGCAGCAGTTGTCTGAGGATGAGTGGGATTTCTTTTTGTGGGCAGGTGCCCTCAACTTGAGGAAGATGCTAGAACTCAGCCCAAAGGAGTTTGGTTTATAGTGTTAAGAATTTTTCCAAGTACAACATTTAGTGGCTTAGCCCAAAGTAAATACTTTATATCTGGATGGAAATATAGTAATACCAGCCCTCAGAGCATCTTACAGTATTTCTCCTCCTTCCCAAAGAACCTTTTCCCACTCACTATACTAAAAAAACCCCACAATAACAAAAAAACAAACCAAACCAAACCAAAAAAACAACCAGCCAAGACAAAAAGTTGGGGAAGAAGGGAAATTAAAAAATAAAAGAAAAAAAAAAGGAAGAAAATGAATCTCCAAACCTTCATTTCCTCTTCTCTGGCACTGCTTTACGAGTGCTTATGGCAAATTTGCTTCTGTAATCATAACTTGAACCCATCTGGGGATGAGATTGGCTGCTACCTTAGTATTTCCACTTAACATATTCATGATTAGCATGCACAGAAGGAGTAGAATTAGGATGAATGTTTTTGGAACAGTACAGATAAATCCTCATAAATGTAGTACAACAGCTCTGGAAATGCACAGTGCTGAAATGTAATGAAGCTGAACTCTGTAGAGAGTTTGGTATTCTCAGTACCATGCCTCTCCTAATGAACTCATTTAGATTAGAAAATGGATTTAATATTTTATTGGAATTAACCTGAGCTGGTAAAGAGGATTACAATTTCTTTCCATAAATATGGTGATATTACAGGGTGAGGTAGCATGTTACATGAATATTAAGCATTTTATGAGCATTGTCATGAAGCCAGAAAGAGTATAAGGTAATTAGCTTTTTAATATAGTGATACTGTTCTTATAATAATTAAATTTGAAATGTAATAAAACTGTATTTGAAAATTATTTACATCCATATTTTGTTGCATTTTCACAACTTAAAAAATGCTTAAAATTGAACAGTTTGTTTTTAAAAATGGAAAATGAGAATTACCATGGGTCCTGAAGACAGTGAACAAGACACAGTCTAGGAAATAGGAGAAGAGGCATGTATGTTCAGTATTTCTATAACAGTGTCTACTGGTGAGACAAAGCATGTAGAAACCAGGAAAAATCTTTCTATAAGCACATCATTTCCTTTGCATTTTCAAAACCTTGCAAATTTTGTCCCAGTGTTGCTTCTGTCTTTTATACTCACATTGTTAATCAAAGTCTACATTCTCCTACTTTTGCAAGGTTGTTTACAAAAAACAAAACAAAACTACTAAATTGTTGTCATCTTAGTTATCTTGATAGGTGAAAAAACCCCACCAAATGCACAGAAAAAGAGTGTAATGCAAAAGTTCGGTAATGTTTGAGCATTACTACTACCATTTTAAAATTTTTTTTAATACTAAATTTAGGGATTAAAACTGCATTTCAGTATAGATAGTAAAAATCGTCTCCTGCATATATGAGCAATTACTAATTTTACCAACTTAAATGGATTGAATGCTGTGCTGGAGAATAGCTCCAAGTCTGAAGGATATACAGAACAAATATAGGTAAATCTGAACATTTCAGAATAGATTCAATTGGATGTATGGACTGACTTCTTGAGAGAATTTTCCCCTGCTATCAAAGCTTTTTGCTTAAAATGCCCAAATACACAGAATTAATTTGTAAGGTCTCGAAGAAGGATTGTTTCCTTTGTAGGAACCTTTTAGCAATTTAGCTCAACAGCAGAGCAGCATTTCCAATCTGTTTAGGTTATGAGAAAGATCAACAACAGAAAACCTAGCACAGCCAGTCTTCAGAGAGATAGGTTTGTGCTGGAAAAAAATAATCTTAAATAGAAAGTATTGAGATGAGAATGTGGAAAGAGAACAACCTCAACAAGTGGGCTCTCTGAGGATGTATAGGGTGTAGCTGGGATGGCTAAACAAGAAAATATACTGAGGCATGATGATGGTAACTTCCATAAAATTAGGTTAAACAGGTATATTTAATATGAAATATATTTTTTATTTTCACTTGGTCCCAAAAATGTACACTATGCAGCAGCATAGAATCTGCTATAATACTAAATGACTACATATATTTTTGCTCACTGCTACCTTGACAGGGCTTTAGTTTGTTCAAAAATTCTGAGGAACTCTCCAATAATTTAGAATTTTACTCATTGCAGTCTGGACTGAGCAATAGAAAAATAATTCAGAACTAAAAAAATAATTTGAAAAAAGAAATCTCGTGGGTTTATATTGGGGTTTTTTCAGCCTGAAATCACGTTACCAGAATACTACTTTTTCTTGGGAAAGGTGAATATTGGGAACTCCTTTATTTTCAGTTCATCTGGGTCTTATATCTAAAACCACTTCAGAAATTTTTGACTACTAGTACATTTTTGCAGCATGGGGGGGTGTAACTCAGTGTATGCAAGAGAAGGGATCCTGGTTATAAGTCACAAAATAACACGTGATGAGACGAAAATATATTTCAGTGTTTTGGTGAGTCATTTCAAGACTCTTTGTATGCTAGTACTGGTCAGAACCTTCATGCACTCTGGATCCTTTAAATTTTCTCAGTATCACATGTAGCAACAAAATCTGGGAGCAGCTAGGAGTCATGCATCCTTCCCCTCCAGGCTAGGTCACACCAGACTTCAATTTGCAAAATGTTTAACTCTGTAAACTTGGCTGGTGCCTAACGGGGGCATGATAAATTCTACCTTGGGTTCCCATTAGTTTTGAACAAACATATTTGCATTCATGGACTGGTGAGTCAATGCTGTGAATTAAAATAAATAAATAAATTAAAAAAAACAAGAAAGAAGGTCCCTAAAAATTGGTTTTAAGAATGTAGGCTACTTCTTCTGAATTCTGGTACTTGTTATCATTACTGTCTTGGTCGTGTGGATCTGGAATTGCTTATGTGCGTCATGAATTTTGGTATTCCTGCCATATTTATGAAGAGAAGTTACAGTCTCACTTTACTACATAATATTAGACTGCTTGATCAACAGGTAATTCTAGCAACAGTTTTTTACAATACTCCTCAGCACTACCAGCCTCAACACTTTTTCAGGGAATCTGAAAGAGTACAAGGGGCTTCTCTTCATGAGAAAATCTCAAGAGATGGCACTTCTTTTTTATGAATGTTGATTTTTCTCTGCCTACAGGGTAGTCCTAAGTGAAGGTATGCATTGGGCTTGAACAGTAAGCAAGTGGGTTACAAGAAAAAATGGTAGAATTGAAATTTTTGGTAACAATGTCTTAATAACCTAACATTGAGTTGTAATTGTCCTTTTCTTATAAATACCTTCCCTTCCTTGGGCTTTTTATCTCTGTTCTCACTCAATTTTTTTTTCATTTTCATAATTAATTAAAATGGTGATGTTCTATAACCAGTGATTGAATTATATGATATTACTTGCCTAAGGCGATCAAAATTAATCAAAATAAGGAGTGAAAGTTTTGCTATTTTTAATACAGCTGATTTGATTCCTGGGGTTTTGATCAAATTAAATGAAGGATCAAATTAACCAGTGATTAAATTGAGTAAAAGGCACTTTGTATGCCTGAAATATATTTTAATTTAATTAATTTCAAGATACAAAATATTAACCGATGTTTCAAAAATTCATTTGTATTTCACTGTTTAATTTTCTAGAAACTATTTCATTCTCAAGGTTAGAATCTTTTCTAAGATACAAAACATGCTTTTAAATAATTTTCTGTATAACCCTTTCATTTGCCAATACTTTTCCTATGTTTGTAGAGAATCCTTTGCACTCATAAACTGTGGTTTCAAAGATCTTTAACTCAGCCTAAAAAGGCTTGACATGCAAATGGCCAGTGTAGCAGAGATCTGAGACTTCCCAGAATAGCACCCACCAACCTGAGGAGACAGTTTTCTCTGCAAAAGACCTTGACCTGTTACCGTTTAGCCCATGCATTTGCAGAAGTGCTGCAGTTCTGTCATGGAGCGTTTCATTTACATTTTGTAATAAGCTAGTTCATGTCATATTTGTTTAACAGACTGGTTCAACTTTTTTACTGTACACTGCTACTCACAAAGTTACTGGGAAATGAGATTTCTGTTAGGGTGTGGAAATAATCTGCTTGAGAACAAAAACATTCCCAATTTTGGTTAAAAATCTTGAAACTCTGCTTGTGACTCCTTCTGGGAGTTTGCACGGACTCATGGAAAGTGCTGACCCAGCTAGGGCACATCTGCAAGGAGCTGAGGCAAGAGATAATTTTCTTAAAGGTGGCTTTTACTCAATGTTTCACGTTCCTCAGAATCAGAGAGCAACATAGCAAAGAGGCAAGGTGGGGAACAGGGTCCTATTTTGTGAGTTGAAATGTTAGGTAAGAATTACCTCGTGCTGAAATGCTTCTTTTCCACTCTTTACTATTAATAGAAATGAAATAAACCTACAAGTGTGTAAACATACCAAAGATTGATTAAAGATACTTGATGTTGTGTATCAAGG
Source organism: Heliornis fulica (assembly GCA_013399135.1). NCBI lineage: Eukaryota > Metazoa > Chordata > Aves > Gruiformes > Heliornithidae > Heliornis > Heliornis fulica. The sequence continues at coordinate 94,716 of VXBZ01004511.1, read as the reverse complement.
CTGAGTGTATTTATGCATTTGAGGCACTTAAAAATTTCAAGCAGAGCGTATTGGCTGCAACTGGAGTTTAATCTCATTATTCTTTAAGTCCTGGAAAAGTCATACTTACAGGATTAAATCTCTTTAGTGTGATCAGCATGGTCAGTCTGTTGCAGCCATTTTTGATTAATTCATTTATACTCTCAAAAGAGTGGGAGGAGAAAAACAATTAAAAGCGGGCATTTATAGCAATATGAAAACACTATCGTACTCTTATCTAGCATTTTATAGTAACTTCTGGTGTCATTTTCAAATAAGCATTGCCAAGAGGTGAATGCTGGGCACAAGCCAGATCTCAGCTTATTCTGTGCTTTTGTGCTTGGAGATGGTTATTAAACAGTGGGAACAGAAGCTGTGAGATACAATTCCGGTATTGACAGGTTGATAGTCCTGGTGATAACCTTAGGAGAAGCATGTAAGACAGGAAAAAGCACAAGCTTCTAGTCAGTTTATAGATTTATGGCTGATAGATCCGAACAGCGGAGAAGGAACTGAGAATCCTAGCACTGCACAGCTTATAAATATCAGGATCTTGCCTTTAGAATAAGGTCAGCTTTGCTCTCCTGGATTACCTTAGATGTCTCATGTACAGCTCTCAACCTCAAGCATAAGCACTTTCTTTGGCTCTCTCCTCACCCATGTGCATTTTGTGTTGTTAGGATGCGCTGTGACTGCATAAAGATGAGAATATGTCCGCTGGTGGCATCTGAGTCTGCAGGCATCTGCAGTTTTCCAAAGTGTTTTACTACGTAGAAAAACATGTCTTAGAAACCCTAAACATAACTTCCCTTTTAGAATCTAAATAAATTTCCTGCCACATTTTTTATTTATATTTGATAATGAATGTTTAAGTCAGCGGGAAAAAGATTTTGAGTTTCCTCTTCTGGCCTTCCTATCAATTTAGAATTACGGCTTGGACCTGTGTTTCAATAACTTTTTCTTTCTATTCACTGACCTGCAAAAATGAATATAATTCTGTTTATTTATTTTATATGGTACTTGCATGTCTATTAGAGTTTAAGATCCTTGGAAAAATGCTGTCATGGAGCAAAGTCCTTTTGTAGTGTTTGTATTGTGCGTTTTAAAACAGCAAATAAAATATTTGGATAATTGTTTTTATGAATGTTATCAGAAGTATTTTGAGAAATGCTTGGTTTGATGCGAAAGGTCAGGTATATAACTATATTTCTTTTGCATCCTTGACAGATATTATATTTTCTGTACAAATTTTAACCTTGAATATCAGTAATATGACATCTGTGAGTTCTTGAACTTTGTTTATTTTTTCTCAAATCTTGATGATTTATAGAAGTAGTTCTTCAATCAGTAACACTTCTTCCATTGAACTTATTTCTTCCTACTTCACACTTAATTTTAAGAACATCAGTTATCTAAAAGATGCAAACAGCAAACCCATCCCTGTTTAAAATTCCACTACCTGCCTTTTATAGTCTTTTTTTTTTTCCCCTCTGATGGACATAATCAAAATTCTTCTCCTTCCTCTTCAGTGTTATGTTCTTTACATGACATCTAGAGGCCAAAATTGATGTGAGCTGTAACTAATCTTTCTGTGAGGCTTTATAGACCCATTTGTAAACCAGAGATAAGAATCACACTGTCTGCATGCATAAAACTATTAAACATCCCCAAATAAATCTGCATTCAGAAGCTGTATTTTGTGGTGTCATCGTCCAGCAGATGTAAAAGATCTGATGAGGTAAAAAAAAAGTGTGAAAAACAAAGACTGCATTTGTTTTATATGCAATCCCTAGTGCAATTAATTCATATACAAGTTGTACAGTAATCTAATTAGAGCATCTGACATTTGCCTGTGACAGCCAGAACCCTTTAGGTAATCAATAATGCTAATATAAAGTGCCTGATTAAATACACCTTCATTTCCATCTGTACTCTCAAGTTGATATGCAAATTTGCCTTCCCCTCCAATTCCTGCCTTCTGATTCTTGCTTTTAACTACATCCACATGCATCCGTCAAAACAACAAAAGGACAAAATTTTGCCAGATATAGCAGAATAATTGATACTGTTGTAACTTCATGTGCATTCTATGAACTGCTTCACAATATTTTACTCAATAAGCTTGATTTCATTAAGTCATTGTTCTGTATTTCTAAATGTATCACTAAGTACAACAAGCAGAAAATAACTTCTATTGCTCTCAAGATTAAATTTACATAGCCTAAGTATGGACCACAAACAATACCTTTTTTTTTTAATTTTTCTGCTTTGTTAACAGTGAAGAGCTATGCATGCAGGAAAATAGTTACCCCTGCTAAAGAGAATGATTCTTTCTGTAAATTTTTGTGCATCTCGGGTCGGTTTCATCACTTTAGACTATATATTTAACTTCTCTCTTTCCCCACCTAAGACTTCCTGTTAGGTTTGCTACTATCCGTATCTTGGTTAAAACATTCTCTCTCAGGATTCAGCCCATTGATTAACAATTAGCTAAGCTTGTTTCAAGTCATAAACACTTTAGACCTTGAACGGATGTTTTCACTGAACCTTCCTAACTAGTTTATTTTTATTCCTATAGCCTTTAAACTCAGACAGAGTATATTTTTGGTATAACATTTTGCCTAAAACTTTCACATTGCTTTATGAGTCTTTAAAATGAGATCACAGCAAAGTCTTAATTTAGTACTTCTCAAGCCCCTGAAGCCTTGTTCAGGATGGCTGGTTTGATATTGATGGGACAGTCTGATACCAGTGTCTGAATGGGCAGCATGGACTTCCAGGTGTCCTGGAGATGAAAGGGGAAGTCCCTGCCGAAGCCAGAAACTGGAGAAATTCAGAGCACACTGGAAGCATTTTGTTATGTCTGTCTGCAGTCACTGACCCTAATTGGCTAGTAATCTGTTTCTTCAACAAAACACTATTTCAGCCAAAAACTCAAATGCCATACTGTTTTGTTTTGGGTTTTATGCATTTTCATGAAGGATAATCATTAGCTATGATTGTGATTCTAAAATAATTTAAAATTATAGTAATTTAGTACATTAACACTGTTTTAATAGCAAAAACTGTGCATCCGTTTTATGTTTTAATGGCTAGACCTGTCACAGCACGAGACTAGAAGTTAAAAAGTACCTGAGAAAATTGCAGGGCTAAATTTTAGTGGATGTCACTAACTTTTTTCTTTTGTGTTACCCAGATAGCTTTGAAATTACTAATATTTGGCTTGTATATTTAGAATAAATCCAGTTAACTGTGGATAAAAAAACACCAACCAACCAAAACAACATACACGTGCACACGTAGTTCAGACAAGTTCGTCTCTGATTTCTGGTTGTGTAAAGTAAAAACAAGACCCGAAAATCTTAAACCCCAAAACAAAATAAAAAATGCTTTTCCACTTCTTACTGTGCAATTTGAAGCACAGTTTTTCCTTCAGTGTATTTCAATACTTAAATTAAACAGATGGAATAAGAAAGGATAAAGGTGACCTGAGATAAAATAAGAAAGGATGTCAAAGGCTTTATTGCAAATGCCAGAATATTTTTATTCATAGATTTCTCAAAAATAGCATCTATAAGTCTGTGTAATATGCATAAAACTATTTACAAATAGTAGTTGGGTGTTCCTGAACTTTTAGCGTATATTAGTATGCAAAATGATCGTTATATCTCAGGTACTCAAATACTGTTTAAAACCCCATATATTTTAGAATTATTTTTGTTTGCTATCTTCCCATTGCATCAATACATTTTTCCCATGGTAGGACTAATGTGAGAGTTCACATTGCTTTGAGTGAAGTTTAGAGGTATTTTTCTTTCATAATAATGCATTTCAGGAGGATTACTACATACTTTTGATATATTTGTGCTTGAAGGACCAGTTCATATCCTAAATAGTCTAAAGGAAGGTGTTTTTAAAATATGTCAGCACAAATATAATTATGCACAAGAAAAATGTAATGTTACTGTATCAGTTCTGATTTTGCCTGTATCTTAAATCAAATTTTATTTCAACTTGAAGAGCAGGTTCACCAACATGATAAAGCAAGTAGAGCATGACAGCCAGTTAAGCTGCATTTTATGCTGGTTTTGCCTCTCTTCAGCACTGCTAAGCAGCCACAGCATGTTGACAATGCAGAAGATCCTTACTTTGAAATATTAGTGACATCAATGTGTTGTATAAGGGCAAAAGGGGGAGCTCAATGCCCAAGTCACAATTTCTACAAGCTCTGAGGGTACATACGATTTACTTTTGCTTGATACTGCTGCTTCTTCCAGCAGAGGGAATGGTGTGAAGGGGAATCATATTTCGGGAACTGTTGCCCACGGAGTACATAGCCATATGATCTCTCAATTCCATGACAATAGAACTGAGTACTCCTGTTGTGAGATTTCTAATGCCTTTACTCAGTCTCCTTCAGGCTCTTGATATATTACAAATACCGGAAGTTTAGCATACAAATTTGGTTGGCTGGTTCTATCTGATGTCACAATAACCTACCACTCCTACAATGGTTAAGTAAAATTAACTAATAATAACAGATAATAAACTTAGGTTTTAATTTTCTTGGAATTAGAATTATATACAAGACTTTAACAGCTTTTAAAAATAAACTTCAAGAACATATAATATTTTCTTTTTGGGGTCATTAGTGAAAAAGACTGACATATGCTAAATGGGGCAACACTTTTCTTAAAAGAGTAAAATTTTAATTAACTTTAACTCAGATTAATTAACTACCTTGTAATTTCTCAGAAAAATTAATTGTCCTCACAGGCTACATAGTAATTTCAGGCATAATGTGCTACATTCATCATTTACAACAAGGAAGTCCTTGGAAGATGGAGCTTGGTCAATACCCGCAATTCCAGATCCCTGACCAGCCTTCTCTAAGCCGAGAGTCCCAGCTCTCTCAGCTTCATCCTCTAGGAGAGATGCTTCAGTCCCTCTGATCCTTCCCTGGACTCTTTCCAGTAGCTCTGTGTCTCTTTTGTACTGGTAAGCTCGGCACTGGATGTGCAGTGCTCCAAGTGCTGACTAGAGGGGAAGTATCACCTGCTGTGTTTGCAAATAACACAGAGATGTAAGAAATTCGTTTTGGTTACCCTTTAGTGACTTGGATAACCTTACACAGAATCAGGTCAATGGAAAAGCCCTTTGGAACCCTTTTTGATTCAGTTGTTCTGTTTAGGCAATGACTGTAGATAACTGTTCTCCAAGTATAGCCATAAGGCCATTTTTGTCTCCACTCTACCAGATTTTCACACTGAACTTATTTGCTAGAAATCTATATTGGAAGTCAAGGCATACAGTGTTTGGGATTAATTTAGCTCCTATGCATAGATGTCCAAAAACATTTTAGACAACATAGAATATCCTGCCTGGCCTCCAGGTGTCAGCTAGAAGACAGCAGATCTCCCTTGGGTTGTAAGTCATATCTGCCAGCCTTGTATGGTTGTCTTAGATGCCTTTGTGGTAATGAATACTATATTTAAGCAACAGAATCCCATCCCTGCTGTTTGGTTTTGTTTGGTGGGCTTTTTCCCCCCTTTACCCCTGGACTTCTTAATGTGTTTTAAAAAGATTTTAGAAAGATTTGACAGTATTTGCTCTTGACATCTGTTACTTATTTTCTTCCAGGCATTGTATATTTTGTTTGTTTATTTATCCCAGAACCTTCCTAAAGAGTGAAGTTAAGCTATCTGTTCTTAATTCCTTGGCCCATTATTTTGTTTCTTTTTTGTTTTCCCTTTCACTATACTATCTATTTCTTGTCTTCTAGGACCTCATCTGTCTTCAGCATATCAAGTATTGTGAGCAGCAGCTGGCCACAAAATAGTGACCTGATCCTGATATAATAATGTAGCAATCCAAATATACCAGAATTCAGTAATTTGCTGGAAATGAGCTTTTGTCTTCTCTCTCCTTAACATATTTGCTTTCTCATGCCACTGAATCCAGCGTTGGCACTGCAGCTGTGAGCATGTGGCCCTCAGTGCTGGATCTTTGGATGCATCCTTGCTTCTGCTGCACACAACATTATCTTTCTGTGGAATAAAAGCCTCAGCTACTATTCACCAGACATCCTCAGAAATATTCAAATGATTGTAAAGTGTAACACATTTTTAGACTTATATAAATGCAGTTATGCTGAATCCTGTTAGGAGCACCTCTTTGCCAGCATATGCTGTCACAAGCTGGCACCTGCAATCGTAGCAAATCCTAACCCATTACTAGCACAGAAATAATTTTTACTTTTTTGAAGCAGCACACCTCATACAGTTGGAATCCAAGTAATGACCTACTAGTAGGATCTTTGCCATTTATGCTTTAAATGTATTTTTAGTGAATAGACCTTCAAGAAATCAATGAACAGCTCTGAAATGGTCATTTTTCAAATGGCTAATCTCTTCTTCAGCTTTTCCATTGTATCAGATATCAGGATCATTTAAGGCTGAAGCACAAACTACTTTTCCCTCAGAAAATCTTTCATTTCTTT
>VXBZ01004511.1:53459-88177 GCA_013399135.1 Heliornis fulica | reverse complement strand
TTTTTTTTTTTTTTAATCTCATGTCTCAGCTTCAGCTATTGGATTTGGGCAGCCTCTGGAATTTAAATACCAAATACCTTCCAAAGGACTTTGAATTCCTTAAAATGACACGGAAAATTAATTTAGGTTTAAAGATTATAATTGTAAGCACCTATATCTTGCAACTTTGAGGTACACAAAACTCCCATTGATTTCACTATAGACTTTTTTTGCCATCTGCCCCCAATGAAAATAATTTTATTCGTAGATTTTGTGGAATATGAATTATAGATTTAGTCCTGATATATCACTTTTAGAACAAAAACCACCACAGCAACAAAAAAGCAATATGCCAAAGAGCAGTAAAATTCAGCAGAGTTTTACTACAAACTCTGTACCAAGTTCATGTTTTTCTCTCAATGTTCCAGTTCATGCTCACCTCATATTCATAACACTGCTGCTTTGCATAAGAGAAAACTACAGAGTGGTATTAGTTAACTACAGGGAGGGGAAAAAGACCTCTAGAATGAGTTTTGGGGATTTTTTTTTTGTTTGTTTGTTTATAATCTGAGTTTTAAATAATAAATATTTTCCAGATTCAGAACGGTATTGAAATATTTTCAGTAAACTCCTGGCAACTGAGTCACCCCTACCTTTTTAACTGCATATTCTAGCTTCTTGTTACATCTTTTGACGTGGTTCTTGGAATCCGTAGTTCTCTTGCACACTGATGTTAACACAGTAATGTGTACTGTAACTAATAATAACCTTGTGCTATAATGAGCTGGGGGTGCGGCAACTTCATAGGTTTTTTGGTGCCCTGGTGGAGTCCTTGAACAGAGTTCAGCTCTGTTAGAGTACAAATGGAGGGATTCACCTTCAGTGGGTTGTATATTCAAGATCTACACTAGTGATAGTGAGGTGGTGCTGAAAAATACTTACAATTTCACATGTGTACTATTATACATGTCATGTGACATAAATTAGAGCTATAGATTCAATAATTCCTTTTTTTTCAGAAAAGAAATAACAAAAGGTCTTGTCATAATGATTTAAAGAAAATATCCTTGAATTGCCAGATTCCATGCAAGGTATAGGCTACTGAATTTTAAATAATCCTCAGAAAAGACAGCTTGAAAAATGGCAGTATAAATAGGTAGAGTGTATTTATATCTTCAGTTCACATATTTCGACTGTCTTGTTCACATTAATCAGTCTCAAATGTTTCAAAAAATTAATCAATTTCTATAGTTGCTCCAGGAGTACGTACTTGTACATTTCCTTCTTTTTATTATTTTTATACAGGGGTTTATTTAAAGGCATGATTGACAGAGTTAATGAAGCAAAGAAAGTATTTTTAGAAGGGTATTTGGACTTTGTAATAGTTCCATTAGTAATTATTATATTTTCAATTATAAGCAAGATAGGCAAGAAAGGAGAGACCCCTTATGTCAGGGAGTGTTTTGACAGTCTAGAGCTTTATTATGGTGAAAATATGGTTGAATGTCTATGGCTAAGAATTAGTGGAAAGGCTGACATGGCAGATATCATGGTGACAATCAGTTATGAAAGACCCAACCAGGGTGAAAAGGCAAATGAAATATTCCATAAGCAGCTGGGAGAAGCATCTAGCCCTTGTTCTCCTGGAGGACTTCAGTGTACAAGAGGTACGCTGGAAATGGTAAGATAAGTGGTAAGAGAACAGTCTTGGAAGTTCATAGAGTATGTGGAATATACTTTTGTGACAATGTTGGTGAGTGAACCCACTAGGAAAGGCTGGACCTTCTACCTGGGAACAGAGGACTTGTCAGTGATGTGACACTTGAGTTGACAGTAAGGGACAGGGCGAAGAATGAATCTCACATAATCCAAGGTGAAGTGGCTGGTAGCTGCTACACCACTTAGACACACAGAAGTATATGGGACTGGATGGGATCCACCAATAAGAGAAACCTGAGAACTACTTACCAAGCAACTTTCCATCATTTATCAGCAGTCCTGGATAACTGAGGAGGTCCTGGTTTACTGGAAGCTAGCCAACATACCCATTAACAAGAAGGAGGATCCAGGGAGCTACACGCCAATCAGTCTGACCTTAGCGCCAAGGAAGGTTGTGGTGCAGATCATCTGGAGTGCCACTACCAGAGCATGTACAGGACAACGAGGTGATCAAATCCAGCCCGCATGGGATTGTGAAAGGTAGGACCTGCTGGACTAACCTGATCTCCTTCCATGAAAAGGTGACCTGCTTGGTGGGTGAGGAGTGTCTGTGGAAGTTGTCAGCCTGGGCTTTGTTAAAGTCTTTGACACTGTTTCCCATAACATTCTCCATAAGAAACTGGCTGCTCCTGGCTTGGAGATGTGTACGGTTTGCTGGGTGAAAAACTGACTGGATGGGTGTACCTAGAGAGTTGTGGTGAATGGCAATAAATCCAGGTGTCAGCTGGTCACCAGCGGTGTTCCCCAGGNGTCCCCTGGGCTCAGGCCTGTGGCCAGTCTTGTTTAATCTTTATCAATGATCTGGATGGGAGATCCAGTGCACCCTCAAGTAAATTTGCAGATAACACCAAGTTGTATAGGAGTGTGGATCTGCTTGGGGGTAGGAAAACTCTAGAGAAGTATCTGGACAGGCTGGATCTATGGGCCAAAGCCAGCTGTATGAGGTTCAGCAAGGCTAAGTGGCAGGTCCTGCACTTGGGTCAGAACAACGCTGTGCAGCACCAGAGGCTTGGGGAAGAGTGGCTGGAAAAGGATCTGGTTGAAAAGGACCTGGGAGGGCTATTTGGCAGCTGGCTGAATATGAGCCAGCAGTGTGCCCAGGTGGCCAACATGGCCAACAGCATCCTGGCTTGAAACAGTGTGGGACAGGAGAATGACGGAAGTGATCCTCCCCCTCTACTTGGCATTGGTGAGGTCACACCTTGAATATTGTGTTCAGTTTTGGGCCTTTCACTTACATGAAGGTGCTGGAGTGTGTCTAAAGAAGGGCAATGAAGCTGGTGAGGGGTCTGCAGAGTAGGTCTTAGGAGGAGTAGCAGAGGGAAGTGAGGTTCTTAAGCTTGGGAAGAGGGAGGCTGGGTGGAGGCGTATCTCTCTCTACAACTACCTGAAAGGAGGTTGTAGCCAGGTGAGTGTAGACCTCAAATATCTTTTTTTTTTCTTTTGGCACAGTATAGATAGTGAAGTTCTGGATAGAAATTAGAATGTAAGTTCAGTGTGTCTATTACCTGTTCATGAGTCATATTTTGATAACATTTTTTCATATAGCTAAAGTTTCTGAAGTCAAGCTTACAGCTTCCCATATGTATATTAGTGTAATCCTAAAGAAAATTTAAGTATTCTTTGTTGTCCATGAAATAACTGATGAACTGGAAAAACAAAGCTTATGCCCTACAGACCTTGCTAAATGAAGACATAAAATGTACTATTAAGTTATACTAATATCTAGTCTAATTACAAATGTTATATAAGGAACTGAATTATAAAGAAAGTGGTTTTCCTAATAAACTCATATCAGTTGTGCTGACAGAAGCCTTTCTTCATTCCCCAGGAGATTCAGAGAGAAAGAAGCTGTGCACCTGAGATGTCTTAAGCTTGCCAAAACTCTGTGCTACTGGAGGACTTTGCATTGTTCAAGCTACCAGGTAAACCTAGAGTTTGCAGACTGTGATGCTGCTGAGCGTGAGAAGACTAACAATGCTGTTTTACTTTCAAGGAAAATAGTACAAAATTCTTGAAGATTCTGGGTGGGCTTGGAAGATGTGAAGCCTCTGGGGAAACTTTGAAGTGCTCTTCATGCATCAGTACAGGAACCAGCCAGCTGCCTGAACTCCCAGTTCCTGGAGATGCCCCTATTATTACTGTGGGAGTTCTGCCTCAGGGCTGGCCAGAAGCAGGCTGTGGATTCCTGCAGAAGCTACCTCCTGACATTTTGTGAAAAACTGATGAAGGCACCACACATTAAAGAATATTCATGTACCTCTATCCCAAAAGATTTGGCTTCATGGGTAACATTCTCATGTTCTCATGTGCCACTGGTGATGTTGTTCTGCAAGTTCCACTGTGTCATTTGGAAAGCTGCATCAAAATCAGAGTGACCAGCAGGTTGAGAGAAATGATTTTCCCCTCTCCTCTGGTGAGACCTCACCTGGAGTACTCCATGAAGCTCTGGAGTCCCTAGGAGAAGACAGACATTGAGCTGGTGAAAGTCCAGAAAAGGGACATGAAAATGATTAGAGGGTTGGAGCACCTCTCCTGTAAGGACAGGCTGAGAGAGTTGAGCTTGTTCAGCCTGGAGAAGGGAAGGGAATAGGCCTTCCAATAGGGCAGCGAGGCCCTGGCACAGGCTGTCCAGAGAAGCTGTGGCTGACCCCTCCCTGGCACTGTTCAAGGCAAAGTTGGACGGGGCTTTGGGAAACCTGGGCTAGTGAAGGATGTCCCTGCCCATGTGGGGATTGAAATTAGATGATCTCTAATGTCACTTCCAACCCAAAGCATTCTGTGATTCTGTATGTGTGCATACACAATAAATTATAATCAGTGCCCTTTTCATGGGGAATAACACACTATTTGTTCCCACCAGGCCCTTAGTTAGAAATGTACTTTCAGGTGTTGTATCTTTCAAGGTGAAAAATAAGTATGATAGCAAACTTATCTCATTATTAGATCTTCCACAGACATTTCAGTCCTGTGCAATTTCAAAAAAAGATGATGAAATTCCTTTGAAGAACCTGGGAAGGACCAACACTATTACAGAAAAAAAAAAAAATTCTACAGATAAAAGTGAAGCATTGCAATACCTTGTTCCACAGAGCTAACACAAGCAAATATTGAATCAGAGGCTGAGCCAATTAAAGCCACAAAGTCCTCGCACTGTACAAGTGAAGAGCTGCAAACTGAGAAGCTAAAATATGAGACGTCAAACCAAAGTTTGTATGTATGAATAAACATATACAACAGTCTGAATAGGTAAATAATTCACATGGAAATTGCAAAGACAAGACACATTCATAGCAATATCCTAGTCTATTAATATTGCAAATGTAAAGATGTATATACATTAAATTTAATGTCTGTCCTTTACACAAAGAAGGGGAAAGGAGAAAGACTGGCTTTCACCTGGCAAGAAGTAGTGAGATCTGGTCTCATAGTCTAATCTAAAATTGCACCAAATTTTGTTTGTATCCTCAGTGGGTTTTTGGAAAGAGCCCTCACCTTGCAATTTTACCAACTCAGCTATCCGTATTTAAATAATTGTATATGATGAGCTCACATGCATGTTAATATTATATCTCCCACAACCAGAATATGCTTTTCTGAAACAAGTGAACTGTGACATATTTATGCAATCTCAGAAAAGAAGTCAACAGCAGAATGCAATTTGGTGTAAGACTTACGTCACTTCAACATGAGACTTTATTTCAGCATGAGACTTCATTTCAGCATGAGTGATCTTATAAGTAAATTTTTCAGGAAAATTATACTTATTCATCAGCCTGGTAAAGGGTTTAGTTACTTGTACATGAGTATGGTTTTTTTCTTTTTCCTGATTATGAGCATTGATCCCCTTGAAGATCATATCTAGAAACTAGACTGTTCACATAATTTCACTGGCAGGTAAATGAAAATAGTTTAATAAGTCACCACTTGCTACAAAGATCCCACCCTTTTTGATGCTGGACATTAACAGTCAATGGATACGTCTGGAAATTTTGCTGTGCTTCCTTAGTTATTCACTTGTCCATTGTTCTAATGTTCAAGCACATATAGAATCTTTGAAATTGAAAGAGAAATGAAACAATTGTTTATTTGAAGTTAGGAATAGACATTGGAAGAAACTTAAGTGCAATAATAGCCAGAAGATAGCAATTGACATATAAACAGGAGTGATGAATTGTCAAGATGTCTTCATCTAAATAGACAAAAATGAAAGATATATGGTACCCCTGGAAGGTACTTGCACTGACAGAGCAAGAGAAAGACATAGAAAAGTCTGTAGAGATGTTTAATCACTGGACATACTATTATTATTTTTGAATCAATAAATTATATTGCTATTAATATGGATAATGAGTAGCAGGTAAGTACAACAGGTGATCTGGGAAGTGGCTTGAGAGGTCCCACTCATGAACAAGCAGACATCAGACACTGACAGATGTGCTGAGCTCTGGTTGCAACTAAGGAAAGGAATTCACAGCATGGTGCATGAGCTACAGAATCCAGACAGATGCCAGGATTAGAATTTAGTTTTGTGTACCAGATGTGTGGCTTTGCAGAAAAAAAGGCTAGAAACCTTTTAAAATATCTATAAAAAGGAATAGAGATGGTTTCATTTTACTTGAAGATCCCCTATAAATTAGATTTTGAATGTGGCTAACCCCGGATTCTTTCTGTTTATTTCAAATCAAGTTATGTTTTAGAGGCTGTAAAGACTTGACTAAAGTAGAGGCAGAAGAACCAGAGTGCTTCTCAGAGTCTGGAAACCAATAAAGAAAGAAATCCTGTGTAACAAGAGTTTGCTTTGGCATGGTAAGATGTTTTTCCATTTCAGGCTTTTGTCACATAATCTGTGTCTTCTTTCTTGAAGAACCTTTAAGAGGTGTTTATGTCTGTGAATTTGATATTAGTTGGGAAGCAGCACAGGCCTGTTTGTAGTGATTAGTTAAAATAATATAAAACTACTATGATAGAACAAAATAATTTTGACTAAGCTTCGTACTGAAAGACATTAGTGGAAGAGGTGATGCACAGCTATTTGTGCAGAACCTTCCAGAGCAGAACTTAGCTAACTGAAAACATCTGTCTTTGCACAGTTTTAGTGAAAAATGTACATAAACTTTACATTTTCTTTTGAAAATTCTACAAGAATCCTGGTATCTGGACCCATGGAACAATAATGTGGACAAAACCAAAATTTAATCTGAATAGGTTTAATTTTAAGCAGAATTAGGGAATGTGGTGGAGTTGCTTAATCATAATTTCTACATTTATAGACCATGGACACCCAGTCAGGAAGATTCCTTCTAAAACATACCTATGCCTAAGTACATTTATTTTGAAATGCACATGCCTGCAAAAAAACCCAGATGTAATAACAAATACAACTGTTAGTAATACTTACGGTGTGGTTAATATAACTGGAAATAGTAAATCGTGTGTATCATTTACATTGGTAAATGTAGTTCTCTTGAAAACTTCCCCATCTGTGTTATCTTGGAGTAAGACACAGAAAATATTGGAATTTTGACAGTAGTTACTCATTTATAAGGTATACTTTGTTTCATGGCATAAAATGAATGTATACCAATACCCTTCTCTTAGCACAGTTTATTTGTAATGCATGTTGCATCACAAACCTTTTCCTCATAGAAGACAATACCCAGGGTTGGGTTTTTTTTTTATTATTTTCTATAGTTCTGTAACCAGTCATCCACAGTATTTTATTTATTTATGGCTTCCCTTAAATAGTCCTTACTTCAGTATCTTTCATTTAAGAATGAAATAAAACTTTACTGGTCCATGTCTAGGAGATGCTTGGATCTAATAAGTTTATTAGCTTTTTCCCTGATGAATTTTGGAGACTTCACTTCTTCCACTGAGATAGGCTTGCATGGATCGATTAAGTGCAGTCATTCCCGAAGTGGAAAATCAAATTAAATGCAAGCCAGGGCAATAGAATGGTTAAACTATGGCACGCTGATGTGAGGTTGGAGTGAGTATGCGAGGAGGCAGTCATCCTTGGAGAATGCTATCATGAACTTTTCTTGACTGTATAACCTGACGCCCCAAATACTGTCAGTTTTGAGACATTATTTTGTCACTGTCATGGATAGAGCTGGCTTGATCATAGTGGGGAAAATGCCTGGTAGTGCCTTACCTCATCTCACAAAGAAGTACCTGGAGTGTTTTGTTGAAACCTGCTGGGAAGGGCAGTGTTTCTCTTGGCAGTGACCCAGGAAATCACTTATCGGAACAGGAATTCCCATTTTGTTTTCTTGACAGGCTGAACCTGACAATGGGACCTCAGGATCACTGTGGCTTGCATGGGGAATCCTGAAAACATTTTCTGTGCATTGAGTGAAATGAAACAAAACACAGCTCTAAAATTATACATCCAGTTAGAAAAAAAATGAGTATAATCCTGTCTTAGGTAATTAAGTGATTTTTTTTTCTTTTTTATTATTCTGGAAAATTTACCTCATTACATAAGTAGCTGTTAAATGTTTAGGTCTTGTTCTGGGGGTATGCCGTAGCATATTTGAATGTACGTGTGAATACATGCTTCAGAAAGAGAGAGGAGTAAGTTTTATAGTATTTCTATGCTTTTACTAACTTCACCAAGTATTATGCTTTGGAAAATATTACAAACCCCCAGAAAAATAATAAAAAGGTTTTAATTCCTACACTGGATTTTTTTTTTTTTAATTTTTTAAAGTTTCCATTCTATAGGTAAATTAAGCTTGGCTCTTTGTAAGTAAAGCCTCAAAGCTCATTGGACTCCAGCTGAGATGCCTGCAGCTCTGGGGCAAGAATTTCAGCATCTGCTGATTAGAAAGCAATGTTTTAATAGGGGCTTGGAGTTCAACTACTCTTTCCTTTTGTTTGACATCTTCATCATTTGCCTTTCTGGCATCATGCCACTTGAGCTCTTGCTGAAGTTCCTCTCTTTACTCAGTAGAAATAAATCTAGGAATGAACTACAAAGCTTCATATTGTTTATAGATGACAGTTCTGCAATGAAAGGTGATGCAATAGATGCCATTTGGATGATGGTACACTAGAAATCAGTGGATAGCGCTGGAGAATTGACCATAAATATACAAAAAGAAAATCCAAAGTTCTCTCCAGATTTCTCAGTACTAGACATTTTTAGGGCATACAATAAATTGTTAAACAGTGCTTCCGGATTAGGACAAATCAATGGGTGCTTCTCATATATAAAACAATTCACCTGCAACATGGAAACTGAGAACTGTTCGCTTGTCTGGTTTCTGCACCTTGTAATACCCAAGTATATATGACCTAAATGGAATATTAGAGTGCTTTAACTTGCATAGTCAGCCAGAAAACTGATTTTCTTATGACAAGTTTGCTCACAGTTAATAGTTATTTACGGTTTGGAAACTGATCTTCTGAAAAGCTGCTATTCAAAAAAAGAAATACACAGAGACACAGAAGTATGGCTCCTTCTGAAGGTATAGCATTGTCAACAGTGTGCTGCAATGTTTGACACAGTGGCCTTGACTGCAGGTTAAACAAATGGGTCAAGTTAATAGCCATAAACATGTCTGTGATTTGGGGTGCCTGACTTTATAAGCTAAGTACAAACACATTTTTAACTAGCCCTTTTTCTAATTTTTTTTTTTTTTTTTTTTTTTTAATGAACACTGCAGAAGTGAGATGCTCAGAATTACCTCTGAGATTCTGTAGGGGTCTGGACCAAAGATATGAGGTTATGATATCTCAGTTAATTTAAAAAACAACCCAGTTACCACTGTGCTATGGTGTTTTTTAAGTACTAATTTCAAACCAAGTTATCCTGTAGTGATTATATTCTAAATGCTACAAACAGAATTTTTTCTGTTTTGGAAGAATATATTCACATAGCAAAGAATGGTTACTTGAAATTAAGCATACAAGAAGACTGAATAATGCATAAGTTTGGTATCACGAACAGGAGTATAATCCTTTTTTTCCAGGACCCTAATCTAATACCTTACCATAAGATTATGTTTGCTGTCAAGATTAATTATCTAAAAAAAAAATTGAATGATTGAACTTGGAAAGATAGAAATCAACAGAGTTATGGAATGGTTTCTGCATGAAGAATAATTTTATAGACAAGGGCTCTTCAAACTGAAAAAGCACTGAAGGGAGGGATATCATAGAAGACTGCAAATTCAGGACTGTAATGAAGGAAATTAATTTTGTTCTCATAAAAAAAAAAAAAAAGGAGAGAGTAATTGTAAAATGGAACAAAGGAAATGCTTATTCACATAATGGATAGATAAAGAATGGATCACATTGCCGCAGGATGTTTTGGCATTAGACTGGTTCTAAAACCCAACTAAAGGGCATCTACACCAATGCCTGCAGAATGGACAGCAAACTGAAGGAGCTGGAAGCTCTTGTGCAACCAAAAAACTATGATATAGTTGCCATAATGGAAACATTGTGGCATGATTCAGAACAGTGCTGCTGCAATAGTTATACACGCTTCAGAAGGGACAGACCAGAAAGAAGATGCAGTGGGGTAGTCTGTATGTTAGAGAGTATTTTGACAGTCTGGAGTTTGAAGGTGAAGCTAGGGCTGAGTGTGTTTATAAGTCAGCTGTCATGGTGGGACCCTGTTACTTAAGCTATGACTGGGATGAAGGGGTAGATGAAATATTCTATAAGCTGCCAGGGAGGGCTCATGATAGCTAGGCCTTGTTCTCATGGGGGACTTCAACTTACTAAGGGTGTGCTGGAAGTGCAACAAAGTGAAGAGGAAACAGTCTGGGAAGTCCCAGCAGTATGTGTGAGATAACATCCTAACATTTGGTGAGTGAGCCAACGAGAAAAGGCGCCCCACTGGACCTTTTGCCTGGGAGCAGAGAATGACTAATAGGTGAGGCAGTTGGAGGTTCTCTTTCCATCATTTGTCAGCAGTCCTGGCTAACTGAGGAAGTCCTGGTTTACTGGAAGCTAACCAATGTGAGCTAGCAATCAGTAAGGATTGCTAAGAAAAAGGATCCAGGGAGCTACACGCCAATTAGTCTGACCTTAGTGCCAAGGAGGGTTGTGGTGCAGATCATCTGGAGTGCCACTACCAGAGCATGTACAGGACAATGAGGTGATCAAGTCCAGCCTGCATGGGATTATGAAAGGTAGGACCTGCTGGACTAACCTGATCTCCTTCTATGAAAAGGTGACCTGCTTAATGGGTGAGGCGGAGGCTGTGGAAGTTGTCAGCCTGGGCTTTGTTAAAGTCTTTGACACTGTTTCCCATAACATTCTCCATAAGAAACTGGCTGCTCCTGGCTTGGAGATGTGTACGGTTTGCTGGGTGAAAAACTGACTGGATGGGTGTGCTTAGAGAGTTGTGGTGAATGGCAATAAATCCAGGTGTCAGCTGGTCACTAGCGGTGTTCCCCAGGGCTCAGACCTGGGGCCAGTCTTGTTTAATCTTTATCAATGATCTGGATGGGGGATCCAGTGCACCCTCAAGTAAATTTTCAGTTGAGAATATTCATTCCTTTCTGAAGGGTGTTTTGGTGGAAGAAAAGCTATAGAAAGGATGAAGAACAAGTTGTACATTAATAATGGTTCTAAAAAATAGGGATAACATTCTGTAAAAGTATGACTGTATTTATGAAATAAACCCAGCCATAGATTGGTTCTGAGCTGCAATATTGGTATCCATTGAATGAATCCAGTTACTCCTGTATCCTCTTTTGGATAATGATCAAAGTAGGATGCCTAGGGACTAGATTAAAAAAAAGAGCCTGCACATGGTGATACATCCCAGGATGCTCTCCCAGTCTCCACCAATTTGCTGCTCAGGGACTGTCTGACTCAAGGATGTCTGTATCTAAGTGTACAGTTAATAATTCATCATGGTCTTCCCCTTCTGTGAACTTGTTCTGTTTACACTTGGGATTATGTAGCTTTTTAGCATCCACCATGCTGTTTTCCCCTTTGGCCCTTTCCTCACCATTCACCCCTTTCAAGAATAGTATGACTGTTGTGCTCAACACATTGTACAAAACAAAACATAAACATATATGCCTAAGACTTTAAGTATATCAGACTGTAACTGCTGAACAACACAGAATCTGTCAGGACAGTATTGTTAGTCTTTGCTGTCACTTTCCATCACCACTTTTCACATATATCTGCTGAAGCTATTAATCCACTAAGCAATGCATCTTTTTACCTTGTTTGGTTTTGGTGGGGTTTTTTTCTTGAAAAGAAACTTGGGTGAAGGCACAGTACTGTCATTGTGCTTGTCAACATTAAATTGCTAACTAGCTCTTAGAAGATTAAGAAGTAACAGAATAATGAATTAAAAGCAAACAAAAACCCCCAAACCCAAACCGCCTCATTCCCCCAAGTATGTTCTTCCGCAGCCTCTGGGGAGTTGTGCAGTTTCATACAAGAAAACCAAGACAAATGTCTGAAATACAATGAAATATGTCACTTTCAGGTGTAGTTTGAGAGGATATCGAGGCCCATCACTAGACTATTGTTCCACCCATCAGAACATTTCTTTGACAGTGACAGGACTTTTTTTACTGATGTAAAGTTGAAAGCTTTTAGAGCTTAAATATAGCCAGCAGCTAAATGCTTTAATCTGAGGTTTAAAAGAAAGAACGGGACAAAGCTGAGTGAGAAAGTCTTGGATAAAGCAGCCTTATTATGTAGCAGGTTTAATTTAAAGGTTATACATCAAATACTATTTGCAATATTTTTTGACTATTAAATGCATATTTGCTCAGAAATTTTGCAATAATTCTCCTATGTACTTTTCCATAAGTTTTTTGCGTAAGGTAACACTGGATCTTTCCTGATGGATTATTGCTAATGTTTTGTATAGTTATAAGATGACCAAATTCTAGTTTGTTCTTCAAAGAAGGTGGTATATGGACTTTTGACAAAGGGCAGTATAATGCGCATTTAATTCTAGGCAAGGTGACATACCTACCTCCTCTTTACACAAGCAATATGTCTACAAGTATTAAAAGCACAGTCTTTATATTGTGGAAAAACAGATCATATTAAATAGTTACACACTGATGTTACAAATGACCATCCACATCTGAATTTCAAAGTTTCAGTTAAAATTATGTGCTTTAAGCCATAGTGACAACAGATGTCATCTTTCTCCTCATACCTCTATAAATATGATGGTTAGCAAGTTAGATTTTATAGATGAGAAAGGAGAATATTTCGCTTCTACCCAGATGATTTGTACCTCAACATTTCAGATCTACAAGATTTTATATAAATCTAGGTATGTATATGTATGTGATTACACAGCTGAGGAAAATGAAGGATAGCAGGAAAGATACTGAGTTTGTCCTCTCCTATTAGCTAATTTATTTTTTTTCCTAGAATATAGCCTGGAAAATAAACCTTTCCTAAGGGCTTAGAAAATGAATGACTGTCCAACTTCTAACAAAGGAAAAAGTTTTCTCTTTTTTATTTTTACAAGGTTTTCCTACATTTCTCAGGAATCCTATAGTTCTTCCAGTATCTAAACTCAAATATATAAAATAAGTATTCAAAGATTTTATTTCCTCCTTATGCTGATTGCAAAGATTTGTGATTTAAAACAGATCAGCTGTTTAGTCTTGTAAAGTACAATTTCTAAAATCTTATCCTTATAAACAGTCTTGGACTCTCTTAATAATTCTCTATCTTTACATAATATAAAAGAGGAGATTTGTTTATACAAAAGCTAATTTTACTCCAGTGTTAATGCATACTAATACTGGTGCTTGGGGGAGCAGTTTTAACTGTCGTCTCTTTGGGTACCTACAGCCTTTTGCAGGTTCTCGGACGGAGTGTGTGGTGGATCTCATAATATCAAAGGAATTTCAAATGACAATGGAGTAGTGATGAAATTATTGAGTTGTTTTTATAGCAAGAATAAGCAACAGAGTGCAGAGGCTGAGGAGCCTCCAGCATGGAACCTGGAGGACACACACCCTCACACATTTGCATGTGGAATGAGGAGTGTTTATCCAAGCAAGAGCTGATAAAAAAAAAAGGACTGCTGTTGAGTAAAACCTATTTTTTCTCCCCCTTTAAAAGTATATTCTCGATTGACCAGTTTCTTAATTCATTAGTATGGATAGGCCAATTAACTTCAGAAAACAAAAGAAAGCTGTGGAAATTTCAGGACTGATTAACAATAGGAGAACACAATGACTTTCAAATATTTGCAGATATTATTCCCTCTTTGAGGGAAAGAAAAATATCACCAAAGACATCACTCAGGATTAAAAGAAAAAAAAATCAATTAGTTGAAATAAAGAGAGGGGGCATTCAAAGTGATTAGGAGGAAAATACTCCTATATGTTAAATATATCTTCTGTAAGATAATCTTATTAGGAGGTATGATCAAATTCCCTGTAGGGCAATTTTATGGGGGCAAACAGTGAAAAATACATAGTAAAGAGGACTTTCAGTGTCGGGACTCAGAGCTGAGGCTTTATAGCCTTGATTTGATTCTACACAATATTGTACAGAAAAATTACTTCCCTCTGCTGTATTTTGCCTAATCCAAAATAGATGACACTAACATAGCCGCATGCTGTTCCCTAAACGTCATGTTCTTGTCACCTTCCCAGGTAGGCATATTTTATTTTCAGTTCCCTTCATTTTAATTCATAGAGATTCACTCAGGAGACACTGTTAATGTTGATGAAGAGCCTGGTGTCACTGAGCTCATGCTGATAAAGACAGAAGAGAGACAGGCTCTTCTGAAGCTTATTTGAAGATTAAATACATATCACATCTAGACTGGAAGGTTTTGACTTTGAAAGTGTGAGAAGGTGCAGTGACTCCATGTGAATCAGAGATGAGGCAGCCATTGGCGCCTTCCGGCACTAAGGACCATTAATCTAGGATGCTGCTACACAAAATCTTACCTATTTCTAATGGAAGTTAAGTTCCTCAAGCAATTACAGTTATAGAAATAATACTTGTACTGAGAAGGTCTTAGTATTATTCAGAATATATGGACATTGTCATCTTTCAACCATTAAAATCCATCTGATGTTCAAAGTGAAAAACTGATTTAATTTGTTTGAAAAGTTAGAAATGTAAGAAGTATGGATTGCAGCAAAATATCTAGTGGAAGTCAGCACTGGTGCAGTGCTGTTCTGTTTTCATTATCTGCCTTATTAAATTCACAGTATCTTGTGTCTGTATCTATGAATCAAAAACTGGAGATAAAGACTTGACTTCCATTGGTATGAGCCAGAAACAATAATCTGTTTTGTATTGCTGGCTACAGATGGTTCACTGTTGCATCTGCAATGAATACCAAGCTTCAAGGACAAGGTATGAAAAGTAATAAAATTATCATTATCCTTTAGTGACAACCAGAATAGTACATATATATGTAGTACTACGTGATGTCAGAATGATCAATTCTGCGTACCAGATGCTGAAGGAAGATGCCAGCTCAACCAGCTGTTTTCCCTGTGCTTTCAGTCTAAAGACCACCAGTCTATGCTATTAGGTATGCACAGGTTTCAAAGGTTGAAATGCAGTTCTTTGCTATTTCACAGAATAGGCAATTTGAGCAGAAGTTCCTGCTGTTCCTAATTATCCCTGAAGATTCAAGTTTACTCTGACAAGATTTTTCTCAACACTTCCCTTATTTGCTCAGTATTTTTCAATAAAAAACCCCCGCCATACATACAGCCTTTTGTTGTCATTGATTTGTTGTGTACTAAGTCATCTTTGTGTCCAGGTGAATCAATAAGTGCTCAATAGTATTTACAGCCATGGGCCACTGTCCATGTGCCATACTTTCAAGCTATCTGTGTGGCAGCCCTTCATTTTTCATGAATTCTGTGGTCATTGCAAGGAAATGGTTTCTAAGAATAAGGTATTTATGTATGTAATACATTCTTATCTACTTGTGTCTAACATGTGAAGTAGCTGTCAAAGTTGTTTGTTAACATTTGTTAATTGTCTTCAATTTACACACAATCTCACCTCCTTCTTTGTTGCCGTGACAGAAGTTCATTATTGGATCCCATTCAGAGCGTCAGTGTCAGCTGGGCATCCTGTGCTTTCTCTGCATGCTAAGGAACATCTCCTTGGTCAGCCTGAGCATTTGGGGAACAGTCTTACAAACTTCTAAACAGCTCCCAAGGTCTGTATAAATACACATATATATGAAGACTACTCTTGAAATGATGCAGAAAGGAATTATGTTTTCAGGCTAAATCTTATATGGTTGAACACGGTTAAGTGCTGGGGTCAAATTGGTTTGGGTTGGTTTCTTCAAGGGAAAACCTTTTGATTCTTACTTATTTCTGTGAGGGTTCATCAACTGGTAAGGGGATAAAACTAAACACACTGTGAAAATGATAAATGACTACTCCCTGAAATAGGGTAGTTACTTCTAAGCATGTTATTCTAATACTGTGTAGTGTAATTTCAAATTATTTTCTTTCTCTCATACTTGAACTTTGAATTTCATTATTTTATAATTTTGTCACACTATATCACCAATAATGCTTTAATTGAAGGGATGACAAGCTGTATTTATTTTTGTCTGCTTACTACATAATATTGAGATACTGTATTCTTTTTAAAAACTTTTAATCAAATGTCTTATATTTAGATTTTCTTTTTCACATCTCTATCTAAACCTTTCATTCTTTTCACACAAAAAATTATTTTAAATTTTTTTTTCCATAGGAATTAAAAAGAAAATAAAGGGCAAATCTTAGGGCCAATGTCAAAACACCATTTTTATGAACTATTGCTTCTCAGAATTTTACTCTTCTAAGGCGTTCCTGCAGGGCTTTGTAATATTCTCTTCTTCAAGGAACAACATACTGTAATTTTACTTCCTTGATTTCCCTGTTGGTCCCATAAAACTCTGTAGATCCCTTTTTGCTGGGATAATTAGGTTTCAGTGGCCTCTACAGTGCTTATGAATGAAGTTCTCTTAATGAAGATACAGATGCTATTGAATAAAGAGATGGACACATAAGCACAATGTGTATTGTGACTCTCATGCAAGATCATTGTTCATCAACATAGAACACACCCCAGCTATTTAAGGAAAAATAATGTAGTGATCAAACTGGTTATTCAGAAACTCGTAAAAAGCCTTACAAGGTGCAGCATGCTCACAGGAGCCATCCTGCCCATTCTGAAGGATTTTATAATGTATGGGGTTTTGAATTGTTAGACCAAGTAAGGTAAGGTTTCAGCAGAAAGCGGATATAACTCTTGACTGTGTCCTGAGTGATATCACTGTCCATGCAGTAGCTACAACAACTGTACTACCACAGTGTAACAGATGACAGGATGTAGCATTTGAAAGATGTCAGATAATAAAAAGAAATGTGGAAAAGCTCTCAAAATTAGAGAAAACTACTAACTTATTTTGCATCTGTAAGAAGCTATAGGTTACATATGGAATAACATTCACTTTATAGGGTGTTCTGGGTGGTGGACTTTGAAAAGTAATTAGTAATCCCTTAGAGAAATAGAGGATCTTTAAGTAAAAAAAATAAACTTTGGAATACTACTATTCCAAGTACACACAAGGTAACAATGCTGATCATAATTTTTCAATCCTTATGTGAAAGCCTTTTTCCTCAGATGGGAGAGAAGGCTTCTTATACAATTTATATTATTTGTAATAAGAATGTCAAAATGAGAAGCCTTCCTAGAAGAACATTTATCCTTATTTTACCTGTCTGAAAATCCAACCAAGTGAAAATGAAATAGTTTATGGTTTCCATAATCTTGTTTATTCTATTACATGTTAGAGCAGAGAAATAAAACCGGTGATTAAGATTTTCAGGAACGAGCACATACTAGTTGTTAGACACCTGCCCAAGTTTTCAAAATGCTGAACGTCTGCTAGTTTGAATTTGTCTCAGAGACGTGGATAAAATTATTTTTACTTTGTTGCAAATTCATTCTATTTCAGTACAGAACAATGCAACTTGGAGAAATAAGTAGGTGATAAATGACAGATGGGATAAGGTATATCTGAAACCTGTCTGGTGATCTGGAATTTAGCTCCCAACCATCTGTCCATTGCTAACACTTAATTTTTAATACTGTTATATGAAAGTTATTGAATAAGTTGAATTTGAGCTCAACAAATAGGTAGAAATCACAAAGGTGGGTTTATGACTATGAAGAATCAGCTTTATTTTGGAGGTTCTTTCAGAGAACAGAAATTCTGCAAGAGTAACTTTCCTTCTTTTTACAAATTTTGTGTGTTCATTTTGGTTTTGACTGTTGACTTTAACTGTAATACTCTAGTCTTTGCTATTGTTATTCTATGTCATTAAAATCTACCAAGCCATTCCAGATGGAGGAACCAGAATCAAACTCTTGTCCCTGATCATTTAGTTTAACCAGAGAACAAAACTGCTTGTAGAAACTCTTTAAAGTGTAACAAATATTGATAGTTAGATATGAAGATGAATTTTGCTTTACTTTCCTTATGAATTCTATTACTTTCTTATCAGATATGGAATTATACTGTCATGAAGTTCTAAAGGAAAAAAAATAAATATGGTTTTGTTTTATTTTTTAAATCTGCTATCTACTTTATATGTAATGAATCTAATTAGCAAAACCCTTTTTGACATACCTCTAGATTTTAGGTTTGGCTTAATAGCTGGAGAATTTGGAACTTCAGATGGTCTTTGAAATTATCATACATTTGATAATGTTAACTGCAAATTTGTTGTAATATTAGTGATTAGCATATATTAACATTACTTTTTCCTTAGAAATTAGGTTTTAATGTATGGGAAAGAGATTCTTACATTATTAAAGTAATAAACAATCTAGATAAAAACCGTCTCAAATTGTTGAACAAACTAGAATAGAATAATTTATAAGACCCAAGAAACTGTTTCTGTTTTTCTAATTTTCTTATGTTTACCTGCTTTAGTTTTAATACTGCAAGGAGAAATGCCTTCACTGGTCAAAGCAGGAATTAAAGGTATTAAGAAAGCAAACTATCTATATGATAGAGAAAACTGTTAATAAACATTTGATTCTTGGAATGAATTCAGCTTTCAGCTCTCAGTGAGATACATGAATTTAATAAGGTAAGAAGTATGTTAGGTCAGCACCATTAGGAATTAGCTGTTGCTGAAGGAAGAAAAGTTAATGAGTCCTGGAAATAGAAAAGTTAATTTGTTCATAACAAACGAAGAACAGCGTAGTGGTCAAAGTTCTTGACTTGGGGAAGAAGCTTGAACTTGATCTTGGCAGGAGTGAGAGTTTGCAAGGAGTCATAGTGTGTTTGCAGTTTAAGGTAATTAATTCAGGTCATCTGACCAAAGCCTGAGTCTCACAGAGTTTCTTGGTAGCTCTGAGAGCACAAAGAGAAGACATTTTCCTGCTGTGTCTGTACAGACACAGGCAGTGCTGCTAGGAAGAATGTGTCCAGAAGCACTGCTCTTGCCATAAAATCTCCCTCCTGTTCAGGGAAAATGGACTCTAATTTAATTCTAACCAACTGCTTAATGCAAACTGAATATTTTTAAGATGAAAACATGATTAGGTTTGGATATTTGGGGAAGGAGGAGGTTGAGTAACCACACGACACATCTCTGAATTCAGCGTGATCATGCTTCTAAGTGGCACTTTAGCTTTCAAATGAAACACAAATACAAACCCATTGATCAGATAGTAGTCTCAAAAATTTAGTCATATCTAGCATGCAGCCAAACCCATAAGAGTTCAGACTAAAATGTTACAAAATGCAAAACTATCTGGAAAGCTATGAAAAAAGCCTCAAGTGTGGCCATTGTACCAGGAAAAATGGTATCTTAAAAAAATGTAAACACTTGAGTTTTCAGTGAACAAACCTGTAAGAGAGATTTTGCATCAACATAATTTTCTGAAGTGAGCCTAGAATACATTAGTTTTGTAAGCCAGGGAACAAAAATTCAAATGTTCCTGGGAGCCCAAAGTCTAATCTTGCATTTTGTAGCTCATCTCTAAATGCAGCCTATAAAAAGATCTGTCAAAAAATAGTTTTTCAATGAACAAAAATTTTTCAAAATTTTTCCTCTTATTTGTCCTTGAGAAAAAGAGATTTATTTTGAAGCATTTAATAAGAGAATTTTTTATTCCATGCAAACAATGAAACAGTTACATCCTAAAGTGAGACATGGAGTTTCTGTATTTGCCTATTTCAGACCACCAACTACAGCATTTCACATCACAGACAACAACACTGTTAGTGAAAAGTCAATTTGGGATTTGTCCTTTCCAAGCTCAATTTAAAACAGTTCTAAATGAACTTGGTAGCCTGTTGTGGTTCTTCAAAATTCAAATACCCTATCCTTGCAGGTTCTTAATTTTTTCATTTTTCTTTCATTATTCTCTTACTTCCAATACGATATCTGCATAAATAGCATATGATTTCAATTTTTTTAATATATATATCCTGTGAACCCATCATTTAATTATTTTCAGCTCCATGATGTTCTCTGAACCCACCACTTGCTACTATTCAGCACTGTGAAATGCTGTGTATATAATAGTATCCACTATCCATTTTCTAGTTCATTTACTTAGACTTTCCCCACCACCCATATCTTTCAGAAGGAAATCCAAACATGCTTTTTGTCAGTTGTGGCTGAGCGTCAGTAGTGCAAATTATTATTTCCATTGTTTCACAGATACTTACTGTTGCCGTTATTGTTTCTCTATTTGCCTACCTTGACTTGTAAACTTCTATAATAATAATAATAATAATTCAGATATTTTTATTACATACCATCTCTATTTACTGTTTGCATCATCTGTGTAACATACCACACATTCATTGTAAAAAAATGTAGAAGCTACTTTTATCATTCAAAATGTACAGCTATGAGCCAGAGTCATCAGAGAGCGTACAGACTGCAGAAAATTCTTTTTTAGTAGCCAGTTGCCTGTTATTCACAGAAGATTTACTGCAGTAGAAGAGAAGGCTCCTCTGGATAATCTTTAAAGTGATGTTTCCAGAAAGGATGACTTGAACTCTTACTAAGGCTTTCTAAGTACCCCAGCAGTGGAGAAACAAGAAGGAAAGCTTTGAATCATAGGCCTTTATGCTCATGCTTCATTACCTTCCAGATATCACTTCTCACTTCAAGCTGTCAAATGTTACTGTGGGGAATTCGGGCTAATGCAGTCATCTGCTAAGGACATAATGTCAAGATTTTATCCTCTCATATATATAAAAGAGAAATACAATTAAAGATAACCTCTGGACACCCACCACATAGCTGGATTATGAAAGGCAAACAACAAAACATCATGTAAGACTCGCACTGAATAAATTCCTTCCTGGAAAATAGCTTAAGGCTGGATGGACTTGTTACCAAAATAGAGTTAAATGGAATTAAAACAATGTAAAGACACATTGTCTTGCTTGAACGGCAGAATATATGATAGAATACCTCACACTTCTATATGATAGAAGTGTGAGGTGTACAGCCAAATCTTCAAGATAATTTTCAATATTACCCCCAGGAATCACCAGTCCCTGTTGTACCAAATGCAGTTTTGCAATTGACATTTTAAGAGCAGCTATCAGAGTTCTCCTACTTCTTTTGTTGATTTAACTTTTATTGCACTTCACAACATATTCTAGAAAGAGAAAGCCAGCTACACCACTTCAGCAGAAGATATTGGAATCACTAGGTCAGAATTTCAGTCCTGCTCCAGCTTTGTCCTTAACTATATTAGAAATCTGCTAACGGGCTTGAGGGGTGGTTGTTGTTGTTTATTAGTATTATTAAAACATAAAGGAAACCATTCATAGTAGTACAAAAATATCATCTTTAAATAATTCGTTTTCAGCTGTCAAGAATCCAAATTGTGCTCCTGAGTGGATCAGGAGATGAGTGATAATGGGACATAGTAAGTCTTAGTTGCACTGCTAAGAAAAGCCGACCTATGGGTTTGAGCATATCTGTATATGTGCTGCTACAATTCCTTCTCTTCCTCCACTTCAGTAGCATTTTAATCTGCTGTTCAGCTGCAGAAGAAGACATGGACAAATTATAGTTTTATTCAAGGTTTCTGAAAATAAAATGTTAGAGAGAAAATTCCCCCATATCAGTGCTGCAAATGTGAAGAGTAGTAACAGATTGCTCTTGCAGTATGAGACATGAGGACCCTGTATGGGTGAAAGCACTTCTCAAATGCACTGAGAGCTTTGTAAGCTCTTCCCACAGGTTTACCTACTGAAGCTGGTACTCACGAGACATAAACCCAATGGGAGCAGACTTCATTAGCTATGAACTTGGACGACTACTTCTTTGCCTCAAGGCTGCTAGTGGGAATCAGGTCAATTTAATAGTGACAAGCTAATTACTGTTTGATGTCTGGCTGTTTTATCTTCATTATTGTAGTTCAGTTTCCCATGGGAGACATTTGCATCATGAGAAACTCAGCACTCGATCAGAACCTGTGGCAAGCCAAAGGCTTTCACTGTGAAGAGTTTCCTTTTTGGAAAATAGGTTAGAAACTTCCGTGTAAATGCTGTACTTCAAGCCCTCACTCATTTCTGCAGGGAGATATGTAACTTCTCTGACCTTTTGCAGGTCATATTTGGTATGAAGGCTTACAGTTCATAAAGAGCTAGTTTTCTTTCTTTCCAAAAGGGAGAGACTACTTTCATAATGGTTTCAAGCAGGATGACAAAGCAATATAGGAAACCAGCCTGTACTCTCTGCTCTGTAGATTAGAGAACTTCCATATATCTTACATCCCATTATCAATAAAAGCTTTTGGAAGAATTTAATTGAGTTTCAATCAGACTTTCATTTCATTTTATTAAAAGGAAATAATTAAATATTTTCTATTTAGGTTTTTGTTTGTTTTAAGAACTAGCCAGGTTTCAGATAATGCACTTAGAGTGGAGTTTTGTGAGTGAACTTTGAGACCGCTTGACTAGAGAGACTCTTTTGTGAGTCCCTGACAAAGAGCTGACTACAGTCAACAGCCACTTTACCAGAGCACAATGAAGAAAATGGAACTGATTTTTAGCTGGGTGGAAAATTGTACGTTTCTGATTTAGCAGTCTAATACAGTAAGAGGTATAAAATGGACTCTGGTTCTCTGAAGTTATTTCCTTCAATGTATCTTTAAAGGGTATATTATTAGCCTGTCTTAATGCAAAATGATCAGCTGAAACTAATCTCACTAATGAGGTTCATTTGTTCTTTGACAAAGCCATAAATAGTTTTCTCAAGAAAAAAACCTTAACTAATAGTTTAGCCCCAGCCTTATAATTAATTTTCTTTTTTGGTGCTAGCAAGCATGGAAACAAACAGTAAATTTTTCATTTGTTCATCTCTTTAGAGCAACTGTTTAGCACAGATATGCTTGATTAATGGATTTAATTTGTTCCCTTCTCCTGTAGTCAGTTTTCATATTACACTGGTTATCAGAGGATAGGACAATAATGTGGGCACTCTCATTGTACTGTGTTCCATCAGTGTCAGGGCTGCTTTCTAGCTCTGGGTCTGCATCTTTAACCTTTGTAGTCCTGACGAATCTTTCATCAATCTGTGTTACAGTCACCTTGGGAAGGAAAAGCAGAAGCACTCAGTCAGCACTTACAGGTAGTAAAGTGTGTCATTATTTCTTACAAAATGCTGGCAGCAGTGCACCTTTCATTTCCCACAGAAATATGATTTGTGAGATGAGCTACCCTACTGTTAAGAGAGGAAAATGTAAGTTAATAGTGTGCTTCCTACTTGGATTTTATATTTGCCTATATTTATACTCACATTTATATCTATATTTATCCATACTTATATTTGCATTTATATTTAATGCACATACATGTGCATATAAATTATGTTTTTGATGTACAGTTTTTATCTATATGCATACTATGTTTTGGTAGTTCTAAAATTGTTATTACTATATACTTATATTTTATATGCCTGTTTCAGGTAACATCATAAAAATTAAGACAAACTTCAAAATCTTCCATTTCATAATGTTATCCCTCTCCCAGTGGAACATATATAATCATAGAGACTTGCTAAGGTTATTCTAGGTTTCAGGCTAGCACAGTGCTGCATAATTAGAAGGTGCCATGTTCCTTCAGTTTCTATTATACTCAAAATATTTTAAACAAATTTAGTGGGAGATTTATTACTTCTGTAAATGACGCGTTACATGCTTATACAATAAATCAAGTTTAAATTATCATTAAGAACTACTGAAATAAAAATGTGTCTTAGATTGCCACTATAGGCATGCATCATATACATTCTTTGAGGATGATGGCATAAAATTGGGAAAAATAGTTTTAGTGAACTTGCAATTTATTTTCATATTTTTTGATTCAGCAACTCCATAAAAAAGAATTATACATCTTCTGAGGTATCATGTGCATTTTGATATTTCAGAGTGGGATATATTTTTTGTGTAAAGAAAATATACATAGTAGTGTAGAATATATGCAGTAGTGTAGAAATGCTACAAGAGACAGTCTAGGCCAAAGAACCTTTACCATATGAGTAGGCAAGAAAAATTACACAAGCAAAAAGAAAAAAAAAAGATGAGGATGATTTGCCCAAAGTGACAGAGCAGGGTGATATCATAACCAAGTGTAACCCAGAGATCTAGATCCTGCTCAGATGTGCAATCCATCGGGCATATACTGGCTTCCTGTGGAATTTCTATTTAAATACCTTCTGTCTGTGTTATTTTTGACATATTCAGCTTACAAAGACTAAATAATACAATGACACACACTAGATATTTTAATACTACATCAAATCAGGAGGAAAAACATGTGTTACACAGAGTTTACCTTAGAGGAGCAATACACTAAATCCTTCATTTGTCAATGACAATAATGGCCTGATAGGTTCTGAAATATTGATGCAAGTATTTCTCATTTATCAATATCACAGCATTAATTTTGCCTATTTCAAAAGAAGTTCCAGATGGAGTGACAAAATCTGAGCATCAATTGATATATTTATTTATTTTTCAGTCTCTAACTCACTGTAGAAAAGTAAAATTATGGAATGAAAAAAAAACCAAACTCCATGATTCATGTTAGATATACTCTTAATTTGATAATTTGATTATGATCATGACATCTAAAGAAAAATGTTAATCAACAAGCATATATATTTAAATATTTTTTTTAATAGCATATTTTAGATTATTTCTTCCCCGCCCCCTCCATTCATTTGCAGACAGTTTGGTTTACCAGACAATTTCAGGATGGTCACATATGTCACATATAAATATTTCTCCTGATTTTGAAAATGTCTGAAACAAATTAGGTTTGGTCTTATTTAATCAAGAATTTTTCTTGTTTCAGTGAGTATACTAGAAACTCCAAAGCAAAGAAGCAGTCAAATACTACTTTT
Source organism: Heliornis fulica (assembly GCA_013399135.1). NCBI lineage: Eukaryota > Metazoa > Chordata > Aves > Gruiformes > Heliornithidae > Heliornis > Heliornis fulica. Next base: position 63,086 of record VXBZ01004511.1, on the reverse strand, counting down.
TTTTTTTTTGCTCAGCATAATATACACTTAAAGCCTATATAGAATTTATGTGTATTGAATTATTACATAGAACAAAAAGTAAGTAAGGCCAGCACTATGTCTATGCTGAAAATTCCTATGTGAGAGGTTTTTTTGGGGGTGTGGGAGGGAACCAAATCTGTGAAACCATTCTAATACTTGTATTTTGAAGTTATAGAAATACTGTAGGTAAAAGCCTTTTAATAGAGAAGATTTTTAATTGCCTGGTTTACTTGACCTATGTCATCCTTTATCTCTTGTTACTGCTAGGTTAGCTTAACCTAACTTGGTTTAACAAAAAAGAGCAAAAAAAAAATTAAAATTCTGCACAAAATAGCAAAAAAGCTGATATCTTTTATAAAAAAAAAAATCAATATACCTCTCAAGTAATCCAGGTAATTTAAAAGATAACAACCCTTCTCACTGCAAAGACAAGATGCTCTATGGTACAGAACAAAAAAGATAAGTAATCAAGCACAGAAAGGAAAAAAGAAAAAAGTTCTAATTATGTGTGGCTGTTAATGCTACCTCACTAACACTTTGAAAAATAAAAGCCTTTTGTTCATTGTTTAAATTTCCTGCATTGATCTCTGCCTCAGAATGAGAAAAGTTTAGCCAAAAGAGCTCAGCTCCTAAGAGTGTGGCATTATTACTGCGGCCTTCTACAATGCCAGGCATAGGGACCAAGGTAGATTAGGGGTGCCACAAGTAGAGAGTGAAACAAAGACATGTTTTATACTTATGGTTAACTGAGTATTTCTGCAAATGTTCCATAACAGTTTGTAGTTTGTAAATATTCAAGGAGTAGTGGATAGTTTTTATTTGAACACCATTTCAGTACTTTGGAGGCAAACTTACAGCTATGCTAATGAATTCGGTGAGTCTTTCAAAGCAAAGTTTTACCTTGTTTCCTACTTTGAAAGGAAAAAAACAAAATCAAACAACATCCTAGAAAAATGTTATCTGGAGATAGTAGGGAATTGAACTTTCAATTTCCAAATTGCAAAACACATTGAAAAAGTCTCACGTTTTGCAAATATTGCGCAAATAAAGTAAAACCTCATTGTGTACTACTAAAAAAAATTGACAAGGGAATTAATTAATAGGTCAGTTTTCAAATTAGAGTATTGTACAGGTTTTGGCTGGAAGAGAGTTAATTTCCTTCATAGTGGCTGTGTTTTGGATTTGTGCTGGAAACAGCGCTGATAACACAGGGATATTTTTGTTAAGGCTGAGCAGTGCTCACACAGAGCCAAGGGCTTTGCTGGTTTTCACACCATCTCACCAGCATTAATCTGGGTGTGCACAAGCAGTTGGGATAGGACACAGGTGGGATAGCTGACCCCAACGGACCACAGGGATAGCCCAGACTATAAAGGTCCATGGTCAGCAACAAAAGCTGGGGACATCTGGAGTGATGGCATTCATTCTCCCAAGTTACCATTATGTGTGATGGAGTTCCACTCTCCCAGGGATGGCTGAATGCCTGTGTGCTGTTGGGAGGCACTGAGTAAGTTCCTTATTTTGCTATTTTTGTGCACACAGATTTTATTTTACCTTTTAAACTGTTTATTTTAACGCATTAGTTTTTGCACTTTTACCTTTCCAGTTCTTTTTACTGTTGGGGGAGTGAGCAGGTGGATGTTATGTTTAGCTGCCTACCATTATTAAACTGTGACAAATATCAAAAGTATATCATGTTGAGTAGCACACAATAATTGTGGGGTACAAGAAAAATAGTTACTGTTGTGAGCCTTCAGTTCCCGCACTAAAAAAAATGGAGAATAATTAAATTGTAATTCTGTATATATCTGTACATTTAATAAGGTTGTCTTCAAACCATATTTTCAACTACAGCTGCAACTTCCTAGCTGTGAAATTCTTTATATGATAAACTCAGTGATGTTGGTTTTGTGGTTTTTTTTCATGTAGCCCTGTGTGTGCACGTGTCCCTGAACACATAACACAATATCTTTTCAAACTCTGTCATTAGCATGAGAGCTAACAAGCTCAGAGATGACTTAGGGAAAGGTCAGGTGCTTCATTAAGACCATTTGTCAGCCATCGGAGGATTTCCAGCAATGGCGAGCTATAAAAAAAAAAAAAAAGCACAACTGAATTTACATTATATTTCTGCACAATCAACTCTAAGGAAATTAGAGGCAATTTAGAGGAATAGTGGAGAGACTAGTCAGAATGAATTATACGTGTCTATACTAAGCCAAAGTGCTTCAATGCCCTGGCAATTAAAATACTGTTATATGTACAGGAATAACCAATATGTCAAGCAGTTTGAGTCTGTAATCCTTAGTCAAAAAACAGAAATAAGTTTTTCTAAGAAGAGATAATTGAAATTGGAAGCCCCCCTACAACATTCAGTAGCATAGTCCAGGAAAACTGGAAAACACTCAAGACTAATTGTTACTCGGGAAGACTGTGAACAATGTATTTCAATGCATTCTGTGCTTGCCTGTGAAAACCAGTTAACCTAAAGGTGAAGCCTAAAGGTGAAATGAATGCAGCATTTCTCCTGCGTGCCAGGGCAGGAGGCTGCTCCACAGAGCAGCTATTGCTTTGCACCGTTTTTGAACTAGTCTCTGAAGGATGTACTCCTATCTTAATATTGCTTTAACTTGACTTGCCCAAGGGATGATAGAACACTACAACAGCTGAAGGAATTCAGTGTATAAAAATCAAAATGAACTGTTGAAACAAGAAATTTGCACTATTAGAATAAAATTACTTAAATACTCTGATCTGACAGTTTGACAGAGGAGTTCACAATACTTAAGGGAATAGTTCCCTTTTAATGCCCTGTTACAAAATCCAAGGACAAAAAGGATGATTTTCCAGTACTTATTTACTTATGGAAAAGGCAGGCTGAATTCACTTTTGGTAGAGGGCCAGTTATTGCAGTTTGTAGGCAAGACAATTTACTGAATGTTTATTTTATATGATTAATTTTTCACTGTTAAAAAAAAAAAGTTATCCAAGTTCCTGCCTCAGAAATTGCTGTGAGCTTCAGTTGATGAGAGAAACTGCAATATTTGCTATAGCCTACTTGCAGTACTACAAATATACATAACAATAAATAAATAATAATAATAAAAAGCATTAAGCTAATGGAAAGAAATATATATTTTAAAATCCATATTAACATTCCTGGAAAGCTAATGTATTTGAAGGCTTTATAAGAAGACAACATATAGAGAAATGATTTTTCTGAAGTTTATGCCTTTTGAGTAAGGTGATATCCTTGACACATTTGAGAAACTATCTCAACCTTTCTCTCTGGTGGCCATGGGAATAATTTTTCCATGTTTTTTTTTTTTTCCCCAAGACCTAGAAATTCAAACCAATGAATTTAGCATTTCCACAGCCTCACTATGATGCAGAAGCCATTTATGCTACCCTCCCCAGCCTAAGATATGCTTTTTCAGTTTGCAGGGTTTTGCTTTCTCCTCTCCCAAAACTAACAGGGTGGAAGAAGCAAAGAATAAACCAGATTTTTTTTTACAAAGGAGTTGGAAGTGCCAAAGAACTTTTTCATCATCTGTCTCCCATCAATTTATTCATGTGAATCTATCATTAGCATTTTAAGAACGGGGGAGGACAGCTGAGACTTAATCAGCTGCTTTTATGAAATAGGTATGAATGTGTATAAAACAGATAATCAATGATTGTTTGACCATCTCTGTGATGGTCAAAACCATAAGAGCACCTCTCATCAGAAACTCACATGCGTTCTGCCCAGAAAAATTTGGAGTAACAGAACTAGATGCATAAAAATCTCAGGTTGTTTCAGTACACAAAAAAATATCACCCTGTAGACAGAGATCTAGTTTGGTATCTCTTTCTGGGATTCATGCTTGTCATGTAACAACTGGAAGCAAAAGAAATGTGATAATTAGTCAAGCTGCCATGACTTAAAGCCTTTAATTTAATAATTAAGAAAACCCCAACCTTCTTAAATAATAATTTTAAAAAGAACAAATACAGACAATGTCTTCAGACTGCTGCAAAACATTGTATTGACAATCACCATGGATATCAGCAGAAATCTTAAAATGCAGAGGAAACAATAACAGGAAAATTTAATTCTTCCACATTACAATGTGCAGGAGAAACACATCAATAAATTTAGAATGCAGTACTTACTTTATGGCAATGAATGCTCAAAAATGGCATAATTTTTCTTTATATGCAAAGTCTGATGCAGTAAACTTTGAATATTTGCCTGTTTCTGCACATTTGAGATGTATTTTCTGATATTTTGACTTTCAACAAACTGGTGGAAACTAAGTATTAAGTAAAACAACCTTAAAGCTTTCTGAACTTCTGTACCTGAAAATGGTAAGTCCCTAACAATCAAGATCAGTGTAATGGGTGCTGGTATGACTCTGAGAAGATGTCAATTGTGTTCTCCTCTGTAGCAGTTTTCCTTGGAAAAAAAGGCAGACAGCCTTTCTCTACTTCTCTGGATACCAAGAACATTTTCTGACTCTAATCTTATACGACAGAGATGTGGAGGCCAAGGTCCTTGGCTGTGATACTGGTGGTGGAATATGCATTATAAAAAATAGTTAGATGTAGTTACTTAAAAAAAAAAAACAAAAACAAAAAAAACACAAACAAAAAAAAAAAACCAAAAAGAAATATTTATTCTTGGAGTAGCTTGTCATACAAGGTATAATGCAAATACTTTCCTTGGTTTCAGTTGATTATTTGGGATGTGCATTTACATGAAATATTGAGAAATACTGTTCTGTATAAAATCTGCAAAGAAAAATATTTTCCAATGAAAAATATTTCTCTATTTTGGTTTATTTTACTTCTATCACGGGAGGTTGCAGTTAACATAAATGCACAGCTTTATACCGAGATGATGGGGATTTTTTCAAGGTTTGCAGTGAAGGCATGACTGTGCTCACAACATATCTTCAAGGAAGTGCAGTGCCTCTCATGAATGGGAACAGTGACATAAAGTGTGATATGAGGCAGATTAGCTGCATCTCAGTGTCTTCTGGCAGCACATTATGTTCATGTCATGTTCCTGAATTTCATTTACAGATAAGCTCTGTGAGTAATTGTAGCCTGCATCTTAAAATTGTAATCTACTTTTGATGCATGAAACAGAGGAAATCAGATCAAGAGAATCTTTCAAGTGACTTTGTGTATTACTTAGCTTTTGAGTATGTGGTTTTCAACAAACAGATCTTTTCCTCTTTTGTTTCCTTTAAAACCTTTTCAGTCTCCTAACACACTATAGTTTAAGGTAAGAGGAATAAATTAGTGGCCCCTGAGCTCCTGAATGAGTTGGTTTTGGTGGGTTTTCCCTTAAGTCCTAATGGTCTTGCAAGCTTGGATGATATTAATGTTCACACATTATCCTAATGGTCTGAAGGCCATTCATATTCCACCTTTAGAATCAATAATTGCTATTCAAATTATATTTAACCTAAAAGCAGCACCTGAGTAGATCCTACCTTTCTCCCACACATCTCCATCGATGGAGATGTGTGGGAAATCATCCATTTTCCATTAGAAAATAGATGATTTCCTAATTGTTCCATAAAAAATAATTTTTAACCCTTGTGAAATACAATAAACAGAGTATTCAGTTGGAATATAGTACAGTTCGTCTTTCTGCCTAAGGAATAATTTTTATATTTAACAGAGGAAACTCAGTTTGCAAAGGGACTTCATAAACCAAGGTGGTATCATTCTGCATTCCTGAGCAGCTGACAGAAAATTTTAGGACATGTTTAGTCAGGCAGTGTGCAATGAAATCCTCTGAAAATACCATTCTCATGTATTAATAAAAGTCTGCCCATCAGTCTGGCTGCTCTAGCGAACTAAAAGTCATTATAGTCATCATAGTTTCACAACTATGAAAAAAATAAATTTGCTGAAAAATTCTTAATTTTATTTTATTTTTTCTTTTAGAAAATTTCAGCTTGCCAGGTAGATTTGACTTTTTTTTTTTTTCAGCTTATGAGTATGATAACAAGAATTTTCTTCCTCGGTTCACATTGAACATAACCAGTCTACCCAGATGACATCTTTTCCTGCTGTTTTTTTTTTTTAAATGACTCCTCTATGTATTCATCTCTGTTCAGAACCATGAATGTTAATTAATCTCACTTTACACTTACAGTTAGTATCTTCCTCAGTCACAGAAACATAAAAAATACATAAGGGTCATGCTTGGAAATTGCCAATTTAACAATGGCAAGAGATGAAATTTCACACCATCATTATAAAGAACTATTAGGGAAGAGTTGTTTTCCAAGTGGCTGCTTTTCCTTGTGATGTATTTGCTTTGCTTGGGAATTAAAAGTTATCTTTGCATAAAAGTTGGGGTAAGATGAAACACTGTGTATACCCCCTCATGTAGATAAAAATGACTATTGCAGAAGTATTTTATTGTATTATTGCTCTCTGTGCCATCTCTGTCATTTCACAAATATCATTAAAACAGAAAAAGATCAGTTATAATACCTTTAAGATTTAGCATAAAGAGGAGTTAGGTGTATAGATTTTCCATGTTTGAGCAGCAGACTAACCTCTCTGGAATGTGTGAGTATTTACTAACAAATCCACTTTGCTGGCAATTATCAATGCAACCAATTAGCCTTGCATTCACTTCTTGGCTGCTCTTCAAAGTAAAACTCTCTTTCTTAGAATAATTTTGTTTTTGAGATGGACTTGCAGGAGCTACCTTTTTTCTAATGATCTTTTAGTGACAGATGCTGGTTTATATTTGTCACACCTATAATGACAACAAGCCTCAGCAGGAGAGATACAGTGAGAATAAACACCCTTTAATTACCTTGACAGTGTTTGAACAATACAACAGTGATGCATAACACTGATAGATAACACTCAAGACATCAGTTGAAACTGAAACAAGAAAAAGTTTTGTTCTGAGGGCGCCTGAAGGAGTCTTTACAAGGCTTTTTCAGCTTAAACACATACTGCTTAGTCTATGGGCTTAGTCTCATAATTCCCAGGCAGGAATTCTGAGAATTGATAAAGATGACTTGTTCACTCAGACTGCTTTAGTGTTTCAATTTGAAATGCTCAGGTATAATTTTAATGTGTAGTCACTTTAAAGAAAGCATTTTCTACAAGGTCACTTTCAAGGGACCATAGTTGAAAGAAGTTAATTTTTTGGGATACAAAGACATATATATATGTAGCAAATACTTGTCACAGCTGAAAATGCCATATATTCAACCAAAGTAATTATTAGTTAATGTCTCAGGATGTCTTCACCTTAAGTATGCTGCAGGTTTTCTGTTGCAAAGCCTTTCCCGGCATGCTGCCTTTCATGAGTTCTTCCATTTTGTCCTCTTCAGGTGTTCAGTTCTTGATCAGTCTTGCACGTCCTAGTAAAAGATCAATAAACCTTACGCTGGTCAGGCACACCTGGAGCTTGCCAGCAAAAGGGACAATATATAAAGCAATGAGACAGAAAAGTAATAGTATATAACATTTATATCTGACATTCTGCCCTTGCATCCATGCTGTAGTGTTTCCTCAATACCAGACTTCACTAAGCACTCCACTAAGGTATTATTTGATCCTTTGATTAAAAAACATGTGTTCATAGTTATGTGTTTTGTAAATCACATCAATGTAAGTTATTCCTGAGTAAGTGCTATAAAATATTTTTCCTTATTCACTTGACGATATTGAAACTTGTTTGGAGATTCTAAAAAAAATTACTAGACTTAATGTGTGATTAAAAACTTAAAAGATAGAGGACAAATCTGTGATATAAAGATACTTTTGATAAGCCTTTTATCAATTATAATGCTTTTCTTTCATAGATAAACTGGTTTACAAGAGCTAGTATGTTCTACAGTAATTGTAGAGAACCCAAACTAGGAAATTCCTTGCATTCCTAGGTGGGGGTTCCATTATTTTACAGTTGTTTGTGCCATGCTTATTCTGTGGTGGTGAGTTGTAAAAAACCTGAGCATCTTTCTGTTCACAATACTTGCTATTTTTATTTTTAAAACTTTGTCACCAAAGGAAATTTAATTAAAAAGTAAAAAACACTTTTTGGAAGAATATCACTGGTCAAAATAAGAAAGACAATTTGTTTTCTCATGTACAGGGTACCTTTTAATATCTGTAATATAACTTATATAGTTTTTCCCTCAATACTTTTCTCTCCTGTGCATAGAGTCTTAAGGTATTGCTGACCATCATTTTTCTTCCAGATCTTGCTGTGCTGAAAGAAGACATCAATTTTCAGCCTGCCCATGTTTTATTATTTCTCTCTAGCAGAGGTTAGTATCCTTGTCCGTTAAATTCCTCATTGAAACCCCTTCAAGCCCAGGCCAGGCAAAATGGTTTAGAGTTGCAAATGTATTCTATTTAAAATTAACTTCAGTCATTTTGATTGAAATAATTTTGGAAGAATCAGTACAATATACGGAGTGGGAGGTTCGGAAGGGTTGGTAGCATTCAGAAGATGGTAATATTTGATTAGCAGCAGCAATGCCTTTAGCTGTGAATATCTGGTCCTGCTCAGGGAAGTAACCAAGTTCTGTCTGGTGATGTACCATTTCAGGTGGTACAAGATGAGTGTCTCACTAGTGTCTCCTCCTTTGCATTTGCCTTAAGCTTCTTCCTAGAGTGCCTATATTTTTCTAAAAACCTCTACACATGTTCGCATCAAAATCAAAGCCCATACAGGGCGGAAAAACAACAACAATAACAGACTAAATTCATAGGAAACTTCCAGTCTCCTGCCCACTAATCAGAACACTTGGAAAAGAACAAAAAAAAAAAGTAATATTTGTTTACTTTCCTAACTGGAAGACAAATACTTGGAAATCACTGCCGTGTACATGTTTATGTTCTGTAGTATCAGGAGAATCTTCCTATAATGTGATTTATCAAGTTGGGTAACTATTCAACAAAGGAAATTTTCCTTTGCTTTAACAATATGTTTCTCCAGAAACCATTTTCAGGAATTTAACTTAAAGGATTCAACATGGATTATTTCTTAACAGGTGTGGAATCTCTAGTAAATGACTTAACTTTATCATTGCTTATCAGAACACCTTGTGACAATGGGAAAACTCCCAAGAAGAGAGAGTTTTTACTTTTACTACTATGTCTTAAAGCCAAAATAAACTAATGAGAAGGGGTTTTTTTTTACTAAATACTTCACTGAAAAGAACAAAGGAAACAATTCCCCTAGGTGGCAGTACTATTAGGTAGCATACATATTTGTGTGTGTTTATATATATATATATATATATGAATGAAGGTCAGCTACCAAATGAAACAGTAGATAAATTTCTGACAGAAAAAAAATATGGAAAGATAAAAATAAGAATCATCCTTACAAATGTTTCTGTTCAAAGAACTATTTCTATTACAATATTCTGTACAGATGTGTCCATCTATAAGGATCATTCTGTGCTGTAAATCCAACATATGGCCTAAAGCCACAATTCTTAACTTTTTTTTTTGAGCCTCATAAAATTTTGACATTGTTAAAAAAAGTAATTTTGTTATAGTAAATTATTTTCTCCTTGTTTCCTTTTTTTTTTTTTTTTTTTTTAAGAGGGAGAGGGGGTTAAAGGA
>VXBZ01004511.1:0-53441 GCA_013399135.1 Heliornis fulica | reverse complement strand
ATATTCCTTTTTATAAGCATATTCACCATAAACAATCACACATAATCTTGTAGCTATTGTCATGGGAGCCATAACTTTTTCTTTTTTCACTCATTTAAGGGCTGATGCACTACCTATGGAAGTAAATGGAAGGTTATCAAGACTTAAAGGAATAATTTACCTCAGCTAAACATCTGCTTTGTCTTCCAAGACATGTAAGTAATCAATCATGTTTGAATTTCATGCTATCTTTTATACTAGCAAATGTGCATTAATAATAGTTGTATAAGTGTAGATGAGAGATATTTTCTTTCTAAAATCATATAGAAATAATTTTTTTTAATTTTTTGGTCATACTTTGACCTGCACTTTGTGCAATGGCATGAATAAAGGGTCTCCTGTGTGATTATGAAATTATTGCATAAAAATAATTATCTAAATCTTTATAATATAATGCAATATAGTATAATATCATATAAGCATAATATATTATCATAAGGTTTATATATGGAAATGACCATAGTTGTTACTAGAGAGTTTAATTTCTACTGTATTTTCTTATGAAAATTTTTCCTTCACACCTCTTAACTAATGAAGATTGTCCATAAATAAACTAAAATAAATAATTCAGAGGAAATAACACATGAATTTATTTAAAAAAAAAAACTATTGTGAATTTGATTTCATTACATCACAGCAATTGAAACATTTCAAGACTAAGACTTTTTAGTTTCATATTTGCAGTGTATGTTACTGAGAGGAAACCCAGACAAGACCATTTCTAAATCTAATCACATTATATTATATCATATTATATATAAGACTATATGTGAATTTAGAGACACTGAATGGATTTTAGATGAGGTGGTTTGCAGTGAAAAGAGGAAACATTTGGTTATGTAGGCTGGAGACAAACCTGACTATACAGATGTAATAAATATAACTACAAATGAGCCTTGCATCTTACTAATCATACCTTCCCACAGTGTTCCATATACATGCCAAATTGTGTCATGCTAATTTTATGATTATTGTAAAGCAAATTACTTTTAAGCCATCATTGCTTGTAAGTAAAAGGCTCAGATCAAATTCTCTAATACTAGTGTATCCCACAGTATGTTTTGGTTTTTTTTTTTAATGTCGGTAGCATCCTCATGAAGGTGAAAATCTGAGAGAAATTAAATGTCAAGAATTATCCTAATCATACTTCAATATAGAAAAAGGAAGAAAAAAAAAATCATTTTAGAGAACAGACACTGAAATAATCTTGCAACTCTACATCCCTGAAGAACTGCAGGACTTTCACAAAATGGTGAGCCCTGTTTCACTTTGCTTGGCACTGTGTAGCACAAAAGCCCAGAACTACATAATAACTGTCTACTGAGGAAAGGTGTGCTGTTCAAACTTGGAAGCAAGAGAGCCCAGCAACCACAGCTAGGTTGGACCCTCAAAAGGCTAACAACAGTTCATGTGTTGTGGGGAGGAAAGGAGATGCGAGCCAGCCTTTCAAAACTCTTTTTTTTGGTTGCTTCATCCACCAAAATAACATCTGAAACATAAGGCTGGAAGATGAGCAATTTCTCAATATTAGTTTGTTGAAATATAGCATATATTTGGTTTTGGGTGTTTGAGTTTTATTCTTTAAGCCTTTGGGGCTGTGTACAAATCATTTACAATACTATCTTTCTGTGAGGGAAAAATAAGTGTGTATCATTGTATTTTTTCATTATCTCTGTAAAGAAGTACTCCCTGTTTTTTTCATTTACTCAGTCAAACAACAAAACAAAAAAAAACCCACCCCACCAAACTAAAATTCTCATGTCTCTGAGAGAAGAAAGACAACAATCTCTGTGAGGAACATCAGTTTCTAAAATCATTTTCTTCTTAATTTTCTCAGTTATGCTAGGTAGTGACCTGAGGTGGTACTATATAATTATAATAAATCAAAGGTAAGCTCATGGATGACAGAAATGCCTAGATTAATATAACTTGAAAATAATAATAAACAAAATTTTCATCAATTAAGTATATTGACGGCACTCTTTCTTCCCCTTCTCACCTGCAATAATTATTTGCTATAAAAATACAAATAAATTGAAATATTCAAACAGTTTTGTTCAGGCTACAGTTAGATATTTTCCCATGGAAAGCTGAACTTCTTCCTTAAACACACCAAAAATTCCAATTTGACCCGTCTCCCCCAGTCCCATTCAGTTATATACTACTATCCAAGCAGTTTTTACACAAAGGTAATACTTTTCCTCACTCTTTTACAGCAGACATTAATATCGTGTCTGGGAATATTATCTGTTCTTCTCTGTCTTCTTTGAACTGAAAAGTTGAAACCACTTTTCAACTTTAAATTGCAAAAAAAATTGCAAGGCAGAGAGAAGAAATACATAACTTCACTTTGAATCAATGGTATGCAGAAGTTATTTAATTAGGGATAAGAACAGGGATTGAAGTAGAATGCCACAGCCAGTTTGAAACTTGCCTGTGAATTTTGGTAGACATTCTGCATGTATGAATTTTAGACACATAAGGAGTCTCTAGACCGAGAACCTCAAAAAGAAATGATGGGTTTATATGTCTCAATTTTCAGATCACTGAAGTATATTACAAGAAACTGAATTTTAGAAGACAGACAAAAATTTTCTGAAATAAACCAGGTCCCATTATGGCTTTTCATAAGGAGTATGGAAAGTTAAGACATCCAGAATTAAAAATTACATATGATTTGTTTTTTTATCAGTGTTCTTTTTCTAATGAAAGGTCAGATAGTATTGGTAGGTGAGTTTGCAGACTTCAGATCCTTTGAAAAGATATATAGGCATAAGTTACACAGGGACTCTAAAAAGAGCATGAACTTTCAAAAATGGAAATCTGTGAACAGGTCAATAATTTTGCAAATTGTATAATCTTAAGTGCTGCTACTGCTCCTTCAAAAGATGATGTCCTCATATTGTCCTCCACGCTTGTTTAGAATAAAAGCTGATGTTTAGAACAGGGAAGTCTATGGACTCAGTTCAAGCCCTCTCTGTCTTTATGGATTTTTCTCCTTTACGTACCAACTCAATACAGGTTCTTTGATTCTAAGATACCCATGAGTGACTCCTTCAGTTATAGCTGTTTTTAGAATAGTCTGGTATTTCAGTGGATAGCAGCTATCAGGATACAAGCTTGTAATTACAACAGTATGCTAGTACACAAATTAGATTGTTCTGATTGCCTCTAATTTCCATGTATATTATCTAAACACAACAAATAGAAACATGTTTCCGTTATGAACCAATATTTCTGATTTAGAGAAGGGAGGGCAATCTTGTAAGCCATTTAGGGAATACATTTGTAGCAAGATGCAGACTCTTATTGAAACTTAACTGCTTAAGCAACAACAGTGGTGCATAAGAGCATATTTTAGGTGTTTAGAGCTTTTGTGTGCCTTTCTCATCAGAGATATTACCTAAGTAATTGCACTTCAGCTTTGAAAATTATAAAAAAACAATAGTGTTTAAAAATACTAGCAATAATATGGACAGTTTTCAAACCATGGTAAAACGGAACTGCTTACAGATGACAATTACTTGATCATATGTGAAGACAGAAACTGTAGTTTATGGCACTACAATTGAAGGATGTTTACACATTCCAGCCAAATCAAAAAATGATGAAGTTGCAGCAGCCAAAGCCTATCCTATCATTATTATTCGCTGTATGCAGTGTCATCATTTTGCTAGTATATGATTCTCACATTTTTGGTTTGTACAGTTAGATATACGAAACTGACCTTTAGCTCTGGAGCAGCTTTCCCCCAACCATGCAAAGTACTGATGAAGGTTGTCTCCTCTCTTCTGTGCAAAGATGAGACATTATGTGAAACAAAAATATCATGGCTTATTTATACAAATTGGATTTCTGGGAATCTTTCCTTAGAAAGGAAGTTTTTGTGTGTATTTTCAACATTGTCAAAGGAAACGCTAATATAAAATTAAGCCAGAGGAGCTGCATGTTTTGATTTTAACCGTGCAAGTGTAAATTCAGTAAATACCTATGATCTAATTTAATATACCATATTGATACATATTTTACTTTTTTGTGACAGTCTTATATAGCAGTATAACAGCTCTGTGCACCTGCATTCGTGTATATGAAATAAATAAAATTTAGAGAGGGATTTTGTACATATGAATATATATACTTGTTTTATTAATGGCTATGTCAAGATATATTATAGATATCTACTATTTTTACAGAAAGTGCACTTTCAGCTTCTAAATCTTAAATTAAACTGCTGTGGACTAATAAGAAAAAAAAAATAAATAAAGTCAACTGAAATAAATTGCCTCTGAAATAGATTTAAACTTTCTAAGAATTATCAGCCTCTTACATCTAGTGGGGAAGGCAAAATGTGAAGGAACTATTAAATTCATATCTCAGCAATTACAAAACAGTATTTCTGTATCTGTGGTACATGAGATTACAGCACTCTGAGATGTGTATAGAACCAAAGAATCTGTTAAGATAAGGGAATTAACAAACTGATTAAGAACTAGATGGCTTACCAGTAGGACTAAATAGTTCACAGTTACCCCCACATACATATTCCCTCAAGTCCTCCTGTAAGAGAGTGTTCTCCATTGGAACTAAGGCTGGAAGAAGCTGGTCCTCAAGAAATAGAACAGATAAACTCACATATAAATCACAAGTTCGGTTTTAAAGTCCATAGTAAAGTAGAAAGGGAAGGGAGGAAATGGAGAAACTAGTGTTGACAGATAACCTCCAAGCAGACTGGCTAAACATCAGAGTGGAAACCAATGCAAAATAATGAAAAGAAAGGAAAAAAAAAAGTGCTCAACTATTAATGAGGATCAGGTTTATTTAGAAAATACATACTCTAAAAGGAAAACAGACACAAATAAATTAATATGTGGAAAATCTACTAAAGATAAGTATGATCTTTTAAAATAAAATTACCAAATTGCTCAAGAACTAGAAAATATACCTTTGGAATTCTAATAAGATATGTGGAGGAAATTCAACATCCTAAAAAACAGTGTCAAAGTAAGAGACTCTCAGAAGAATAGCTTGCATTAAATTCACATTGAATATCATATCTTTGGCAGAAGATATGTGTGCAACTCTACCTTTGCTGATACTGCTGAGTTCAGCTAATAGTCTGTTATCTCAACTAATAGTGAAGGAGGAGAAGGAGAAGGGACAAAACATTAGATCTTCTCTTATCAAACATTAATGGCATATAGTAGACACTTGAAAATTATTTCATTATGAAATACTTTTTATATGTCTGTAATGCAATTTTCTATGCAAAACAGTGGTTTCACCTTACTTGATGGATCAGAGCCCCGGGGTCTAATTCAGATTATATAAAGTCCTTCTGTGATACAGTACTTTATGGACCTATACAGAAAAGATACCTGCTAATTCTCCTCTTTCCCGTGTCTCAACCAATTGACCAACATGGCAAACAGGAAATAATAAAAGCATTCATCATATCCTTTGACTCTTCACAAATCTTTCCCCTTATTTCAGGCAATGGTTTTTTCTTTTTTGTTTGTTTGTTTGTTTTTAACTATGCAACGTTATTTGCCTGAGACATGCTATGGTGAAATAAACTAGCAAATATGAGGCTTAGAAATAGAGTCTTGATATCATAATCCAAGTTTTCAACAAGTAAAAGAATTACAAAGCAATCATCTGTTTTGCAATAGAAGTTTGCTACTGCTTAGAAAAACACTGCAGTTCTCATTTTGATCATAAGCCCTGTTCATTTTGCATGTTCCTTTAACATAAGGACGATAAAATGAGAAATCCAAACCTTTTTGGAAATCCACACAGTGGAAAGGTAGTAGCATGCCTATTTTCAAGCACATTTAACGATGAGAATATAAAATCCTCTTATAAATTGTGCATTGGCAATAGCATTTGCAAGTGCATTTCATATCATGTTACTATCTTTGATGGAAGTGCAAGTGTTGCAAATACAGTTACCATAATTAATACAACAGTGTTAAATGATATAAATATATAAACATATCAATATTATGGCAATAGTTATATCATCATATATGTAATTCTACTACTATCTATAAGCATTGTAGGTATTTATAAATAAGTATGATTTCTAATACTCTTGCTCCCCTATTGTTTGGGAACAATAATGACAATCAATCACCTCTTGACAGCCTGATATACCTATACCTGACTCATGGACCAAAATGGAATTATGCCAGAAAGTTCTCAGTAAGCACAACTGTTGGAAAGCACCAGAATATTTTGCTGTGTGGGTTTGAAGTGGAAAGTATGACGAAAATCAGTTATCTCAGATCTTATAAGATCTGAGTCCTTTGATCTCTCCTGGCTTGTAGCGGGCTGTGACAAGTATCTCCCCTGACCTGGTACATCTGTTGGGTACAAACTCCTCAAGAATCATGTGCTGACAAAGCTGGTGGAAAGCCTGGGTGCATCAGTGCCCTGAGTCTGAACAATCACCTGTCCAGGAACGCTAATGAGCTGTGAGTATTTACTACTGACTCAAAGAGGAAAATTTTATCTATAGGCTTGCTTCTTCCATCCACCTCTCTATTTATGCATCTGAATACATTTAACTTCATGAGTGTAGGTGTCATATCTCACTGGGCCCAAATATTTTTGTCTGTTCTGTACCTGCGTGTTTTCTGCATTTATATATATACACACACACACAAACAAATGCATACTTTAGGATACCTTATAGTTAATGTTAATGTATATGTTAATTATCCTCTTCAAGTCTGTACTTAAGTCACTGTTTTGATCATAATCTGTTTTACTAAATTACTTGTAAATCTTTTAAATTAGTCAGTCATTGAATGCTGCTAAAATTCAACCACTGATTTAACTCACTCCATTAATAAATTTTGAAATTACTAAATCATAACCATGTCAAACATAATCTGTGACAAACTGGCACAGTCAGCAGGATGACAAGCAAAATTACTGAATACTTACAAAACCACAGTGTCCTAGTATTAGCAGTTGTGTTCCCACAGTGAAGAGGTAGGGTTCAATTACGTTGACATAAAGGTTCAAATATTGTTCTTCTTGCAAAGGGAAAGGTCTAAAAGCTAAAAGTCTAATATGAATGGACTCTGAAGTTCCAGTCAGATTCAGAAGAGATGGGCTTTGGTTAGACTTAAGGAAAGAAAAGAAAAGAAAAGAAAAGAAAAGAAAAGAAAAGAAAAGAAAAGAAAAGAAAAGAAAAGAAAAGAAAAGAAAAGAAAAGAAAAGAAANAAAAAAAAAAAAAAAAAAAAAAAAAAAAAAAAAAAAAAAAAAAAAAAAAAAAAGAAAAAAAAAAAAAAAGAAAGAAAAAAAGAAAGAAAGAAAGAAAGAAAGAAAGAAAGAAAGAAAGAAAGAAAGAAAGAAAGAAAGAAAGAAAGAAAGAAAGAAAGAAAGAAAGAAAGAAAGAAAGAAGTTAAAAAGAAAAGTTACCTTAAATCGCTTGGGAACAGAAAATTAAAGGAAAAATTATTAATCTCACTTGTTGATTTTTCCAGGCTGAGCAGTTAATGTGGATAATTTGGTGTGGTTAAAAATTCATTTGGATATAATTACCTTGAACAAGTCTGTTCTCAGTGGTGCAGAGTTGTTATCTGGCATATGTGAAATGCTATTCAAATCCCAGATCTGTCTAGCTTATCATACACCAAAAAACCTGTGCTCTAAATTTAAATGATTTCAAAAGAGTCATTGCATAATTGAGTTTGGAGGAGCCCTGTGGGGGTCATTTGGTCAAGGGGCTGCCTCAGAGCATTTAGATGCTCCTCCTCAAATTGAGATACAGCATTGAAGTTAAAGAGAGTAGGAAAACCTAGTCAAGTTGTGAAAAACTCTACAGATGGGGAACACGTATTTTCTCTGGCCAATCTGTTCCATTGTTCTGACACAGTTAATGGGAAGACTGACTACTTATATGGAGTCAATGCATATTTGGGCCTATTAACCTTTTCCTATGCATCCCTAAGAAGAGTCTGGCTCTATCTACTCCATAACAGCCATCCCTTGGGTGGTGAGAGACTGCAGAGATACTGCAGAAATCACCTGATAGCTTTTCCTTCCTCATATTAAGCAGAGTCAACATTCCACCATGTGCCCCAGAACCATTGCTGTAGCTATTGGCTGGACTCTCCTCAGTTTTTTTCTCTCTCTTTAGTGAGGTTTCTAAGGCACAGTCTGTCCCATCAACCAGGTTGTTGAAGAGGAGCCTACATAGTCTTTCCAAAAATGGGTATATTTATAGGAAATATTTAAATGGGAAAGCCCTTCACATTATTTAAAAACAAAACAAAGCAAAACAAACAAACAAACAAAAAAACCCACAAACCAACCCTCAAGAAAACAAAGAAAAACCCCACAAAAAACAGTTCTCTGTTAAAGGAAGACCTGCAAGAAAAGAGTATTTCAGAAAATATCCAAGGCTATTCAGTTTTATGGGTTCTATAAGCAAAACACCTCATGTCTTTGTCCCCAGATCAGTATTATCTGGGCTATTTCACATTCAAGAAGAGTTTTGCACAGGGTACCATATGTCTGGGCTTTTTCAGACTCCAGAAATCAATTGAACTGAATCATCAGTGTATTCTAAGCACACAAGTTCAGAAAAGCATATGGTGCAGAAAGCTTAGTGAATGCAAGTGGGTTATGAATACATTTGAAGAAATCAGTCTTGTTTGTTTACTTTTTTTAATCACAAGATTACTCATGAGAAATCCTGTATTGCTCGCCCCTTTTGCTAATAGACAAAGAATACAACCAAATAATTTGTGTACTAGAACAAATGTAACTTAAGGAAATGGCATCTAGTCAGTAGTTTGAGAGTAAATTGAGAGTAAAGACTACTTTTGAGCAAAAGTATTGACCCATCCCTGAAAATATGGTAGATATTTCTAAGTGAATATAGGAAAAGTAATAATGGTGCTCATGTTGTCAAACTAAAGTTTTAAAGCACTTACTCTCCCGTATTGGCTCTATTACCGGTTAGGTAATACACTGTTAGGGCCAAAGAAAGCATTTGTGCACCTTCATTTTCCTTCCCTTGTGGATCTATAGGTTATTCTGGTACCTGAAGGATAATCTATCTGAAATACCCATTAGCAAGGAAAATGGACAAAATCAAACAATGACACATGACACAACATACTATATTTTAGGCTGACAGCTTATATACACATTTTGTTGCTTATATATGATGGCAATAAATCCTGCGAATTGAAATAGTTTCAAATTTGGGTTTTCCAATTGTTTTTACCACAAGTTGGAGAATCACAATGATGCACAACCATCCAGCTATAATATAGATAAATATCTATATTTTATTGCATATATGTGTGTGTATTAGTACTGAAGGTAGTAAAAAAAGGCCATTGATCAAAATTATATTTTAAGATATCTGCCATATTTTCTTTTGTCTCATTCTTTTCAGTTTTTCTGTCAAAATCCTTAATGTTTCCATTCAAGGGGAATAAGACAGATGCCTTGAACATCTGAATGAAAAAATTGGCTTTATAAGCAACAAGAGCCCAGAAACATCTCTTGAATTTTATTTTTCTTTCTGAATTCTTCTTTGTTACGCTTCTGAATCCATTTGTATACACAGCTGTATTTCAAAATCCTCTTCAGTCTGCTTCTCAGTTTGGAGGCACAGGACAAAGGATTTAGCAGCTTGTTCTTTAAAACTGTCTAGCTATCAGGAACTTTACAGCCAATAGGACCCTTAACTCTTGTCATTGTTTTGGATTTACCTTCAGAGTTGTATGGAAAATATGGTGGTCTTGTGAAAGACAGATGCTGTTGCAAGTAATTTTTAATTGAGCCTTTATTCTATATGTTGTTTATGATCTTATCATTTTCTTTTTGTCTGTGTGTGTGTATTTTTTTTCCTACTTAACAAGCAGGTATTAAATGTGGATATAAGCAGTGAGGTAAGCTCACACGAGTCACAAAAATCAATTTTATCGTCACATATGTGTAAACTGAGGGGCTTCCCAAGAAAATAAAGTGAAACCATCTGCAGTTTCTACAGAGATTAGAGAGGCAGGAGCCTCTCTCTGTAAAAATGACAATAGCTCTTTAGAGGAAAAGTCACTCCAAGCTGTTTAATTTAATCTTTACTCCACAGGAATTCCCCTTTTTTTTGAAATGATAGCTAACAGCTCTGTCCATAAGCTGTCATGTTAGCTGGGAAATTCTCTTTCTCTCTGTCTTTCTGAAATTAATTAGTTCAATTAATTAGTTCCATTACTGTTTAAAGGGTCATATAACTTGAGCAGAACACAAAGCTAGTACAACAGAAGACACTGTCACATTGTGTAGCAAGATGGATACAACACCAGACACAGTAATCACCAATCACCTTCTTCCTTTAAGCATGCTAAATATTTGCATTTGTTTTCACACACTCCTCTTGGTACAGTGTGTTTCTTGTGGTATTTGTAAAAATTAGTGGTACATATATTGATAAATTAGCAAGATATTATTCCAGACCAAGAATTAGGGTCTTAGGTTAAGCTGACTGCCCTTATGTGAAACTGCAGAGAAACAATAATTTCTACTCTCCTAAGAATTCAGAAGCATGCTTAATAAATAGTGCCAAAATTAATTTTAGTAAATTATTCAAAGGAACATTTTTTTCTTTCTTCACTTCTTGATTTAAATAGATTATTGAAATGCTAATGTGGTAAAGAGCTAAGTTTTTATTACACCTAATGTTACAGTCACAATTCAGGAACTAAATGAATCTTTTGATAAGAATTGAAACATACAAATTGTTTTAATGCTAAGTTATGTTAGAATTTTGTAAAAAGGCTACATGAGATTTACACAATCCACAGAAAGTAACAAGGGTCAATTTAAGAAGAAATTCTGTTGCTAGGAGATGAGAACTGCAAGAAACCCCAATAATATTTCCTCAGTTTAGATAATAAATTGATTAAGAAATAGTAACCATAGATTAATAAGAAATAAATCCAGGTGCACCAATGAGTAGATTTGTGTGAATTTATGGAAAATTCAATGCAAATGAATTTTACTCTTGTTAGAATAAATCATCTCTAATGCTCTGAAATACTCGTAACTCTCTGGTGCCATCTCTGTTGGAATCCCATTTTCCTATAGAGCTACTCAGATCATATAGCAGTACGTATTGCTTTTTCATTGTCCCTTTCCAAGCCATCACAGTATCAGCATATAGAGATCAGTAATGCCATCAGTATGGAGAGTGCAGAAAAGTCCTGCTGTCTTCTATACCTAGTAATGGCACAGAGACACAATTTGCCATTTATTTCTCCAGATTTAGTAAAGAATGGGCTATAAATGTAAAGATACTTTTCCATAATATATTTTTAGTTTGTGAGGCTAAGGAAGTTAAATAATAGTATGCATACATTACATGATTTTTTTAAAATTGTGAATCTTTTGATAACCAGTATCTATTTTTTTTTAATATTGAGTTGTATCAGTTGCATACTACATCACCCAGCTCCAGGTGTAGGGAAGATTCAGTCTCAGAAAAAAACATTAAAAGATTGTGATTAAATAGCTGGATCAGACAACAGAGAAGTTTAAATGTGTCTTCCACTTCCCTGAATAGTGTTTTGTCAGTCAATTTGCTAAGTCTTCAGTAACAGCTCCTACCAGAGTGTGTTATTTTCCAGCAGGGAAACCTGTAAGAAACTCTGGCCTAACCCTTGTGTTTCGAGAAGAAGAGGGGGTAAGAGACTTTTGGTACGGCAGTGAGTTGAAGGAATTTCTTACTTGTATTTCAGCTTTACAAGGCTATTTTTTTTTTTTCCAGAATCAAGACCTTAGAAAGGAGTGGTGAGAATGTGAGCATGAGAAAAGATGAAGGGCAGTGAACAGTCACTTATGCTTCTGCTGCAATCTGCACACAGTGCAGAGTGCCTTGCTGTTCTAAACCTAGCTGTAATTTGCCTGATTAGAGGTGCTGTGTAATCACAACATGGGCTTTCATGTGGAACCCTCCTTCGCATCCAACCAGATGAACAAAAAGATAGTTGATTTTTCTATTTGTTTCAAATTCCATTTTACTTTTTAGATGGAGGGTGTGGCAAAGTAAATTGTTGCCCCACAAAAGCAAACTACATGAGACAATATCACTAACCTTCGCAAATACTCCTTGTTTTAATACTCAGATTTCCTTTCTACCTTCATCATATATACACAGATTCACCCTAGCCAAGGTAGTATCATTTCCCCTTAGGCAAGCTCTACTACACAGGTTGTGGATACTTCTCACTTCTCTGATCTTGCCACTGATTCCTGCAACGATGACTTCTATTAATATTTATGTCCTGTCCAGTGAGACAATTTGTTTTCTATGAAAGATGGTTGTGGTGAATAATCGTTATTCATCTCCTCAGTAATTCACATACCTTGTCTCTGAAGTTCAACTGAAGAGTTGAAGGTTGAGCAGCAGAGGTGGTGTTAGCCTGGGGGAGTTTATTGACTTAAAAGATCTAGATGGTTCTCATTTAAAGGGGAATTTATCCCTAAGAAGTATATAATTTTACTAATATATCTGAGGTCAGATCAAATGTATTCGGCGAGTTTGCATTTTATAGGCCTCTCCTGACAACCTCAGGTGAATCTCACTGTGATAAAAACATAAGATTTATGTGTAAAAACAGCAAAGCTCCAAAGCAAATGGTGAATCATTTGCACAAAAGAAAAATAATTATTTGGTTTTGTTTTTACCTTCTTAAATAAGCTTTTTTGTTTCCCCTGTTGACTGCTGGACCTGACATATTTACGGTATTGTTAAGTTAGTGGAGGGCTCTCAGTAATGTGTGTGCCAAGTAGGAGATTTCAAAAGAAACAGATGCTTTTGTTTATTAGCAGAAGAGTGACTTAAGAGAGCAGTATTTCATCATTTACATATTTCATGTTCCATCTGAACATGAGAAAAACTTGTTTACTTTGAGGGTGATGGAGCACTGGAACAGGTTGCCCAGAGAGGCTGTTTCTCCTCTGGAGATACTGAAAACCCACCTGGACACAATTCTGTGCAACATGCTCTAGGTAATCCTGCTTTAGCAAGGGGGTTGGACTACATGTTCTCCAGAAGCCTCTTCCAACCCCTACCTGTCTATGAATCTGTGTATATATGTATACTTAGTCATGTGTGTCATGGTTATAAGAGTTGTCGTGGGTTGAACTTGGCTCAGCAGGACAGGGAGGGTGGAAAGACAAGATGAAAAAAAAATCTCAGGAATCAAGATAAAGGCAGTTAAATCAAGCAAGAATTTGCACACAGAAGCAAAGGAGAAACTAAAGATTTATTCTCTACTTCCCATCAGAAGGTGATATCCAACCACTTCAGGGAAGCAGGGCTTCAGTGCATGTAGTGGTTGCTCCAGAAGATAAACGTTGTGAAGAACAAACACTCCACTGCCTCCTCCTTTCTCTCATCTTTTTATAGCTGAGAAGATGTCATATGTTATGGAAAATCCCTAGGGTCACTTTTGGTCAGATGTCCTGGCTGTGTCCCTACCCTAGATCTTGCCCACCCCCAGACTGCTGGTGACGGGGAATGCTGGAGACTGCCCTGGTGTTGTGCCCATGCTGCTCAGCAGTAGCCAAAACGCTGGTGTGTTACTAACACCTTGCTGGCTACCAATGCACAACTCAGCTTTGTGAGGGCTGCTGCGGGGAAAATAACCACCTCAGCCAGACGCAATGCAGCAGTGCTATTCACACTGAAAGCAAACAAACAGGAGAGTTTTACTGAAAACTGGCATTTTGAGAAACCCTTTATTTATAAAAGTTGATGAAGATCTTCTTCCAATGGATTGCAATGGTGTCTCAGGAGCTAAAACCTCTGCAAAGCTAATCTTGAGAATGAAACAAAACACAAGACAATTTGTAAGTAAGACTTTCTAAATCCATTGTGTATTTTGAGAAAGTTTAATCTATAGGATTTTGAAAATGTGATTCCTACTAATTAATGCAGCTGGTAAGTCAGGCTTTGAGCATAAATTTAAAGGACAATGAGATAAAGAAGATAAATCAAATGCTGCTTTATACACTGTCAGAATAGTCAATGAAACTGAAACATACCACAATTCAAATTGGAAAAAAAAATCCATTTTGCAAAGCATTTAATTAGTCTGTCAAATTTGCTGCTGTGAGAGGAAGTTAATTACAGAAGCTTAGTGAGATTCAGAAGAGGACATTTGCATGGGTATAGGAAATATTGACGCTTTTTTTTTCCTAAGAAAAACCCTCAACTATAAGCTACTCTTATCACCTGAAGGATTTAAGTATCTTCTTTTGAAAAAAAAAAAAATCCTGTTTATTTAAATCCGAGTTTCTTTACAGTAAAATTCTGTGAATAGCAAGAACAGAATTTGCACCAAAATTATCAAATTGAGTCTTTTAAAACTACTGTATTTCTGTAAACCTGACTACAAATAATGTTTTTGCATTAGGGAAACTGAGTATTTATTAATTTGAAAAAGTATTTTCATAGCATCATAGAATCATAGAATGATAGAATGGTTTGGGTTGGAAGGGACAGCAAAGATCATGTAGTTCCAACCCCCTGCCATGGGAAAGGACAACCTCCACTAGACCAGGCTACCTCCAGGGAGGGGGCAGCCACAGCTTCTCTGGGCAGTCTGTGCCAGGGCCTCATCACTGTCACAGGCAAGAATTCAACAAGAATTTTTCCTGATGTCTAATCTAAACCTACCATCCCTCAGATTAAGGACTTTTCCCAGTTTCCTATCACTACATACACTTCTAAACAGTCCCTATCCATCTTTCCTGTAGGATCCCCTCTAGGCACTGGAAGGCTGCTGTAAGGTCTCCCCAGAGCCTTCTCTTCTCCAGGCTGAACAAGCTCAACTCTCTCAGCCTGTCCTCATAGCAGATGTGCTCCAGCCCTGTTTCATTTGAACAGCCCTTTTCTCAGTAAGTATTCAAAATAAGACTCAAAATGCAGTAAAAAATTGAGAGTTCTTAAGTTCTTGAATCTGACAGTAAGTTATTAAAACATCCAAAACAATCACACAAGTCCAAGAAGATAGCTTTGTACGTGAGAAGGTCCATCTTCCCTCTTCCCCTTCAATAAGACAATTTTTCTTTGCCTTTCTCCAGTAGAGAGTAAGATCATCTGTCACTTGCAAAACCTGTGAGATTTTCAACCCATTTTATGCTAGAACAAATAAATTCTTGTGTCTTGTCCAGAGAAGACTGCTTTCTAATGAACATCTAATCCAGCTGCTGTAAGACATTCTTTTGATTTCCATCAGACAACTCAAATTCTCCTAATTTATTGAAATCTTACAGGGAAAAAAAACCAAAACCCAAAACCAAACTAAACCAAGCAAACAAAAAACCCCACAACACCCCCCTCCAAAAAAAAAAAAAACCTCAACCAAAACAAAACAAACCAAGTAAACCAAAACAGCAAGGGCATTTGTCATTGTACTAAAATTCAAAATACTCAGCTTGTCATAAGCAGTGAACAGACCAGGGATGAAAAAAAAAAGTAGCCAATAATATACTTGCAGGTTTTTCCTCTACAAGAGGTAATTATTTCAGAGCACTCAACTATGAGGAAGAGTGCAAAAGTTATTGTCCATGAACTATAAATTACATTTGTAAATTTTGAAGACATGCTTGGCTAATATAGGTGAGACTTATGCCTTCTAGGTGCATGATTAACTACTGTAATAATTTCTGGCTATACTTTTTAAGAAAAAAATATTGCTTTGAATGAGTAAAATAAATAAGGGAGTTCAGACAGTAATGAAACTAAGGAATTATTTTTTTAAAAAATCTGTCTATGGAGTTAGAACAAGAAAAAAACAAACCACTAAAAACATGTAAATAAAGTCTTTCCAGAGGTTATTTATTGCTCTCTAAGACTTGGATTGATTAATTGCAACCTTTTCCAAGATCATAATCTTTACAGAAACAAACATTTGAAAACCAATTTCTGGAAACAGCCATGAAATGGATTGAAATGGTCCTGATTTAATGAAAATCTACTGAAATTAATAAGCTTCTCAGACTTAGATGATGAGCACACTGAAAACTTGCACTCTCTTTCAGGTAGTAAAGTTCTTTTTCACTTTCACACTGACAAAGACTCTGGCAAGTATTTTATTTAAAATAGAATATCCAGGACTGGGCAGGAAGCCCAACTAGCTCATTTAATGCTTTCACTCTCTTCTCTCAGAAAAACAAAGCACAGAAGCAACAGTTTTATGAAGCTCTACCTTTGAGCTGAATATGAATATCTCCTCCAGCAATCCCAAGGACACATATTCTAAAATCATATTTGAATAAGACGTTGAATATGAAAACTCTGGTTTGCTATGGCAGCATAGCAGAGCACTGATCTAAGCCATCAGTCAAAGCCAAAGTGCAGGTTTGTATTTTCTGCTGTTGAACAATGCTCTCTTTTGGATCTTTACACAGAATGATAAAGGGAAGGTTTGTCCAGTTATGGTGAATAGAGGTCACAGGTCTTCAGACAACGTGGCTCATCTGACCCAGTGAGTAGAGCTGGAAAACAGACAGCACAGCTTTTGCATACATGGTTATATGGAAGCATTGGCCTGTGCTTGAAAGTTCAACTTTGTGTAATTTCTGTATATTTCATTATTTGGATTTTGAATAGGGTTTGATTTTGGACTTTCAGTCAAGGAGAGAAGACTTTTACATCAATACATACAAAAAAATCTAGGTTTGTATAGTTAACTTTTTAGGCATTTTAAGCCTAAAAGGGTACTGTGGATGCTGCAGCATGGGATCTGAAAAGTATAAAATAAAAGTGAAAGCAAGTAGGAAAACACCACAGAAGGCCTGGCAAAAGTGACTGAGCAACCCCTCCTGATTTTGGAGGTATTTTAGAAAACATTTAGGAGTTTATTCTTTTGAACTACTGTTAAATTACTGGAAAAGGTTCTGATTCAAAGATTGAAATCAGTGGATCATCACCACAGTGTGATACCTCAGACTTGATTCTAAGAAGGTATTATGCAAGCAAACCGTTCTAGAAATAAAGACCACTATTGTGGTGGGTTGAGCCTGGCTGAAGGCCAGGTACCCACCACAGCTGTTTGATCACCCTCCCATCCTCAACTGGACAGGGGAGAAAAAATATAATGAAAGGCTCATGGGTCAAGATAAGAACAGGGAGAGATCACTAACTAGTTACTGCTGTAAGCAAAACAGAATCAACATAAATTATTACCAAACAGAACACATTAGTGAGAAATAAAGCCAAATGCCTTTCCCCTACCCCTCCCTTCTTTGTGGGCTTCACTTTATTTTTAATGAACTGCTCTGATTTGGGTCTCTTCCACAGGATGTAGTCCTTCAGGAGCAGACTGCTTCACAGCAGTTCTCCCACAGGGTGACAAGTTCTGCCGACAGAGCAGAACCTGCTCTGGCGTGGCTCCTCTCTCCATGGGTCCAGAGGCCCTGCCAGAAGCCTGCTCCAGTACAGGGTTCCCACAGAGTCACACGGCCTCCTTCAGGTGCTTCTGTTTGCTCTGGCATGGATGGAGTCCTCCACAGGCTGCAGTACCACCATTGCTGATGGGCTTGGCCTTGAGCAGCAATGGGTGCATCTTCAAGCCAGCTGGCATTGTCTCTATTGGATGTAAGGAAGCATCCAGCAGCTTCTCTTGGAAGCCACCGCTGTAACCCCATCCCCACTCCCACTCCCCAAACATTGCCACATAAACACAGAAGAGCTAGCTATACATAATGCAAATGAGGTTCCCTCTGCTAAAATTTGTGTCTGACTTTGTCCAAGGACTTATTTTTACATTTACAAGGTTTGCAAAAAACCCCCTAATTTAAAAAAAAAAATCTATGCATACACAATATCATGCCCTTCTGATTTAGTAATGGAATAGGTAGCCATACAAATTCAATTTTAATGAAATCTATTTCTTTCTGGACTCCTGGAACATATTTGTAAAACATATTCACCACTCAGCTTTCAAAAGCTATTCCATAAGCAGAGAAATGTGTACTTTATTACAGTGCCCTTGATTGTATTCCTAAGCTAAGTAGGTAAAATATTCTATTTTTTTCCAAATTTGCCCTTTATTTGCTGAAACTAATTCAATATTCCAAAGCTAGTACAATTTTTAGGGGGTTAGTAAAAAGCAGCTTTTTTTTCAGTATGTATTAAAGAAGAATGTGATTTTTCCTCAAATCTGCTTAGATTAATTGTAGGAAGCAGATTCCCTACTAGGGCAATATGTTGTCAAAGCAGCCACAGAAAGTTGACTTCGATCTGAATGATACAGGATATCAACCCTTAGTAGCTCTGGAACTTTTCTTTCCTCGAGTGCCACTCGAGAAACCTGAGTGCCAAGTACAGCAATGGGGAAACCATAATGGCAAAGGCATTCTAAGGTTGAGGTGTTTTGAGGCAGATATATGTATCTGCGAAGGAGAAAGGAGAATGGGAAATGTTTTCATAATTATTCAAAGTAAAAACATCCTGAACTGCTGGGTTCAGATAAGGGAGGTCTTGAGCTTTTTTTTAAGTCCAAGAAAGGCAGATCTGCATAGCTGACATATGGGTTTTTTTTGGCATATCAACTTTACTTTGGGTGTCTGGGTGAGCAAATTAACAAAATGAAATGCAATGAATTTATTGTGACTGAGTTCTACACGTACTCTGAAATAATCATCTACTTTTGCATCTTAATCTCATCCTGACTAAGTACAAAACTTCATTGATGTTTAAAATAACATAAAAAAAATTCTACAAACTGCTTTTGCAAGTCTGTAATGGAGAATGGAAAAGACTGCTTAGTGCTGCTTTTTCGGTAATTTTTTACTTTGACTAATGGCTGTCTATCTGATCTGGGAAGAACAGATGTAACTTGTGTTACATGCTTCTGACTTTACTGCTTTATTGTGATAACTTTGAAAACTTAACTAAAAAGGCCATTTCTGTAGGGCAGAGATACTACAAGGTGAAATCAATCTTGCTGCTGATGAAAGGAATTGTATGACACACAGTTTGCACTTTAAATTATTTAGAGTGTTAAGGCTTCCTTGCCAGCAGACGTAATTGATTTGAGAGTTGTTTCACTAAAGACTAGCAACATGCTATGTAAAATTTATGCTGTATTCTGTGTTGGCAGTTCACCATGCTTCTAGGCTGAAGAAATTGCTTAGAATTACTTTAATACATAAAGGTGTGCTAGGCAAAGTCATTGTGACAAGTAGCAGGGAAAAATAAATGGTCGCTAGTTTTCCATGAAATACTGGAAATAGGGATTCAGTCTGCTCAGTAGATTTCATGCTCCCAACCATCCTTCAAACCACTGGCAAAACATCTCAGAGATTTAGCTCCCAGAGCTAGAAAGAAGTCAGGCAATCATCAAATGAAGCAGAATGAAGTGGCAAATTTCTGTCTGGCTTGTTCCCTCAATCTAGATGACTGGTACACTCAGCATGCAATAAGTTATAACTCATTTAAATTATTTTGTGCCTGTAAAATAATTTGCTTCCTTTTCTTTCTCATACTGCAGTAGGCTAAATGAAAAATCATGCTATTGCTTGGAAATTCAAAATGGCGAATGAGTTAGTTCTTCAGTCAAAGAACATACTAAAGTCTAGCTAATCATTCCATCCTTTGGAAATGAAAGGTTGCCTGTCAGGTATCTGAACCAAATAAAATGGAAACAGCCCGTGAAGACCACTGCTTTCATTACATCTAGTATCTATCTCTATCCATCTTGCTATCCAAGCAGTTCAAGAACATTTTCTGGTGACTTCTCAGTAACTCACATATAAACCTTTTCTGTGCTTTCCTATACTCTTGGAGCTGCTGGCATATATTTGGCTCATCAAATCCAGCTGGATATAACGTTTCCTAAGAGTAAATACTTTGAGTGAAAGTAGTTGAAATCTAGTTTCACATCTTCTGACTGTGTGCTCATCAGCTGAAGTATGATGTCCCTATGCAGGGGGAAAATAAACCAACAGTCCTTTATCATTCTTGATAGAGATTATAACCAGTTCATCATTTTTTGGGCCTAGGCTGAGTCTACCAGTATTGGGCAATTCTGTAAAGACAACAAATTTTCTGTAAAGCAACTACTCCAGATTAGTCTGCAATAAATGTCATGCATTTAGGGAAGAAAACAGAACAGTAAGGACATGCAGTGCAGCAGGTCAGGCCTATGCTCGGGTTCAAGGCTTATGGAAAGACAGTGAACCATGTCATGTCTGTATGGAGACTTCAAATAAATAATTTACTCACTTGTCCATTCTCTCTCATTAAACCTTCCTTCTTGTCTTTCCCTTGTGACAATTTTATTACTTCCACAATTTACTGTGTTACCCTTCAGTCTTTATAATTGTCTGTCATTATTTTGACTGTTCAGCTGAGGCAAAACACATTCTGTTTTTTTGTGAATCACAAGTGAATCACAGGCTTCTGATGTGACCATCAGGTTTTTACATTCCTGCCTGTTCTAAGCAAGGTAAATTAACAGTATTGTTAAATCTTTAGCTTTTTCGTTCAATTGAAGGTAGAAGTAACAATTGAAAAATGAATGTCTGGCTGATAAAACCTGTCCTTTGGTCACTTGGTATCATCTTAGCATATTGAGCTCTTGGAGGTTTCAGTAATTCAGGAACTATTGTTTCACAGCTCACAGGGTAATGTACGGTGACTGTAAAATTTGAATCTGGATGCCAAAGCCTAAATTCCAAATCAACTCTAAAAAAGTTAAGAGAAAGGACAGAGAAAGAAATGTTTACCTTTCTTTTGCATTATTTGTACATACCTCAATCCTGGGTTTTAAATATTAATACATCTCCTTTCAGAAATTGTTCTGAGGACTGAAGCTCCATAACATTTTTACAGTGAACATTTTAGCCACATTGCTTCTCTTTGTTTTTGTTGGGAAAATAGCAGAATCATTGGGCTGTGGCTTTTTAAATAAACCTTACAGCAAGTATCAAAGAATTTACTTTTTTTTCCACTTGTGAGGCAATCATTCCTTAGCAAGTGATTTCAACAGGAAGACTGACCTAGGAAACCCTCCAGCTTTCTGCTCCATGCCAGGCTGCTCTTCCTTCCCTGTTCACAAGAGTACCCACCTATTTCACAGGTACAAAAATTGCTTCCTTAATTGTAGCATGAACAAGATAATGGAAATTTCTTGAATGAAAAGTACCACTTAAAATTGACAACAACAACAACAACAACAACGTAACTATCATTTTTAAGTGAATATTGTTCATCAATCAGGTTCATAGCTTGGTTCAGCAAACCATTGTGCCAGGCCTCCATATTGAGGAAACAACAGGCTATATCTCAGCTTATAATGCCAGAGAAGGTTTTGAACTTCTTTGGGAAGAGCCAGGACAAATAGTAGGAAAAAAAGGAGGTTTTTTTTTTCCTAAATAATTTTTCAAATGGAGTTTTATGTTCCTAGATGAGTAAGGTTGGTGCCTGCAGATTGTTTGAACTTGACTTCCAATATATATGAAATCAAAATATCTCTCAGTTCAAAATTGGTAAATGTAGCATTAAATTACTTGAGACATGTTTTCCTTATACGTTAGCTTAGTAGCATTGGGAGGAAGATGATGTTGGAAAGGACAAAGTCCAGGGATCCTCCTTTGCTAAGGTGGGTGAGAGATGGCGTGGAGCCTGTGCAAGCCCAACCTCCTGTGGCTTGGGAGAGTTCTGAGGAGGACATTGCCCTCTCATTAGATCATATTCCTCACTGTGAAGAGTTTTGCACATTTATTGGCACCTATTTTTCACTGATGTCTGCCTGCTAGACCTGTAATTATGAGCCTCATACTACCTCATGCTGTTCAGTTAACTATGGTACACTTTTTCCTTTTTTTTTTTTTTTTGAGGTGGGCATCTTCTAAGAAAGTCTGCTTTAACTGCTAAAATGTTCTGGATGTGTAAAGGTGTTCAGCTTCATAGTAGTTAAGCACAGAAAAGAACACGAGGTGACCTGAAGTGTTTTTCTCTTACCCTTCCATGCTTAGGCCATTGAACATCACTGTGTCTGCCATACAATTATATGTGTTTTAATAAAGAGCACCCTGTCTGACTGTGAAACCATTGAAACATGAAGTGTCCAGACCTTTCACTGGTTAGTTACCATCACTGTTATCTATATTTGTTTATAATTAATAATATTTTTTTTGCATATGTTAAAATGTTCATTACTATCCATTAAATTTTCTATCTGTGAGCATATGATTATACAATAATGTTAAAATTATTTTTTTGTTCGAAATTGTACAGACTGAGATTTTACAGTCACTCACTAAAGAGGCTTTTTTTTTTCCACAGGTCATGAATTGTTCCTACGGTTGTTCCTCAATAGTCACTATTTATGGGGATCACAGAGTGTTACATCATCTGTCTCACTGATGCCACAGACTAAGGTAAAGTCATTCCTCCATCCCTCTCATGACTTGGTTTGTATATCCATCCATCTCTAGGCCTTTATGCAGCCTCATGTTAGTTACTGCCTCACCCTCACAGCCCTTAAATGCTTTCCAGGGTAATTGTTTCCCAGAATAGTATCTATCTATGTGTGAACCTGCCATATCCTCGTAATTATTTCCAATTTACTTTTGTTAGCTTTTATTGGTTATTAATATTATGTATCCAGATCACTAAAGGAAGAAGAAAAAAATCCACAAAGCTCAACCAAAATATGAAGAGGGGAAGGAGGCTTTTTGATTTCTCCACTGGGTGCTTTTTACATGATCTGTCAGTCAGTTCTGAATTCTTTAACATGGAATGCTAAACTTCAGTGTTATTGTAATCCATTTGGTGTTGCTAAATGGAGTGTCAAATGACACTGAATTATTTCTTCTGTGATATGCCAGTTTCCAAAAAAATTGTAAATATTTCTAAACTTCATTTTTATCATCGATACAGTTCACAATGACCAGCCTCCCAAACAATTGAAAGGAAGAGGGGTTAAACTAATAGAAAAGAGAACAAGAGAACTTAAGGGCCAGAAAAAAATGAATTATTCATGTTAAGTTTGAAAAAAATATGCGACATAACAAAAAATCTGATCCACCAAACAATGGCGGGAGTTAAGCATATTAATCAAATACCAAAGTTATACTAATAAAATAATCCCTGCCTCTTCTGAATAGCATTAAAGACATTGTTCCAAGTCTCAGAAATTTCTCTAATATTTCTAAGAGTTTAAGAAGTACCTGAGATGGCACTTTTCATCTTTGGAGATAAAATTATTTATATTTCCTGATTAAAATGTTTGTTTATAGAAACCCACTTTTTTTTTTTTGTTCTTATACATATTACTTAACATTAACTTTGTTTACTAATGAGTTGCAAAGTATTAATTCTTCCTCAGTGATTAAAAGTACAAAAAACATATGTTTATTTAAAAAATTATCATTTTGTTATCCCCATTAAAAATGGTTTTATTTCAACCTGTCTATGGGTCCGTACAACAGACAATTCTAAAAAATAACTCTTTTCCTTAAGTTTTTCTTCTTTCCCTGCCAGCAGTGTGTTTTTCTGTTCTTTCATCTTTCTTTAGACTTGTTAGTGACTTCATAGGCAAAAATCAATACAAATAAAACGCTAAATCCTGGTGTTACGGTTTTGGTTGTTTTGGGTTTTTTTTCATTTGTCTTTGTTACTTTCTATTTCTGAGTTCTGCTGTGGAATGAAGGTGGAATTTCAGTCTTCGCTGTTGTGTTTTTCCTTGAATTGTGGCTTAATAGGCATCTAAATTGGGCCTTTTTAAAGAACTTCTAATTTCCAATCTCATTTTTCTTAGTTATTCGGTTCTACGCTAGTGAGTTTCAATGGCATCTCAAGTGTTCTGTAGAGGGAACACACCTATTTCTTTGGATAAATCCCTATCAGAACTTGCTTTCAAACAATTTTGTCTCTGGAATCACCACTTTGCACTGGTGACCTTCAAACTGCTGAAGTAAGGAAATGAAATGTGATCTATGTGATCCCTGAAAGGCAATTGCTCTATCTATGTAAAGACTAAAGTCTATTTTAGCTTTCATTCACTTTACATGTTTTGCTGGACAGGAGGAAGGAAAAAAAAAAAAAAAGAAGGAAATAAAAAGCGCATCTTATTCTGAAAGTAAAAGAGAAAAATTAAGGTAAAACTCTTCTGAAATTCTTACAAAACATCTTCACATCCCTTTATTCTGTGAGAGTTTAAGGTTTTGGGAATTGTTCGGTTTGTAAGGGAGCAAAAATACACAACTGTTTTTATATGTATGAAATAAAGAAATTAGGAGACATTCTGCATATGAGAGCAAAAGAGATTCTGAAATATCTCACTGGATAGCTGGCAGAAATCCTAGGCGGCTTTGAGTCAGGGATCAGCTGAATACATACATATGCAGGATCAATGTAAACAAGGGACTGCATGTTCCTTTCCCAAAACAGAGACATAGCTATATGTGATTTAAGATTTACGTGTTCTACGATCAAGCAGTGATGTTCTTAATGTTACTTGATTCTGGACTGATTTCAAACATCAAAAGCTCTTACCATTTTTAAATCAATAAATTGAAATGTGAGCCGAGATGAGTTACAGTCTAACAAAGACAGAAACATGGAAACCTAAAACAACATAGGTTGAAGGGATTTCTGGATGTCACCTGGCCCAAGGTGTCTCCCACTCAAGGCAGAGAGCGCTTTGAATTTAGAAGCAAGTATCTAGTCATATCAGGTTTCTCAGAGTCATATCCAGTTAAGCACTGAATTTTTCGCGAGATGGAGGTTCCACAACCATCCTGGAAAACCTGCTGCAGTGTTTGATCTTCCTCAGCCTGACTATATTTTTCTTAGTATCTCACTGGATCTTGCATTTGCCCCTGTTGGTTTGGAGGTCCTTGAATTGGAAACTAACCAGAATTTAGAAAGAACATACTCTTAAGGAAACTACTCATGAAAGAGCAAATTGGTTGAAAACTGGAGAGCCAGAACTGGTCAGAATCTTCAAAACAGCTGCAAAAGTTTTCTGCTGAGTGGCACAGGATCCAGTAAGGATGATCCCACCACCTGGTTCCCATAAAGACAGCTTCATGTGGAGTCACAGATTTATATAGGGGTCATATTCCCTTTACTGTGGCTTCTTCCTGAGCATGAACTTAGGACCACAGTGGAAGCCTGAAGGAAGAAGCTGTGTCTTCTTTATTTATTGTCTGGAGACTAGCATTTTCATCTGTATCTTCTACAGGGGGTAATATCCTAGAAAAGTTTCTTTTTGCAGTGGTTTGTGGATTCTGGAAAATACCAGTGCTGGATAAAACTTTTTCTGCTTTTAGCATGTGAAACTGTGTATAGACTTCATGCAATTGTTTTTATTTAAACTCATCTCTATCCCCAGTGAAGAATGGTGCCATGAGGCAGGGAAGTGTCACCCTTCCCCTTGGCCAGTTTCAGCAGTGTGGACAGACTGCCTACTCCTCTGCTCAGGCAAGGAGTTCTTTTCACCTGACCACCAGGCACAGAAGCCAGGTCTTACTGTCTTCAGTTAAATGTAGAAAAAGAAAGTACCAAGAGTGAGATTCATCTCACATTTAACCCTAAAGCATTCAAAAATAATGGACTAATTAGATTTTATTTTTTTCCCTGAGGTCAGTGAATAGAAATACCAATAAGGGAGCCATTTCATCTACCTTTTGGTTCTGACTAAAAAAACCCCAAAACTTTGGTAATTAGATTAAACTGAATGTGTAATTTTTAGATGAACTTTCTCATAGAGATTAAAGGTCAGAGACATGATGGTATTTAAACTTTCAGCTCCTTTTTTAGGCAACTATCTCACATTGATTTTTACTGACAAGTAGCTGCTTGAGTAATTTCTGAGATTTGGATACAATTACTGTATAAAGATCACATGTGAAGTCTGTGGCAGGCTTCTGAGGTAAATCAATAATATTTTTCATGTCTGCTTCATTACTGAGATATAATTAATAGAAGAATCCATTTAATGCTTGCACTTTATGAAAATGTTTATAAATAATTTTTGAGACAAAGATAATAAATTCCAAAACTTAAAGCACTGTGAATTATTTTACATTCCATTTTATTACTGTTGGGAATGTTCCTATCCATCTTTCAGTTATATTAAGAGAAACATATTAACAAATTAATAAAGAGTAATAAGTAGATGCAAGGAACTCAAGCTAAGAGGCATTATATTAGTTATCAACTCTGTAAAGCACTTAGATACATGTTTGAAGTTAACATGACACAAATTTAATCAGATTTGATCATGTTCTTGTTAAGTCTACTTTACCAAATAAGACTGTAATAATATAAAATATTACAGGTATTTCATGCAAGACTGTTTCACTTTTTTCTGCCCATTAAAAACTTTATTAATTTTTAATATTAATTTTAACTAAATTTTTGTTAATAAAATCTTATCAAGTTATTTCAAATTTAAAGACAAACCTGCTTTAGAAAGTGCTGAGGGATAGCAACGCTATTTAAAAAAGCTGAGATGCTTCTAATGAATGTAAAGACATAAATGTTAAGTATAGGATATCTATCTTTACACTTACAACTGTTTTTCTATAGATTTTATAATATTTTAATCCTTGTTTTAAATAGCATCTTTGATTCTTAAATGTATTAATATAAAATGTGACCAAAGAATAATATTCTTTAAACTCAGCAGACATTCCTGTGACTAAGCTAGTAAATTAGCCAAAGTTAATTGATACCATATGTATATTACTTAGTAGTGGTAAAGTTGGCCTCCTTTTTGCCTCCTTAAATGTCAGGTAAATGAAGCTTTGTAAAAAGTCACCAACCAGCTTTGTTGATTGTTCTCTACTAAAGCATATAGGAACACTTTTGTATTTGAGAATTGTCTGATTTTTTTAGGGCTTTAGAACAAGGAAATTGGTGGCTTATGCTAAAACTACATTTATTTGATGTGTTTGTAGTGGAAGATAAAGTGGATACTTTCCTTCCTGCTATCCAACACTGACTTTTGAGAGTTGAAGAAAACAACGCCTGGAGATGATGAGTCTTTTTGTGTTCTCCTGACACAAGTCTCTCCAAATGAAACTTCATGAGATATTTTTATCGGTTCCTTTTGAAGTCAACTTCCCAGGCCAATTTATCTTCAAATAGGCAGTAAAATCCTGCAGTGACAAAGATCAGAGTACCCCCCTGTGGAGAGATGAATAACCTCTTGAAACATCTTAAATGTTGAAGGTGATAAAAAATGCCCAAGGACTATCATCCACAACATTTTCCAGGGCCTGGAAGAAAACAGCAAATTCTATACTTGATTCGAAAATTTGCTGACTTGTGTTAATTTGTGGACAGTTCAGAAAGAGTGTACTTCAATTTAGATTTAAACAACATTTACTTTTAATCTGGAAAAAAAATTATCTTATTTCATTCTCTGTGAAATCTAAATCGTGCCTTCCACCACACTAATAAGATACCATATTTGTATGATTTATATTTACCATAAAGGCTTATTTTAATTCATATGGCTTTATTTTCTGAATTAATTCCTTGGGGGTTGTTTGAAGTGTACATAGCTGATATTATCATCTTCTTCATTTCTTAGCACTTAACAGCACAGCAGAGCCACAACCACTCCAGAAATGAGTGATGTATCTTGTGCTCACCATATGAATACACACAGGGAGGCAGGAAGGCAGAAGTCTGTAGGCTGAGACAGTTCTCTGATGTCCCAGCCCTCAAGAGCCAGTGGCAGAGTCAGATTCTGGACTTGCACAGGAAGAGCTATAAACATCACAGAAGGATACAACAGGGAGGTTAAAACAATGCAATACCTATTCTGAAGTCTGGTAACTGAAAACAGGATAGTTTGCCCACATGAGTGGTAGGTAATTACTGCTGATCTGCTGGACTTATGAAATTAATATTAGACCTGTAAGAAACATCCAACTCTAATACAGAGTAAATATTATACAATCATTTAAAATCCTTATGTTTCAGCTGCCTTAGTCATTGTGGGAAGGCATAAGCCTTGGAAAGCCTTCCCACTTAACACAACTGAGTTTCTGTAACATAGTAATTGGGGTTGGTGGAGCAGCTTTTTCATTTTATCTATGGAAAAATGAAAGCACTCTTAAAAGAAACCCAAAACAACCCTTACCATAAATTTATAGAGAGAGAGCTAAAAGGTATTTCATAATATCATCTAACTTGGCTTAATACACCATTTAGATTGAAATAGTTTTGGTCTCCTAGAAAAAAAACAAAAAAAGATCTGATCAACCTTCCTTAAGATTAATTAAACACTATTAAATACATTAATTCATTTATTTAACTTTATTCAATACAGCTCCCTTACTTGACTTCATTGTGTTTTGATTCTGCTTCTGAGCAGGTTACAATGTGAAAGTATATTATACTAACTAACTGCATGAAATCCCAGCTCTGGTGAAATTCCCATGGACAACATTTGGGTCAGAAGATTATTGAGTTCACCTGCTTTAAAGTAATGCTCAACCCACCTGTGGAGGAGGTGAGCTTCCAAGACAATTTTCCAGCACTCATCTAAATTCTGATGTCACCTGGGGTTTCAAACTCCTTGAGAGAATTTTGAATCTTGTCTCTGCTGCTAAAAACAAAATAAGGACTAAGTGTGGCTGGAGCTGTCCTGCAACATGAAAATTGTAAGTCTAAAAAGTTTTGGCCTTTCTGTGGTTCCAGATTTTGTGTAGTGTTTTGTTTCTCTAAATGCTTTTTTTATAGTCCTGAGCTTTACAAAGCCATCAGGTTGTTTGTTAAAAGTCAGAGTTGCAAGGTTAATAGGCCATCGTCATTTTAAACTTGTTATTTGAATCTTCTTTGTGTGGTATTTGGTTTGACATGATAGTATGGGTTTTGCACTAGCCTTAATCTTTAAGAGGAGACAGATGAATTCCAATACATAAATAAATAACTCTGTGTTCAAGTGCAAATCAACTTTGTTCATACCATTGCATATGGGGTCATGTGTTCTGGATTTGTGGCTAAAACAGTTTTGATAACATACTAATGCTTTAGTTATTGATAACAATGCTTGCTCAATGTTAAAATTTTTTCTGTTAGATTTACCTATGGCCTGAGCAGTCATAAAGTTACATTTCACTTTTGTGGTTTGTATTCTAAAGCTTGTGATTGGCTCTGTTGATTTATGTTTTGTGGTGTCTTTGTTGTGTTTATTTTGGTGGCTGCTTGTTTGTTTCAAAAGGGAATACATAAATTTAAAAGTATTTTGATAGTAAATAACTTGGCTGATTGAAAGGATGGTTGGTTTCTGAGGATTCCTATTAGCAAGTATTAATTAAATAATAGATTGCAATTTCTGATCAAACAGCATTGCACATTGAACAACCTATATAATGAATTTCTGTTCCATCATTCAATTAGTTCTGGGAAGTGTGTTGCAAAGCAGTGTGTTACTCTGGTTTATTTTTTTTTTAATACTGTTTTTCATCTGTGAGTTTTGTTATGCTGTGTTTTTTAAAACAAGTTTCTCTAATCTGTCATGCAGATATGAGTCCATTATAACAAATAGCATTAACTTTGTGTAATGCTCTTGTCTTCATCTCCTTTTCTGAAGCAATGTCACAAGGGGAAAAAGGGAGTTAGGTTTGTGTGTGAGAGGGAAAATTGGGGGCAGAGGAGAACTGAGAATTAGGGTAAGTGCCCTCACTGAGCAGAAATCTTCAGTCTGGGCTCAAAGATTCCTTAATCCCCTTGTGTGTGCTGACTGCCCTGCTGGGAGGCCAGAGTCTGCAAACCCATCCCTCAAGTTAGCCATAGACCTATGCCGTGACCTTCTTGGCTGGTAAGTAGGGAGCACTGAAGGGTAAAGATGTCGTTGTGGTGTAGAAGGAGAAAGCAAGTTAGGGAATAAAGGCTGAAACTGAAGATTCTTTTGAGTTGAAAGTCCCAATGTTATGACAAGGACAGCTGTGCGTGCCAGATTGGAATCACATACAGAATTATAATATTCAGGATAGCAAACCCCAACTTTTTTGTTTGTTTGTTTTTAGGGCTTATGCTCATGGGACTATTTAGTGTGAGAAAAGTTCACTTATTTTGAAAATGTTCTCTTTACTGGTGTTTTCTTCATTTATATCAAACTGATGTAAAATTTTCAGATGTTTGAAATTTCTTTCAGGAGGATCAAAACAAAATGCTTTAATCTTTCAATTTCTCTTGGTTTTGTTTTGGGGTTTTTTTGTTGTTGTTGTTTTTGGGTTTTTTTTTGGTTGGTTTGTTTTTTGTTTTTTTTTGCTTAATTCAATGTAAACTTATAGGTGTTTTGTATTTGCCATTTTTTCATAAAAATATTATTCAACCCCAAAACTGTTTAGTCCTAAGTAGAATTTCATTGCCAAACCCTTTTAGCATCACGAGGATTTACCTTTCTCTAAAATTTAGTAGTTCATACCATGTTGAATAGCTACACAACTTTAAACACAAGAATTAATAACTTTTTTTCCTTGTTTGGCTGGTTTTCACCAGATGTTTCTGTGGAAGAGCAGTATATGTCACTTAAGTACTCCTTGCCAGATGTCTAATTCTGATGCCTGTATTCTTCAGTAACTGGCATTGCATATAGTCAGTTACAGCTGAGATGGTTTGAGTAATAGAGGGAATCTGATGTGATGGGGAAATTCTCTTTACCCTCAGAAAATAATTGCAAACTTAGATACTGCTGACTCCCATGCAAAGGAGCTGGAATTTTCCAGATTGTTAGTGTAGGAAAGTAAGCCAATTCTGTGATGCTTCCGTATTTGCAACTCTTCTTGAAGTTGCTTCTGTTGAAGGAAAGAATGAAGAGTCCTGATTGGCAATAGTTATCGGCAGAACCACAGACTTGCACCAGCACAGAAGTGATGATTTTGCTATATTAAATGCCTACTTTGGTAATTAATTCCAAGCATGGAGAACCTGAGTAGCAAAAATTCCCCAGTGAAGTTGATTCAACAATTTTTCCTCCTTCCAGCCAAATAGATACTTTGCAAATTTATGGTTTTGCAAGCGTAACATCACGTAAATTGAATCTTTTTCAGTAGGACTTAATTTAATCTCTCATGATTGATTGAGAGGGGTAAGCCAGCCAAGACGTAGTGTAAATTTGACCTCTTACTGACTTTCCTTTCACAGCAAACAGATTTTTATCTCATCTTCTCAGACCTGGTTTAATGGTTTCTATTTGTGGCTAACTGTTAATCTTAGGTCAAGCTCCTCAGGTAGCTTGATCTTGTGTAGAAGGCTTCTGAAGATGATTTTATTTAAGTGGAACCACAAAAATGTGTCTAGTGACTACCAGGAAATATTTAATAGTTGTTACACTGCACTCTGCATGGCTTTAACCCTCTGCTGTGAGTGGAAACTCATCACTTTGGCAGTTAGAAGATGCTACTGTGATACAGGGGTCCTGGACTCTCAGGGTGAGGGAAGGTCTGAGCATCTTGATAAATCTCCCAAGGCACATCCACACCCTCAGGAAAATTCTGCAGAAACAATCAAATGTTAGAATCCCTGGCTTACTGATGAGTATGTTTTTTTCTATAAACAGCCCTAGCAATATAATCTTTAACAAATTCATTTTTAAAGTGCTTTATGACCACTATCATATCCTTTATAATATTTCAATAATCTTTTAATGATTGCCTTTATGTATTCACTTTGATAAATTGCTAATATTGACCAAAGACATATGGTTTTAATTTTTGTTTTAAAATGTAAATACCATTGTGGAGATATAGTCTCTGTGTACAGTATTAGTATGTAAAATTA
This sequence comes from Heliornis fulica, assembly GCA_013399135.1. NCBI lineage: Eukaryota > Metazoa > Chordata > Aves > Gruiformes > Heliornithidae > Heliornis > Heliornis fulica. The sequence goes on along the minus strand of VXBZ01004511.1, from coordinate 21,612 downwards.
TAAATCTTTTGTGGAACTAGAACTTATGGGTAAGTGTAAAAGGTATGATTAAAAGAAAAATAAACCTAAAAAAAACCCCCCAGCTTAAGACGCTATTTGCAATGACTAAAACCTTAGCTATAGAGACTTGATGGTAGGGCCCAGCACAGAGGTTTTCTTCTTTTGAAAACAAAACCAATAAGAAACCTGGAAAGGCAACATAAGAGAGGAGGGGGTGGGAACAAAAAAAAAAAAAAAAAAATTGTTGGGCGTTTGGCCTTGGGAGCACAGCTGGGATTTGCTTTGTTCACCCTTAAACTTTCTAGTTGCTTCATAAAGAAGCCATGTTGCAAACCCACCACAGTGTGCCAGGGAAAACAGTCTCTCAAAATAAAATTGTAATACATTTATAAAGTCTATAATAGTACCTGCAAACAGTGACTAAAGTAAAGGGCCTGAAAAGGTCTCTTAATGTCCCTGAGGATCTCTTCCAAAGCCACTGTGCCTTGATTCAGACCTTATTTTTATCCCTAAACTATCTTCATGGACAAACCCGTGCTGCTTTTCCAGTGCCTTTGCAGAGGAATCATTTTAAACCCAAAAGGCAACAGTAAACAACAGGAGGTCATGTCTGTTTGTGGTGGGGTCTTTCAAGTCCTTTCTAAAATTAGATACTGTTGAAATTCACTCTTCACTTAATCTGAATCTAGTAAGCTCTAGAAGTCTTGATAATGTCTTAAGCATGTCTCAAAAAATACAAGACTCTTAAAAAAAGAAAAAAAAAAACAATAGCTTTAGAGCATCCTTTCTGACAAGTGTTTGGATTTTGGTCTGATAAATTGCATTTTGGCAACATAAAAAATAAATAAATAAACCACTCAGTACTTGTATTCTCCTCAAGAGGAGCATAACAGTATAAAATTTTTATGTCTCACTTTTTTTTTTCTCACCTCTCAAGAAAAAAAGCAACAAACATTGAACAGTTGGCGTTATGCTATATGTTGCTAGCTTGTCAGAATTGCCCACGGGAACATGGAAGTATTTCATAGTATTTATTTTCTAAATTAAGTATATGTAAAAAAAATAATCTGTGATTTCTGAAAATAGCTTTGAATTATAGGGGGCTAAGTCACTGATTATTTTTTATTCTTTCTAATACTTCCTTTTATAACATCTAAAAGAGCTTAGAATTTTCCCTGCTTGTGTAGAATATACTACAAGAATATCAGAGTACTAATGATGTTGACTAGCTACACAGATGATTGTGGGTGCTGTTGTAAACATTGACTGTGTAGGTCAGCAGGTGAGTTTTAAGTATTAAAACTCACCTGCTGACCATGAAATCAAGGGCAGTGTTTAAAGGCCACTCAATATCTGTCTTCAAGAGTGAATTGGAGAGTTAACAACTTCTGTTTCAGGGAATTCAAATAAAAGCAGCCCTCTGGGCACAAAAGCCTCTTTAAATGTAGAAAGTGACAGACAGAACTAGGTCTCATTTGCAAGGAGCTGGACAGCTTCAATCTCGGCATCATTTGTGTGACTCTGCTAAAATTCAAAACGCTGCCCGAACCACTACTGTCGGTACAGTTATTAGCAGGATGGACTCCACAGACAGGTTTTCCTAGCTGTTACAGATACAATGTAAGTTGTAATGTTAATCCTAACTAAAAACATAATTAGTGAACTACATAACACCTTTCTGTTGATATGTGCAATATATCAGAGCACTGCAGCACAAGCGGGAAGGGCTGCGTGCATCCATTTGTCTTGTTTACCTCCACACGTTAATGCTACTTATCAAGCTACCACAGATGCCAAAAAAACTGAGCCGATAGAGAAGTTGTATAATCTTGTACACAGTTTTCAAAAAACTCCCAACAAACCCTCAAACCAACCAACTAAACCACCAACAAGCCCCTTTCCCTAAACAGCCTTGGGCCACGCAATCCCACAATATTTAACCACGTTTAACTTGTTACCAAATACATGATTTTTGAGTGAGACAGCTAATTACCTTTTCCCACCACAGTCAATCCAAATTAAGCCCTACCGAGTAAGAAATAGAGTGTGAATCCTTGNCCCCCCTTTTTAACAAAAGTGAATGAAACAGAGAAATAAATATAGGTAATAATTTATGAGGCATTTCCAGAAATCATTTATTTCATATTAATAAAATTAAAACGAATAAATGCAGTAGTGGGTGGTTTGTGGGTATATTGTTTGGGTTTGTTTTTTTAAGGAAGCTCTTATTGAAGCTTGATCAACAATGTGCCAAGAAATATAACTGTTACCCCATTAATCAAGACTTTTAGTGAATACTTTTCCTGTTACTGTGCTTATTAATATGTTTGTCATAGTGACTGCTCCACTTATTTCAGATATCACTGAATTCCTGCTACAACACTATCCTAGAATTTGCTTTCCCAGTTTATTTCAGTGTAAACAGGTAAACATATTATGTTAAATGTCATGTAAAATCTGGTGTCCTCAGGTGGCACTGAAGTCTAGGAATGATGCCGAGCGCCATACAATAATAGCTAACATGACTTTTGGCATATCTGGGTCAGAGACTTGACTCACTTAAAGCTTTTCTACTTTCCCTCAGGAAAAAGGCTTTTACAAATCCCTGATCTGTAGAAGCTGCCCATACTAGTCCATGCCCCAGCATAACCCAGGGCAGCTCTGGACTGCTTTAGTGGCCTAGCAGCAGCTCTAACAGGAATAAAACCCACAGGTTGGGCAAAGGTCTTCCAAACCCAGCACCCTCCCCCCAAAGGTGATGAAAACCTGGCTTGAGTATGAATGGGGTAATCATATTTGTTTGGATGGCCTTTCTGAATCCAGCAAACTGGATTAAATAAAATGAAGTTATGCTGAATGAACTTGATAGATTCAGTAACAGACTCTCAAGATCCTAAAGCAAAAGGCACCTTTAAGACAACATGTATGTTTCAATACAGCTAAGATTTTTGTGCTGTATTTGTTTTTCTGTTGTTTGCTTGTGTGGGTTTTTTTCTCTTAGTGGCTATGTGTTATTATGCACAATTTAAATGAAGTTTAATATTATTTTGATCAACTACAGATTTTACTTTGATTAAAAAAAAATCAGGCACTACTTCTGTCACAGCAGTGAAGGGTCTCTCCCGTGTGGGGAAGATTCTTTGGAGACTCCCCTTCAGAACCAGAGGAAGCGACAGGACAGCAATTCTTAACTTACAGCAGATGGCATAGGTTAATATAGCCTGGAATGTGTCACTGAATGGTAATGTAATCCTGACAATTCATAGTCCTGGGAAGAGTTGTTAGGCATTGGAACGGGCTGCCCAGGGCAGTGGTGGAGTCACCACCCCTGGAGGGATTTAAAAGGTGAATATATGATGTGCTGAAAGACATGATCTAGAGCTTGATTAGGCAGGGTTTGCTGTGGTTGGACTCGATGATCTTAAAGGGCTCTTCCAACCCAAGTGATTCTGTGATTTAGCTGCTGTATTTATTTTTATTTTTCTTCTTCTCCCTAGACATAAATAATATGGGGGTTGGTGGAGAGCAAGGAGATAAAAGTTTTTGATAGTGAGGTTAGTTGGTTGGTTTTATTTTGCTTTGGTTTTATAAGAACTTATTTCCTGAAAATAATTTTATTAATTGAACGCAATAAAATAATTTTGTAATGCTCACCTGAAGCACTGTGTGTTTAGGCGGGTGTATGCCTATGGTGTATCAGTACAAAAAAAGACAGGGATCTCCTCAGGTGGCATCTTTGTGACCTCCACTGGACTCTCTCCAGAATCTGTTTCCTACTCTTTCAGTAAGTGTCAATATTTTGACGCTATCAATACCCATCATAAGATGTAACTTAAAACAGCATAGTGTAAAATACACACAGGCATTAGAGATTCATTCAAACAAAGCTGTAGCTCAAACTACAATTAAAATAAATAAATGTTGAAGTATAGAAAATGCTATCTTGGAGGGGGCAGGGTGTGTGGGAAGGTATGACCAAAGAGATTCCTAACCACCCCCCTCCCACCAGCTCAAAGAGTAGAATAGAAAAAGATCTTTGGATATTAACTTCAGAAACTGTCTATTTCAAAGTCTAAATGCATGGCTACTGTTACAGCTTTTTAATACAGTTTGCTATGAAGAAATCCCCCAGAGCCTAAATTTAGCTTATTAAATTTTTGGTGATTTGTTATGGGCTGAATTCCAAAAGAATTAGGCACCATTTGATTTAAATCAGTGTTTGGATATTAAAATTTGAGACTAAGAATTTAGTCTAATTTTCAAACAAATATACAGCTTTAGTTTAAGATTTGAAATGTCATGATCTCATTGCATTCTAATGAGGTCAGGAGTTGATTAAACGTATGATATTCAAGAAATTAGAAAACTATAGTCACACTCCAACAAAATACAAGATGTTTTCCCAAGTGGAATTTAGATATTTTATTTCTAAGAACCTTTAATATTAAAACTTCATTGTATAAACATAAGCAGTTTTCCATGTTAATCAGAACATTTTTCATACTAATGACTTAAATGATATCCTAATTAGAGTTGAATATTCCACTGAGGAACAAGCAGACTTGAACTTATGACTTTTACTCTTATAAAAACTCTTTTAATTTTGTTCTTATATTTGCTTCATTTCTGTTATCCTGCCTGTGAATGGAAGAAAAAAATATAGAAAATGCTTTTTCACAATTTTTTTCTGATTTGGGAGTCTAATAACGAGTATTGTATGTAAGTTCCAAAGATGCATCTTCAGTTGGTCTCTGCAGTGCTAAGCTATTCTTCTGATTCTCTGAAATTATTACTACATCTCCATTTTGGTTGGGAAATGTCTCTATGCTACAAATATTTGACTTACTATGCAATGACATGGGGAAAAGATGACTTAATGAAAAAAGGGAACTATGGCCCTCTAAATCTTTCTAGAAGGCTGAAAGTGTTCTGAGAAGACTCCCCTTCTTTCTGCCTCTCCATTCTCTGTCACTTGACTCAAGCGCACCCAGCAAACCTTGTAAATGTAACCTGTGTTGCTTAGGGTGGGAACTAGATGGGGATAAATATACTTGTAAAGCAAGTTTTAATAATGCTGATGAGCTTGGCAAACAGCCCTTGGGGTGGCTTTGTCTCATGACTCTGGCCCTAGGACCTGTCTCCCTTTCCAGTAACCCAGAAGAAGTGAGAAACTACAGTAGCACCTCTGCTTTCTTGTATTCCCTTTGTTCTTCAGCTTCCCACATCTTCCTGTCCTTCAAGGATCACTGTTGAGAATCTGCTCCTTACATTGTCATACAGCTTGGCAGCATTTATTTGGTTGAAATTCTAATACAAGCTGTTCCTGTGCTTAGTTTCTGTGCAGCCTTCACAGCTGTCTTTTATAGCAATTCATGGGGTGCCATTTCATGACTGGGATGAGGGTTTGGTATGCTAATCGAAGATGTGTTGCTATAGCACCATGGTGACCACTCAGGTCAAAAACATTAATTTTTTAGAGATATTTTAATTAGTAAGGTAGTACACAGTGAAAAATCCTCGAAAAAAACCAACTAATAGAATTTTTGAGGACAGTTTGCTCTGAAGAAAGCAAAAAAAAAAAAAAAAGATCCTGAAAGTGTGGAATAAAAAAAAAAATGTTTTACAGATTACTTTTTCATTAAAGGAAAGAAATAGAGAAGACTACCTTGCACCCCATGAAGTATTGTCTGCTACTTCAGGAATTATGTGCTGTTATCTAATTTAAAAGCAGAATTTATATCTTCTGACTCCCTTCAGCAGGCAAGTAGCCAGGAAAAAAAAAAAAAAAGTCAGTTACAACCTTATAAACAGATGTTTACCAGAATCTACTGTGATCTATATTGTTTATAAGGCTTTCCTAAAGAATGTCTGAACAACCTGGCTATATTGCATAGCAGGACTAGAGTCAAGTTCCCAATCCTTCCTTAGTGAAGGACATACTGGATGTGCACTAGAAACTACCACTGTGCTGTATAGAATTTTATTATCCAACATGATTAAGTTTTCTTCTAAAGACAATTGTTATTTTGTAGAATGTAGATATAAGTGCATTAAAAAACCCCACAAACCAAACATATTCATGATGCTCAGGTCATTTGGCAACATTGCTGTTCCAGTGCAGTGCTTTTATTTTTTATTTCCCCCCACCCTCCCCTCCCTCAGCCTCTACTTATGCACCTTCTCAAGTCATGTCAGTTCTGCATGTCAAATACTTCTATTACTGGTAAGGTTTCTAAATTGGAGTCATCAAAACAGGAAAAAGCAGTTGTCCGATCACAGTGCTACTTTCCAGCTGAGAACCCAGCCTGACAAATAGGCCTGCTCTTATACAGCAGAGTACCATGGACTTCCAAAGGACTATGATAACAGTTTGTCATATCCGTAATACAAAAATAATTTCATCTGATACTGTAATCTTCAGGGTGTGTGGAAAAATGCAGCTCTTTAATAGCACACAGCAACATTGTACAACAATTTTTTAACAGGAAATGAAAAGTAAAGTCTTTCCCAGATAAAACTGCAAGGGAAGCATAGATAGGCAGGAGAAAATTATCTCTTGTGATTGAATTTGGTGAGGACGGGGAGGATAACTCTGCCCTTGTGAAGAGTGCCATGGGATCTTCAGTTATCAATCACAAAGGGACCAGAGTTGTACTGCCCAATTACTGTACAGACAGACTCATTAATAGAAGATTACAGCAATAAAATATGCTTCTCTTTTTCATTTTACTAGTATATCATCTCCTACCATGAGTTCCTGTGGTCACAAAGCAGAAGTTTTACTTGGAGGGGGGGGTGGTGTTGGTTTTGGTATCTTTCATAAATTAGGTTTTGTTGATGTTAATTCCGTGCTTTTGGCAGCAGTGCAAGAAGAAGCACTTTTTCTTCTTCTTTTTTTTTCTTTTTTTTTTTTGAGTTTATCATTTAGTAGTGACTCTTTTCCTGTAGAGCCAAAAAAAAAAAAGATCAATTTCTGCTCAAAGTGCTCATGCAGACAGAAAAAAAATGCATTGTGTATCTTCCTAGTTAATTTGTCTATCTGATGAAAAAAAAATCAATACATTTTTCTTAAAAAGGGTTACTGTGAATGGAGAAAGAAGTTTATCTCTGTCTGATTGATGAAACTGCATCAAAGTCAGTTATCCACCATTAAGTTCCATATTTATCCTAATCACCCTTCAGGCTTCTGGGGTTCAGTGTTTGGGCACTAATTCCATTATAATATCAGCCAAAGCTGAGAGCAAAACTAATAGAATCAGAAAGATATATGAAAATAAATATTTGTCAGGGATACATGGGAGATTTAAATAAATATAAGAATATATTAAAAACAAACAAAGGGCTCTAAGAGCCAGGAAAGAAGACAGGACATGGGCAGACTGAGGTTACTGTATTTTACAGGAGATGGTATGGTCATGTTTTTTCCAACAGTCTGCAGTCCTGGGAATATTTTCCATTCGAATCTCAAACTTGCCATTGCTCCAGAGAGATTTGGGGTCCTCCATTCATATTCTTTTACTGGAGAAAACTACATACAAGTGAAAAAAATGGAGGTTAAAGAAAGTTACTTTTACTACTGGAGTGTCATTTCCTTAGTTTTAAGCTTCCTGAAGACTTTGACTTGCTCAGGACAGTCTGAAAGGCCACAGGGATCCGGGGAGGCTGGGCATCCTTCACAAGAAGGAAGTCTTAAAGGAGCAGGAGCTGGCTGTCTTTATGTAATACAAACTGACTGGGAAGGTGACTGGCATGGCTGAACAGGGAAGTTTTTCCTGGGACTCCAGAAAAAAGGGGAGTTTAGGACTCAAGAATTCAGCAGTCTCATTAGGGAATTGAGAGGTAAAATTATAAAATCAAAAGTTCAGCTAGAACTCAATCTAGCCACTGTTGTAACAACAAAAAGAGAGACAAGGATAATCTTCATCCTTTATTGGATGTAGAGGTCAACATTGCCACCAAGCATGAGGAAAAGTCTGAGGTACTTAAGCTGCCTTTGCCTCCTGAGTCTTTAATAGTCAAGCCAGTTGCCCCCAGGGCATTTGCACCCCTGAGCTGGAAGCAGGGAATGACTCACAAGTCTATGGGGCCAGATGGGATCCACCCCAGAGTACTGAGAGCGCTGATGGAGGAGCCTGACAAGCCACTCTCCATCATTTATCAACAGTTCAGGTTAACGGGGGAGGTCTCAGACAACTGGAGACTTGCTAATATGATGTCCATCTAAAAGAAGGGCAGGAGGGAGGATACAGTGAATTACAGGCCTGTCAGTCTGACCTCAGTACCAGGAAGATTATGGCATGGTTCATCTTGAGTGTGCTCACAGGGCATGTGCAGGACAACAAGGGGATCAAACCCGACCAGGACTCATGAAAGGTAGGTCCTGCTTGACCAGCCTATTCTGCTCCTATGACCAGGTGACCCAGCTAGTGGACAAGGGAAAGGCTGAGGATGTTGTCTACCTGGACTTTAGTAAAGCCTTTGACACTGTCTCTCACAGCATTCTACTAGAGGAGCTCTTGGGTCATGGCTTAGACAGGGTCACTCTTCTCTGTCTGGAAGGCTGAGTCCAGAGAGTTGTGGTGAATGGAGATAAATCCAGTTGGCAGCTGGTTACTGAAGTGGTATTCCTAAGGGCTGAAATTTGGGGCCAATCTTGTTTAATATCTTTATCTATGATTTGGATTAGAGGATTGAGTGCACCAAATTTCACCAAATTGGGCAGAAGTGTTGATCTGCTTCAGAGTAGGAAGGCTCTGAAGAGGGATCTGGACAGTGTGGATCAACAGGCTGAAGCTGAGATTTAACAAGGCCAGGTGCTGGGTCCTGCACTTGAGTCACGACAACCCTGTATAGCCCTACGGGTTGGGTCAGAGTGGCTGAAAAAGGACCTGGGGATGCTGGTTTACAGCTGTCTGAACCAGCAGTGTGCCCAGGTGGCCAAAAAGGCCAATGGCATCCTGGCTTTTATAAAAAATAGTGTGAACTTGGAAAGTGATTTTCCCCCTGTACTTGGCACTGTTGGGTCTGCACCTTGAGTAGTGCGTTCAGTTTTGGGGCCCTCACTACAAGACGGTGCTGGAGTGTGTCCCAAGTATGGCAAAGAATCTGGTGAAGGGGCTGGAGAAAACATCCTAAGAGGAGTAGTTGAGAGAAGTGGGCTAATTTATTCTTGAGAAGAGGAGACTGAGTGGGGAGACCATATCTCTCTCTACAACTACCTGAAAGGAGGTTGTGGTGAGGAGGGTGTTGGTCTCTTCTCCCAAGACACTAAAGATAGGACAAGAGAAAATGTCTTCAAGTTGTACCAGGGGAGGTTTAGATTTGATATCAGGAAAAATTACTGCACCAAAAGGGTTATCAGGAACTGGAACAGGCTGCCCATAGTGTCTCTTCATAAAAATGGGCGTTATTTCCTTAATCTGAATTCCAAATAAGGTGAAGGAATTACTCTCCATCCTTATTGACCACTAGCAATAATCCATCATTGCTTCGTTTCTCAGGTCAATTCCCTCTAAAGATTACTTTCTCAGTGTTTCCTTTCTGTTTTCCTCTATGTTTATATCAAAGCTGCAAAAACAGCTGCTCTGCTGACTATCCCTGTTCTCTCCGAAAAGAATAGTCAGAGGTCTGCAGCCTGATTTTTTTGTTTTGTTGATTTGCTAGGTTTTGGGGTTTTGGGTTTTGTTTTTTTTTTTTTTTTTTTAAACTTTGTAGGTTAAAGATGGGGGCGGGGGAGGTGTTGTGTGGGTGTTTTTTTGGTTTAGGGTTTGCTTTTTTTACTTCTACATCTTACTGTTTCTTCCCTTTCTTATCAAAGTGTAAATCTTTTTCCTAGATGATGACTTCTTTAAAAAAACTTTTTCTTTTAGGCAAATTTTACTTGGTGTTCTGTCATGCCACCCAGCCCCATCTCTTGAAAAGGTATGCAAATAGGAATAGGATGAACTAGGTCCAGATTAATCTTTTAAGTGTTTATTGCCTTCACCTGGTCAATTTGCCAATTAAATATGAGAACTGAATAAGGTCCAGGAGAATTGTTTTCATGCAGTTGCAGACAGCCTTACAGTACTCCTTTTACACAGTCAAGTCTATGCCCAATGAGGATGTTATCAAAGCCGTTGCATGTGTCACTAAAAAGATGAAATGGAAGAACGGAGTAGAGAAGATTCTTCTCTCCCAACTGCTCAGTGTAATGACAGTTTTGCGGTCTGTCAACATCAAACACCTCTTACCTCTTACCTAGAAATAAAAAGAGGAAGATAAACAGGGAGATGATGGAGGATAAACCACTATTTTCTTGTCAGTTGGGAAGTATCACTGAGTTTTAAAAAGTTGTCCAAGCTAATTAAAATCAGTAGGAACACCCCCAGGAATTTTCACATGCTTTGTGTTAGTCCTCTATAAATTATATTTGTTCCATGGGCTAAACTGACATACTACCAGACCTGAACTAAATTCATTTACCTTCAAACTGTTAAAAAAACCCACCTCAGTGGTTGGAACTATTTTCTGGAACTATTAGCTTTCATCCCTCCATGATGTTTCTTTGAGTGTTCAATAACATTCCTCTTTATCCAAGAGATTTTACCCTAATCCTTTTGCTTTTATGCTCCTGAAATTGTCTCCCAAGAAAATCTGCAGTCTGAGTATGACTAGTCTTATTTAAGAAGAAACTCCATACTGATTAGCGCTGCTCGTCACCATTTCAGTGTCTCTTGATATGACAGGTCCTCAGATCAACCTCTGAATAAACAAAACAGAAGGCTTTTAGGTACAGGAGGTAGTGTAAATTACACAAATTTAGGTGGACCAAATTGTTAGCTTGTGTAATTTCTCACAACTAGTCTCATGTCAGTATGCTTATCAAAGATGTACTCCCACATTCTCTATTTATTTTTTTTGTGATCCACTAGGCAGCAGTGAATCTGAAAGATATTTTTCTTCTTAATCTGTCTTCAACATTTTTTTCCTTTCCTCCAGAAACCACGCTAATACTTCTGCTACTTTGCTCTAAACCAGAAAATTCCTTAATTCACTGTTTTTCTTCCTTCGTGCTGTGTAGCTTTTTGTATGGTTGAGCAAAATTATGATGTAAAGTAATGCAAGATAGAGTATTATGTAAGAAAGTGCTTTATAAAAAAACAACATCCTTGTACTGAAAAAGTAGTGCTACGTGTGAAATTGCTAAAGGCAATTATGATGGTAGGAATCAAAAACACAAAATAGGATGATGGAAAAGCAAGGACAGCAAAAATTAGCTCACAGGTTTGAAAATCTCCGTAGTCTACTATGAGCCACCCAAATGTAAAATTACATCAGAAGTGATCATCACAAACATTGTTTTTAATTAGTAACAGACACATTAATTGTAATGATGTATCTGTTTATCCCTCAACAAAATAGGTAAATCATAAATTCCATTTATCTTTCTCATCTTAACTGCTTTTTTTTGAGTGCATGAACAAGCTACCTCCTAATTTATTTTAGTTATGTTAATAAATAGCTATTAGACTACAGTGAAGCTATTTGTTAGCCAGAGTTGATATATTATTTAGAGATTGTAATAACCCTAAACATTCTCATTATTATCAATCTCAATAGACACAGTTCTGCAGAGAGATAAATGGAGTTTCTACAAAACCTTTAAGACTGTAAATGTTAGAGCTGTCTGCTACAGCGTGGTCTGTTGTAGATCGACTGCCCTCTGGTGAGGCCAACCACTTTGCCCAGTGAACTGAAAGTTAAGGGCTACATTTGTGACTAAGAAAGAATAACTTCTCACTGTACTCCAGTAAAACTGCACAATAGAAAAGGAGGGTAACTATTATAAAAAAAAAAAAAAGTTTTCAGCAGAACTGAAACTTTTCTGTCAAGACCTAGACTTTTATAGGATGAGCATGTCAGCTGCTGTCTGCATGCAGAGGTTTCAAAATTACACCCTTGTTGCATGGTGAGCTCTGCTTCAGAGAGAGCGGACAACCATCTGGCACTTTCCCTAAGTAGAATAGTCTCTTCTCACTGACTACCAGCAGCCTGACAACCTCTAACTCCTATGAAACACATGGTATCACCCCTTTTATGGTGATAGATCATTTTTGTTAGTGTGAACACAGCCACTATATCATGATCCACATGCAGCAGACTGATGCCAGGTAGGTTTAGTTGTGCTCTTCTTGATATCAAACCATCCATGCTTGGGCATGGTTAGTTATGATAGTCCCTGTCACAGGAACAGCTAAAGGCTGTGACCATTACTCTTTAGATATTATGTAAGTTTACTAGTGGCCCAAATCTGCCAGGTTTAGGTCATATGTCGTACTGATACCTCGAGACTTTTTACTATACTAAGTATCTAGTATTTACCAAATGCTATGCTCAATAACATGGTCTCCCATTTCCCTGTTAAAAACCCTTATGACCAGTCTGAGATGGGAGGCCTCCAGTCCTCCTCCTGAAGTTCTGTTATGACATTATTAATGAGAGAAGGAGAACAAAAGAGCAGATTCTTTTACTGAATGGCCAAGGGACAAATACCTCAGTGGATTTTAGTCTTTGGTCCAGTTTACTTAAAGTAGAAAGCAACTTTTCTTGGGTTCTTTGTTTTCACTTTTTCTGTCCTATGTTTTTTTAACCACATTAAAAAAAAAATAAAAAATAACACTTTGTTGAAAGAGTCAGGAGGAGACGATTTGGGAGATGATGATTCACGCTTAGGAAAGGAAGCTTGCTGTCGAGGCTTTTGCCAGTGGTAGCAATGATTCTAGCACCTCCTCCACAACACATTAAAAAAAAAAAAAAAATTACCTGGCACAGGGGGCTAATACTCTGCAGTTTCACACATAGGATAGGTTTGAGGCAGAATACCTTTTTATCTAAAAGCGAGATGAGTGGAGATGTGCAACGGGAGGCAGAAAAGGTCAAAAAATGTGAGATGGAAAACTTGATTGAAAGATGCAATGTGTAGGAGGCAGATGAGAGAGGAGTGGGGTGGGAAGGGGAGGTAAGTAATCTTCATGCACTAAAATACATGCACATGAAAATCGGAGGACATCTTCTATTTGGGGTCATTCTATTTTTAGGGAAGCCAGTATTTAATAGAAAATGCAATTTGAGGTACAAATTCTCATTCATCCTTTTGAAATCTTCATTGTCTGTGGATATTGAATTCCTCTGACAATAACTGCCAGGCTTCTGTTCCTGCACATTCCCTGTGCAGGAACAGAAGCCTGGCAGGATTGACAGGATTTCATCTGTCAGCTGATATATTTGGGGATAGGATAAGGTCAGAGTAGGAAGAGAAAAGGTGGATTTCCTGTAATGAATAGGAAATGCAAATAAAGATTCAGAAACAATGAAATAACTTCAGAAGTTATTGCAGGCACATTTGGTAATGTGTATAGACACAGTAAATATTGCACTGTACGAGAGCAAGAAGGTTCAGTGCAGCTCTTGCAATAGCAAGTATTTCCAGAGATGATCAAGGGAATAAAAAAATTAATACTGATTCTTAAAGATCTCTTGAATTTCTCAGAGCTGTAGTCTTGCTGGTGAGTGAAGTTCTTTTAGCCTATAAGTAGAGCTTTAGAGTAGGAAATTGTATTTTCCGCAGAGCTATTGCATTGTGGTGATTAGTGAGTTTCTTTCCCAGCTTTCCCTGGCTGCTGTCATTCCTCCCTATGTAAATATGGACTATCCTGTGATTAGGGTATGAGCTTAATACGGTATGTAATTACCTAATCTTCAGCATGTTAAAACCTTTGTCTAAATAAGACCTCTAATAGTCACTCTTAATTCGGTGTAACAAAAAAATCTGCAGATGTTATGCCGTGAAGATCACAGCAGGGTCTGTGGGTGTGTGGCACAGAACAGAGTAACACTTTGCTCCCAATGCTTCTCTACCAGGATCAATCCTATACCTGAATAGCCTCACATGGTGATTTTGCAACTGATAAATGTACACTGGGCCTCCTCCAAAATGCATTATTATTGATCTGGAACAAATGTGCAGAAAGATATCCTACAGTTTAACAAACTGAAGCCTGCTGTATCACTATACTAACCTTCTTTCTTGCCTGGTTTTAATCTTCTGGCTCCATCACAGGGTTAATTGTCTCTCATTTATTCATATTAGTGGATGATTCTATGAAATCCACATAGATGAGACTGAGAGAGCCCAAATTAGTATATTTATCTTAGTGAAAACTTTTGAACAGATTTTTATCAACAAGACAGGCTCTTAGCCGGCTTGGTCTTGAGCCAGACCTGCCTGGCTTGATGTGTGCTCCACCTTACAGATTCAAGGGTGCTGCTCTGCAGCAGGTCTGCTGGTAGATGGTGGTATTAGAAAAAAATCCCTAATAAATTTGAGGGTGTACTGTAGTTTGTGTTTTCTTACTTCTTGTGAATGTGACTTTCTTAAAAAGAAATGTTTTTCTGAAACTGAACCTGTTATCCTAGCTTGGGAAAACACTTAAAACTGGAAAAAGGACCTATTTCTCTGTGGCACGTTTTATCTTTGAAACTACTTCTACCTATTACTTGTACTGGACTTTTGGTCCTAACTGTAATTGAAAAAATAAGATGGAGCATTTGGAAGAAATGTATTTACTTCTAAGTAGGATGCCTGGTAATTTGAACTAAATTTACTAGTGTAAAACTGTAAATAAGGTCGGAATTCAACTCTGGGGTTGGTTGGTTCTTTTTTGGTCTTTTTTGGTTTTGTGTGTGTTTGCTAGGTTTTTTTTCTTGGTTTTATTTTGGGGTTTTTTGGGTTTTTTTTTTCCCTGAGTATATTCAACTGGTGTTTTTACTGCTATTTGCTTTGTAATTTTTCTATCACAGAATCACAGAATGTTAGCTTGTGCAGACCACTGCTGTTGCATTAGTCCTGGGGTTTAAAATTATTTTTGTACTCATTTTGCTGTAAGCAAACTAAATATTTATACAAAGACAGTGAGGAATCAGTCCCTTTGATTTTTAGATCTCTTTTTGAGATGAACTTTGCACATTATGAAGCCATTTCATTTTTGCAAAGAACACATAATGAAGCATTACGTAAAAGGTTATCATTTTACCTCTGCTTCGCAAAGCATGGCAGTGAAGAGACAGTAGCCCTTCTTGTTGTGCAGTTAGAATTGTGCAGCGCTTATCATGTGATTGCCTAAAAAAACCCAAATCACTTCTGGTGTTCAGGATTGCGTAGTACCACATAATTCATTTGGGAAGAGGAATTCAGGATATGAATCCCTCTTAAAAGAACCCCAGTGCTGTGTAATAAATAAAACTACGTAGCTATTTCTTGCATTGCATTGTGTTGCTTTCACAATCATGGCCTTTAAACAAAGACTGGGAAGCAATATGTTTGTAAGAGAATTTCTTCATGCTGTAAGGATACTATGGAACATTACTCCCAGGATGAGAACAGTGGTCATTTGGCCATTTCTTGGGACCTTTGAAAAGGGCCAAACAGGGATTCCTCTGTAGGCCCTGGGAGAAGACCATGGTGGAACACGTATTTCCCTGCAGTCTCTAAATGTGGCCATTCCAGAATAGATGTCCACACTTCAGCTGGTAGGAGGATCCTGTGCTTGAGCAAGCAGGTAGAAATGCCCTGAAAGAAGCTGCAGCCCATGGTAAGCCCACACAAGAACAGGTTTATCCTGAAGGACTGCAGCCCACGGAAAGGAATCACATTGCAGCAGGGAAAATGTGTGAGGAGGAAGGAGCTGCAGATGCAAACTTACAGCATGACCAATGATGGCGGTGGGCTAATGGTTGGACCAGATGATCTTAGGGGTCATTTCCAGCCTTAAAATTCTATGATTCTATGACCACAACCATCAAATCAATCTTAGGCAGTAAGCATTTTTATCTTATTTTATTCCTCTGTCCCTTTGAGGAGTGAGAGAGCAGCTGAGTGGCCTTTGTAAGCCAGCTAAGGTGAACACACCACACAAGAGATTTCTCTAGGAAACTTCTTTATGCATCTTTGTTGCATGATACAGCTTTGTTTTGCTATTCTATTACTGTGTTTCAGTGAAATTAATGGTATGCGATTAATGGCAGAGTTACACAGGAATTATGTGCATACTGAGAATTGATTGTTTGGGTGGGAAAGGTTCAATCTCAAACTTATATGAGACAGTTTACTACATGCATGAAATTTTTAATGCATAAGTTCTTTTAGAGGCAATGAGTCACTCTGCCAAGCATCCCTTTTCAGGCTCTTTTTGCTGAGGAAATAGAGCCTCCATAGTTTATGTCTATCTGTTCCTCTTCCAGTCAAAATATGCTTTCTACTGATGGAAAAAAAAAAAAAAACAAAACAGGACCTAACACATACCTAACAAATAGGAAAATTTATCATTGTATAGATTTATGATACAGGACAAAATTGTTCTAATTATACTGGGTAAACTCTAAACAACTATTAAAAAAAAACCCCAAAAAACAAAAAACCACCAAACACAAAAAAAAAACCCCACCCCCAAAAAACCCACCACAAAATCAAAAATGCTCACAGACAAACTAATGATGTCCTATTTTACAACATAAAGTTTATGAGAACATTCATTAATTTGTGTGTGCCAGGGAAAATCCGTACTAACATAATTATATTTAAAAGATCTATGTTCTGTGTGTTAGTATCTGTAAGAGGCTGGTTTGGTTCAGACTGGTTTATCAAATTCTGTGTGATCTAGTGGTAGGAAGTAGTATAAAGAAGTGAAGGTAATCAAGCAAAACAGTGACCTTCTACATGGCCAAAACCCATTAAAGGAACAGCAGAAAAGACCAAGAAAGTAGAAAGGAAGAGACCCAATAACCCTGAGTCACATAACTCAGATGCTTTAAGTTTTGGCAATAGTTTTCATATAAGTTGGGTTGGGGTTTATTTTTTTCTCTTTGCTATATTCCTAAAGTTATCAGAACATCAAGCCAAGGAAAAGTTGCAATGTGAGGAGAATACAATGTACTAGCAATGCACACAAGACATAAATTGCTGGATTTGTTTCTGAAAAACACATGGTTAGTTGTATATAGTCAGTAGCTGGAGCTGTTCACTAGATTTATGTATAATTCTATAGTTTAGTTACCAGACTGAATAGGCACATAAAGTATAGTGCAGATGTAAAGTGGTGCACACGGGGAAATACAATCCCAGCTTCACATATAAAATTATGAGTTCTGAGCTGACTGTTGAGTCTCAAGAGAAAGGTTTTGGGGCCGTGGTAGAAAATTCCGTGAAAAACATCAGCTCAGATACCAAACCCAGAATATAATGAACGAAATTATTAGAAAAGAACTAGAGGCATGGAGTAAAATAATTATCACAGAATCAGTGTTAATAGTTGGAAGGAACCTTGAGAGTTCATCTAGTCCAACACCCCTGTCTGAGCAGGATCATCTAGATTAAACCACACAGGAATGTATCTAGATTGGTCTTGAATGTCTCCAGAGAAGGAGAATCCACAAACTCTCTGGGCAGCCTGTTCCAGTGATCTGTCACCTTCACGGTGAAAAAGTTCTTCCTTATATTCAGTTGGAACTTCCTGTGTTCCAGCTTGGACATATTGCTCCCTGTCCTAAATCCAGTTATCTCTCCAGAGAAATCTTATAGATAATCCCATTATTTTAAAATAATCCAATCTTAAAATAATCCAGTTATCTTTCCATAGAAATTATCTTTCCCTATGAGATCATAGCATCATAGAATAGCTAGAGTTGGAAGGGACTCCCAGAGGTCATCTAGTCCAACCCCCCTGCAAGAAGCAGGGACACCCCCAACTAGATCAAGTTGCTCAGGGCCTCATCCAACCTGGCCTTGAACGTCTCCAGGGATGGGGCACCCACCACCTCTCTGAGCAACCTGTTCCAGTGCTCCACAACTCTCACAGTAAAGAACTTTTTTCTAACATCCAATCTAAATCTCCCTTCCTCTATTTTGAAATCATGACCCCTTGTCCTGTCACAATAGATGATGGTTTGTTTTCATATTGAATACTCAGGGTAGCACTGGTGTGGTGTTTGATCTCAACGTTGCAGAAAAAGAATTGGAGAGTAATTTGGGTTGGAAAGGATCTCCAGAGTTCTCTAGACTTGCTTTGAGCACTGGATTGGACTAAGGGACCTAAGCTTGCACAGAGACTTTTTCTTAGCAACTTGATCTAGTTAGGCCTGGTTTGAGCAACCATGGTTGACAATGGTTACCAAGGAAAGACAGGCTGGGGAGGTGAGGTGGTGGTGTTGCTCTGTATGTGAGAGAGCAGCTAAAATGTAATGAACTCCACCTGGGGGAGGGGGAGGTACCAGTGGAGAGCTTGTGGGTAAGGATCAAGGGGCAAGCAAGTACAGGTGACACTGTTGTGGGTGTGTACCACAGGCCCCCTGATCAGGAGAAGGTTAATAAAACCTTCAAACAGCTGAAAGGAGCCTCACAATCCCAGGTGCTGGTTTTCATGGGTGGTGTCAGTTACCCAGATATTTGCTGGGAAAGCAACAGGCCCAGGCACGAGTGGTCCAGATGGTTTCTGGACTGTGTTGAGAACAACTTCCTTATACAGATGGTGGAGGAGCCAACGTGGTCTGGGGTAGTGCTAAATATTGTCCTTAGTAATAAAGATGGGCTGTTAGGGAAGTGAAGGTCAGGGGTAGCTTGGGATATAGTGATCATGAGATGGTGGAGTTCAAGAACTTGAGTGGAAGAGGTAAAGCAAAAAGTAGGACTGATACCCTGGACCTTAGGAGAGCAAACTTTGATCTCTTCTGGCCCTCATCAGAGCTATCCCATGGGCTGGGCTGTTAGAAGGTGAGGGTCCTGTGAGAGCTGGGCAGTGTTTAAACAGTGCTTCTTCCAAGCTCAAGAGCAGTGTGTCCCTATGAGTCAGAAATCAGGGAAGGGTGTCAGGAGACCTGAGTGGATGAGCAGGGAGCTCATGCATGAGCTCAAAGGGAAGCAGAAGGTCTATGGATTGTGGGAAAAGGGTCTGACCGCTTGGGAGGAGTATAGGAATGTTGTCAGGGCCTGCAGAGATGCGATGAGGAAGGCTAAAGCCCACCTGGAAATAAAGTTAGCAAAGAATATAAAGGGTAGTAAGAAGGGGGTTTTAAGTATGTGAAGAGCAAGAGGAAGACTAGGGACAATGTGTCTCCCCTGCTGAACGAGGAGGGTGACCTGGTTGCAGGGGTTGCTGAGAAGATGGAGATATTGAATGCATTCTTTGTTTCGGTCTTCACTTCAAAGACTCCACCTTGAGTCTCCTGGACCCTGGAAGACAGAAAGATAGTTTTGGAAATAGATAACTTCTCTCTGGTCAAGGAGGAGGTGGTCTGTGAGCGTCTAGGTGGGATCAGTGTGTGCAAATCCATGGGCCCTGATGGGATGCATCCATGTGTGCTGCAGGAGCTGGCAGAGGTGATTGCTGAGCTGCTCTCTATCATCTTTGGCAGGTCTTGAAGAACAGGAGAGGTGCCTGAGGACCGGAGGTTAGCCAGTGTCACCTTGGTTTTCAAAAATGGTAAGAAGGAGGACCCGGGTAATCACAGGTCAGTCAGTCTCACCTCTGTCCCTGGAAAGGTGATAGAACTTGTTCTAGATGCCATCTCCAAGCAATTGGATGGAAAGAAGGTTATGAGGAGTAGTCAGCATGAAGGAGAGATCATGCTCAAACAACCTCGTAGCCTTCTATGATGTTATCACTGGCTGGGTGGATGGAGAGAGAGCAGTGGATGTCATCTACCTTGACTTCATCAAGGCTTTAGGTACTGTCTCCCATGACACCTTCATAACAAAGCTGAGAAAGTGTGGGATAACTGAGTGGATGGTGAAGTGGGTTGAAAACTGGCTGNGTTCTCTCTCAGCAAGTAGCTGATGATACAGAGCTGAGAGGAGTGGTGGACATGCAGGGGTGCTGCGTTGCCATTCAGCGAGACCTGGAAAGGCTGGAGAGCTGGGCAGTGAGGAACCAGGTGAGCTTCAATAAAAGCTATTGTAGGGTCTGGCACCTGGTAAGGAACAAGCACAGGTATCAAGACAGGCTGGGAGATGACCTGCTGGAAAGGAGCTCTGCAGAGAAGGACCTGGAGATCCTGGTGGAGTCCTGGTAGGCCATGAGCCAACAGTGTGTCCCGGTGGCCGAGAAGGCCAATGGGATCCTGGGGGGCGTTAAGAGGAGCGTAGCCAGCAGGTCAAAGGAGGTGATCCTCCCCCTCTACTCTGCCCTGGTCAGGCCTCACCTGGAGTCCTGTGTCCAGTTCTGGGCTCCCTGGTACAAAAAAGACAGGGATCTCCTGGACAGAGTCCAGCGGAGGCCACAAGGATGATTAAGGGCCTGGAGCATCTCCATCTGTGAGGAAAGGCTGAGTGAGCTGGGGCTGTTCAGCCTTGAGAAGACCGAGAGGGGATCTGATCAATGTTGATAGATATTTGAAGTGTGGGAGACAAAGGGAACTGGTCAACCTCTTTTCAGTGGCCTGTGGGCCAGGACAAGTGGCAGTGGTCACAAGTTGGACCACAGGAGGTTCTGCACCTATGTAAGAAAGTTCTTCACAGTGAGGGTGACGGGACACTGGAACAGGCTGCCCGGGGGGTTGTGGATATTCAAGACCCATCTGGACACCTACCTGTGTGACCTGCTCTAGGGAACCTGCTTTGTCAGGAGGGTTGGACTTGATGATCTCTCAAGGTCCCTTCCAACCCCTACAATTCTGTGATTCTGTGACTAATTAGTCCCCTTTCAATCCAAAGTATTCTGTTACTCTAGAAGATGTAGCAAAGAAGAGGAAGAATGAGAAATTCCATATGAAAAATACTATTCCATCCAGCAAAGGCATATGGTACCTGCCTATAAAGTCATTACTAGCATGAAGGTGAGTGGCAATTGGTGTTAACAAGATTTAAAGGGAAAAAGATCATTCTCCATGGAATGAGCAATACATTTGTGGATGATCTTGGCAAAGTAAAGTATTTCATTTATGAGGGCTCAGAGGGAGATTGAACAAATGTCTGGAAGAAAAACAGTTTAGATAAACCACAGTAGACTCGGTGGAAGAGAATATATGGTCAGAGGCTGAGAAAGTATTAGTTGAGGAAGAACCATTTTTTGTACTTAGATGTTCTTTTTGTTCCCTGGACATCTCCTTGTGGCCACTCTATGTAGTTATGTGTTTATTATTGAGGACTTACTATTATATTGATGGGAATAGAAAATCAGTCAATCTCTAAGCTTGCATATTGCTCAGGGAGCATGTTATACATATAGTATGTCTACATGAATGAAGAGTTTAGCTAGTTGTGTTGGGGCAGGGTGGTGCAGCTGGTGCTTTTTTTGAATGCGAGTTGGAAACTTCTCAACCCAAATGAGGTGAGGGGGCGGAACCCAACTTTAGCTTCTTCCTTGTCACAGGAAAAAAATTAAATAACACACACACACACCCCCCCAAGCTTCATGTTAAGTGCCTTGTGGCAGGCAGGCAAAGTAGCAGGTAAAAGTGTGTTTTGCTAAGATTTGGAGTGGCAAGGAATGATGGGGTGCAGAAGTTCATTAGGTGGTACTTCTTCCACAGGCACAGTCTGTTGGGGCCCTGATCACGGGCTAGGAATCTTGCCTTGCCTCA
>VXBZ01004510.1:76976-142770 GCA_013399135.1 Heliornis fulica | reverse complement strand
ACGCACTCCAGGAACCTCCTTAAATATATTTAAAATATATTATCACATTTCAGAGTTACTAAGTCGTTAAACAGACATTAGGAGATTTAGAGCCACACTAAGGTGCTTGAGGTTATCTCTAGAGATAACTGAAAGATAAATGTTAATATTTTAACATATGTACATATATAAACAAATACATTCATCCTTGCATGTTACGAGCTCTATATTTGAATAAAACGGAACTTAAAACCAGACGATTCACTGTTTCTGAATGTATTTGGTTTTATATTGATTTGATTTTCCAGGCAATGTACTTGATACACTGGGTTTTGCATTTGATTTAGCAGATGGTAATTTTGATTCTGTATATGAGGTACATGGCAAGGTAGGTAAAATGGGTGATAAATATGGAATTCAACTGAATAGGAAGCATATTTCATTTTACAGTTGACTTTTTATTTAAAAAATATTCTTTTTCAAGGGAAAATAAAGTGCTTTAAGGTGGCCTGTTGATTTCACCAATATACTTTCCAGATATTTTATTCTATGTAAGAAGCTTAATTACAATGTTTTCTCAGATTTTGTCTATTTCAACCTCATGCATTCAATATAATTTTGAATTGTTGACCAAGTTTCACATCCCTTCTGGTTTTCTGTCCTGACTTTCCCACACTGAGGAATCTGTCTTCCCAGTTTGCTCTCTCCATCTCAGTGACTGATTTTTTTCTCCACATCCAAGTTACACCTCTGATTCTCTTCAGTTCATACACCCTTCTACTGAAGAAAAGTTATACACGCTGTTTAACAGCTTGACCTTTCTCCTTCCTGACTTACATATTTATACACGTTACCACTACTCCTCTGTTTTGATGCTCAGGGGTATTTTTTTTTCCCTTCACTGCCATTTTTACCCATCATTAAAAAAAAATAAAAAAAACCTCCCTTTATCACATCTTCTTATCATTTGCATCAGCCCAGGTAAACTGGTTTTGGCAATGCTAGCCCTACCACTGTACCTCTGCCTCTGTGGCTCCACAAGCACTTTCCTAGGCACCTTGTGCTCACCCTCCCTCTCAGTCAAATGCTTCAAAGAGGAGTAGAGTAGGCACTGGGTATTTCTCACCAGCTACTTCTCATCAATTCTCCTTCAAGTTAAATAGGTTTGTGTTAATTTCTGCCCCACATCAGTGTGGAATTATGTATCTGCATCCCACCTCCATGAAAGGGAAGGAGTTTAGGAAACACAAAGGGGACCTGTGGAGACAATAGCATCATAGAATCATTTAGGTTGGAACGACTTGTAATACCATTATGTACACCTGTCAACCTAGCTCTGCCAAGTCCACCACTAAACCATGCCCCTATATACAACATCTAACTGTCTTTTAAATATCCCCAGGGATGGCAACTCAACCATTTCCCTGGGCAGCCTGTTCTAGTACTTAACTGTTCCTTACTCCTGAGACTTGTGTTGGACTGCCAGAACAACTGTGCTGCCTAGGACTTCAGAGAAAGATAGAGCCTTATAGAAGAGGAAAAAATAGTCAAAAATAAGAGCAAAATGAAACCATCAGGGCAGAAAATCTCATTTAAGATATATCTCTGAAGAGACATTGGGTCGAAGGCCACAAACACTCCAGCTGCAACATGAAAACGTGGTCTGGGAGGGCATCTCTCCACAGTAAGAGGACTCAAGCTGATTTATAAACCCAGAAGCAGTAGAAAAAAAGAACAAAATGCTTGCAAGTAAACAATAGAGAAAGATTAAATGTTTCATTTAACCTCCTCAAACTGTATTAACATGGTTGCTGGCAGAAGTTACACTGCTTAAACTGGACCAGGTCACTTCAAACAGTCACGAGCCAAATTTCCCAAGTTGTTTTTAATAATATAGAAGTGTTCAAATTCTGTTGATATCAGATTTATCTCTGAAACAGAAAAAAAAATGTTTGAAAGAGCAAAGGCACTGTTTGATGCATATTGGTCTGGGAAAGCTGGGGTAACCCCAGGGAAAGTGGAAAGACAGCAGAGACAAGAAGTGCATACAGCTATCACAATACAGCACACCAAAGCTGTTTAAGAAGCCAAGCAAAAGCTACAGTGCAGGTGTCTGGAGGTTACATCAGGAGACTTGACCCTGGAAAATACATTTTCCATGAAGCTCCAAGAGCAAATATCATGAGTTGGAGGCCAAACAAAACCCAGAGAAAGAAGAAGAAAATGAGCCCAAAAGAAACGGAGACTTGTTCCTTTCGGGTCAACTGCTATGTTTGTAGTTCTTGCACTCCCAGCTACCCTATCATTTAATGGATGGACAAAAATAAAACATTTCACTAGGCAATATGAGTAAAAATGTGAAACATGCCTCAGATCCATTTTTTCAAAGGAATTTATATCTATAGACAGAATAGGTGCATTAAAAAAAATTCAAGAGTAAGTGCTTTCATATTTCCCTTTGAAATTCATAAGTGCCATGTAGATGATTTTCAAAGTCTCACTAAGAGCCCTGCTACAGTTTTAAGTATTGAAGTACCCTGGAGAACACAGGCCAACATTTCTCAGGCTCATTTCAAAATGAAATGCAATTTCTGATGTTCATGGGTTAGCAGTTTTAATCATTCCTGCACCAAATCAGAATGTTAGGGGTTAAAAGTAGAGTTTAAAACAGTGGTATATTCCAGTTGTATAATTTTACGTAAATAAACAGAACCCTGAAGCAATAACGGTTGTTCTAAAATTTCTACCAGGAAACTGAGTGCATCTAATTAATACAAAAGAAATAAAAACGGTGCACGTTATCCAGTAGGTTTATCATTAGGTAAAATCATGCAAAGTGGTAGTGGAAGTATAAAAATATATCTCTCTCTCTCTCTCTACACATAAAATCTAGGAAATGTGGAATTCTATGTTCGTTCTATCACTGGACTACATACACATAGAAATGTTCTACATTTTCATAATTTTGTGATACATTTTTCAAAATTACAATATTTAATAGCAGTTGATGACAGATTTGAAGGTTAATATTGTTATAGGATGTTGTATTGCACTGGGTCCAAGAACCCAAGAGGGGTGAGGCTGCTGCCACTCTATGCCTCTGGGTCCAGCCAGCAGTGTGGTTGAAGGCATGTTTGCAGCAGGCACATGCACGTGGAGGACACATATAAACCATGTATGTACAGATATAAGATCACAGACAGCAAAAGCAGACTGACCAGTGCAATATTTGCTTGCGATTTGAGCTTTCATCCCCTTACCTATCAATTTTCCCACATCTGTTCCTCCCCAAATCACCTAAACCTCTCCTTTCCCCTGCCTTTTGCTCCTCCCCTAAACATGACATTATAACCACTGTGCTATCCCAAACTGCATTTCCCCTGTGCTGCAGTGATGGGCCTGAGAGCAGCTGTCAGGCTCCCGCTCCTGCCGTTGCCTCTCTGAGCACCTCTGCCCATGTGCGGAAGAGCTTTTATCACATAAAAAATATATGTGCCAAATATTTTAGATGAATCTATACACAATGTGAAATGCAGTTATGTTTCATAAGACAGCTGCACAGATCCAGTAAAGAACTCGATACAGAAATCACATCTACTTTGACTGCAAATTTTTTTAATTTTGCTTCTTTATTAACATTCTATATGGAGAAGCATTGAAATCATTGACAATTTTAACAGAATTTACCTATGTTCACATATCCACATCACTCTTGTATGACTGGAATACTTTATCATTGTGCTACCCTGACATTCACAGCAACTGCACTATGTTGTGTGTACCTAAGTTTGCAGAAATTCACATTTGGGATTACCACTCTCGGCACACTCAAAAACATGGCAGTCAGGTCGACACATTTTCAGCTTAAACACCGCTCTTCCATATTCTTGATTAATGAATTTCACTTCAGTGTTCACTCTATCAAGTACCTAAAGTTTAAACTTGCTATCAAATCAATAAAGCCCTTCCAGAATTCATTACTCAGCTCTCAAATGCTTTTCCTTCCTTATAATATTTTTTCCTACCTTCCTTAGATATGTTAATCACACTGGAGAAGTGCTATAAAGACCTTAGCATAAGACAGAGCTACATTTCAAAGTTTATGCTTAAATTACCTTTGTTTACAATAGAGGATTAAATTCTTCAGAGTTGCAAATTAACCAATTAACACTATGCCATTAAACTTACACGTCATATATAGATCACCCAAATACACTACAGATCACGGACACACCTTCGAAAGCTAGTGGTTATCATGGCATATTTCTATGGGTCACTACTTCATTTTATAGGCTGCCACCAGGGTTCATCCATATCTTGTACAACAGTTTAAAGTAAATTCTTTAACCTCTTTGACCTCTTCTTTAACCTATTGACCTCTGTAGAAAACAATCCAAAATAGATGACACAGGAGTGACACTGAAGTTGTGTGTGTATGTATGTGTACATATGCAACTTCATGTACACACCCCTAGATATATTATATATATGAATCTTTAAAGCCATAAGCAAGAGGGTATGCCACATCTTTCTGACGATTAATGGCTCTAGAAAACTTAGTGTTGGCACAACAAAATTGTATGAGTATCTTCAGTCAGGAGGCACACTATGTTTAGCCTCATTTGTCATAATTAGCTTAAGCAATTTCAACATTATAATAAAGGCTAAGGAATCAATTTTAGTTGTTTGTTTATTTTAGAGAAAATATTTTCCATTTGTCATCATCATTTCTGCTTTGCACTTGACCTTTTAATCAAAAAGTGCATAATCATTTCTTTTCATCCCGTGCTTATTCACTGATTACTTTTGCTCATGGTTTACATGTGCCCAAGTGCTGAGCAACCAACAGCCAGAAGGATGACTCATTAGCACAATACACAGCAATTATATCATTCTAGGAAGTGACTGAAAAAAAAAGATGCAGGACTGACTTCCTTCTTGCACATTCTTGTGGTCTGTGGAGCTGCAAATCATATTCAGAGTGATAGGACAAAACCTGCTGGTTTCTACTGCCCAAGGAACTGAGGAGGGAGTGCCTGAGCCCGTGTCAGAGATAGTTAATATCGCAATTGTGCTTTAAAAACTTTCTTACAGTGTTAGTTGCAGAAATTACACTATGCAAAAACTCAGAATCTTTCCAGAAATATGAAAAACCCTCTTCAGGAAAATAGAAAAACAAAAACCAAAAATACACCAAAATACAAAACCCAAAAGCTCGTTATAGAATACAGGTCAAGTTATCTGTTATGCAGCTATCATTAAAAGGAATTCATCAGAACAAATATGTTTAAATAAACCCACCTATAGTGCAGAATAAATCTTGCACAGTCTGTACTTCAATAAAGTAATAAATAAATTTTACAATGTGCATTTTGCCAAAAGGAGTAACTAACTCCCTTGATATAACCGATCAGTGTTGATCTGCAATGCCTCCTTACTAGGTCAAACAGAAAATCACACTTCTCGTTAAGTAGAGATTTTTTTTGCCATTTGAAAGGAAAAAAAAAAAAGGAAGAAAAAAAGAATTTCTCTAAAGTTCTTTAAAATTTTTCTCAAAGGAGTCTTTCAACAACTTTATTGGAAAGAAACACAGTCCCTATAAAAAGATATAGTTACAGAACACTGTAGGCACTGCAATCTCAATACACATGGAGAATATTGATAGGGGAACTCAATTATGAATGACAGAGAAAAGTACTGAAAATTAATCTCAATAAAATGAAGTCCATTGATCATTGTCAACCACTCTGAAAAGCCAAATAAAAACCCTCTACAACCCTCCTACCCCAGCTCAGCACATTTAGAGAGATAATTGAAAAGTAGAACAATAAATCTGCTTTACAGTCATTTGAGTCAAATAGAAATCAGGTAGAAAAGAACCATTCTAACCACAAATGGATTTGAAAATATCAAAATTAATGAGAGTATTCTTCCCTGAGTCTTATAAATAATGGGAGCTCCAGTCAGGATATCCATCAGGTAACATATGGTTCAGAAAAGGGATGCAGAAATTGAAGGACCAATAGCTATACTGTGCAATAAAACAGAGTTTGCAAATGAGCAGACAAGAATCAAAGCAATGAAACTTAAAAAAAAAAAAAAAGAGAGAGAGAAAAAATAAAGGGAAAATAGCACAGCTTTTCTCTAGGAGGAAATACAGTATATGTGGTTTCCAGATTCTGAATAGTACAATTTAGTAATATTGCTTGAAGCTTGTAAATGGAAAATTAATCTATTAGCCACTGACACAGATGCTGAACAGAGGTGTTCAGATACAACTTGTATCGATATTGAATTGATAGAGAACAGAGAATTTTACCTGAAACTCTTACAGGAAGAATTCTATCTGTACCTCAATTTCATCAAAATAAGAAAGTTAATTTGTATATTATGTCCTCAATCAAAAAGGTGAAGGATCCATTACTGGGTTAAAGCAAAGGAAAATCTAGTCCTCGTTGTTATTCCTGCTGAATTTTTTATTATTCTCATTTGCACGAAGTTGCTTTTAACTAACTAATTATTATTATCCTGAATTACCGATAAATAAAAATGAACCATAAAACTGTGGCAACAGATCTTACAATTGTGAAGTGGATCCACAATATACTATTTAAAAGGTATCGCTTTTTAAAACCTTTTTAAAGTTATTAATATCAAAGTGTAGAATTTCCTCACACTTTAAAACTATTATTGTACTTGGAATAAAATGGTCAACAGAGCCTTAAGTGGAGAGAATGTAACTTCTAATTTTACACAAATTATTTCTTAAAATGCTGCCTAAGACATTTGGGGAGTATTTTAATTTCCTTCTCCACATTCTGAAAGAAAATAACATTTTAAGGGCAAGATCAGCCTTAAATGGATTTGATTACAGTGACTGGAATTTGTCCCTTAGCTTACCAGTCCTCTGCCAGGCACAGGACAGACTTTGCAAATCAAGGTATACCTTTGCTAACACAAATATTTGCTAAAATACACCAGAGACCTGGCCTTTGGTTTCTTTCCTCTGTAAAACATGTTGAACAGATCTCTTAATAATCACCTCAGAAAAATCTCATTAGGTGCCCCTTTTTTGAATTTTTTTTTCATATTAATCTGGTTAGTTCCACACAGCTTCACACAACAACTGGCTTTTCTTTTTGGGGGGTTGTTTGGTTGTTTTTTTCTGTCACTGTTCTCTTAGCATTCACTAACCTATGAGCATTGTCTACTTTTCAAAAAACAAAAAAAGGTCAAATTCTCAACTGAACATAAAGACAAACACAAGGAGAACTTCTCTGAAATTACCTTAATCTTTGGTAGAGGGCTGTCTAAATGCAAATGAATCCACAAATCTCTTTGCAGTCTCTGGAAAAAAAAAAAAAAAAGATAATTCCAAAAAGAAGAGCTATCCCAGTCTTTGTGAAGGAAAAGCTATCCTTTGGGGACAGTTTTCAGAGTGGTTGATAGCAGGGTAAGTTTGAGTTAAAATAAAAAGAGTGTTACTGAATATATTGATAGTTACAGTACAGTCATATGTAAGTGATAAAACCGTAAGTAGTCCTACAAAATACTCTCAGAAATACCTAAGATCTCCATTTCATATCAAATTCCAAGGCATGTCTATTTTCTTTCCCAGCTCACCAACATCCCTTCTGCAAATGGGTATCAGACCACTACAACAACACTGTACTTCAAAGAAGAAAAAGGAGAAAACAAGTTGCCAAGGAGGATTCAAAGTACCAACAGCAGGGAGAAAGGAACACAACCTAGATTTGACACATTTCAGTTCCCTGCGTGACACTGCATGCTCCCAAACTCTTACAAGAATATTCTTCTGAAGCACATTATTGAAACTAATATTAATGTGCTTCTAGGATTTAAAAAAGGACAAGAACCAATAAGAAAATTTCCTAATTTTTGTCACAACCAAAACTAACGTTAAGGCATTTTTAACTTAAGCAATGCCTTACCCCTATAGCACATCCATTAGCTTAAGGATGGATGAAGGGGAGTGTAGAGTGCAACCAGCTGGTCTCATCTGCCCTTTCACCTGGCACAAGGAGTACACATTAGTCATGAGACATCATCAATTTATAGATTTTTCAAATACTCTTTATTCCAGATTAAGGAGAAATATACATCCTACACTCAGTAAGGGTAAACTCATCCAGCACAGACAAACTTTCTGATGGGTTGTAGGATAAAACTGCACAACGAATGTGCATTGACACTGGGATATGGTTTTGACTTTTACGTTGTCCTCTATATCTTCCCTCCATATTTTTCATGATGTTAACCACCTTGGTTTTGCTTCATGGAACAGAGCTCATGTACTTCTAAGTCTATCACCACTGAGCAAAGTTCTTGTGCAGAATTCTGACCTTGTTTATTTGCCCATTTTGTATAAACATCAGCTGAAATACCAGGGCCTGATTCCAGCCTACTTGTTTTACAGCATGACAATGCAATTGTCTTCATTATTTGTGTGCTGTGCCAATGAGATCAGAAAGAAAGTTCAGAACACCTCATCCTACATAGGAGTCTAACTTATTCCTCCAGATTACTGGGAAATTTATGTTGTCACAAATTCCAGTCTATGGATGGTGTGTAAGGATGTTTATTTTTCCCAGAACTGGAGCCTTGCCCAGCTGTATGCGATGTCATTCCCTCAAACTTGCAGTTTCAAGTCTTACCAAGTTAGAGTTTATGGCAGCTAAAATAACCCCATTTGACCAAGTGCTTGTAGTTCAGGCAGAGATTATAATCACATACTGGGATGGCTAATGTCACACCAGCACTTTCATTATAAACCCCTCTCTAGAAATTCATTCCAAGATGAAACACGATTGGCATATCAGTTCAATACTTGGAAGTCTCTTATAAAAACAAACAAACAAAAAAGTTGCAAACAGTTTCACTATTTTTGAATAGAAGTAAAAACAGAAAGAAAAAGGAAAACCAAAACCAAAATAATTTGTGCCTATAAATACAGCACAAAATATTTGTTCTCTTTGAAGCTGGCAATCATTTAATTTAGACTCTCCACCAAATTCACTCTTAAGTCTTCTTGTAGATGGAATGATAGTGCTAGGAATAGAAAATGTTCACAACAGGAAGAGTACACAGGTAACATGGCAAAGTAACAGGAAAGAGGAACTTGTTTTATTCTACTCTAAGAGCTTGATGTACTCGCGGTGTTAGAGAAAAGTGATGGACTGATAGCACAGTCTTACTTTTGAGCTTTCTAGGTGGAAAATCTCTTCTGTAACATGAATCAGGTGTTTGCATTTCAGAAAACTCTTCTGAGTAATGCAGAATATATTAATGCCATCAGCATTTCAGGTTGAGTAGATGAGCATGCAAACCAGACAGACATGACCTTGTAGAATGTGACCACCACAGCAGGACTTCCGATTCCAGTATTGCTTCCAGGACGCAGAAGACTTTAAAATGTTCAGCCAGAAGTCTTGGCAGACTCTCAGTTTCATTCAGCCTGGCTTACTGAGGAACTTTCTAGATCAATATAATCAAAGAGAATGTGCACAGGAGGCTCCCTTCTAATTCCAGCTGCAAGAAAAACACAGTTAAGAGTTACTGGCATTTGTTTTAAAGGATATTTTGAGACACACTTCTCTGTTTTTGACAAAAGATCAAGCTGTCCCACTTAAAGAACAGCTTAAGAAAGAAGTCTATTTATGCTTTTGATAGCAACCTTTGCCCAAGCAGTGAGGCAGGGCTATCTTTCCCTGGCAGGTGAAGCCCTATTGAGGAATCCAATTGACAGATGCTATATTCCCAGACCAAGGTAAACTCTTGACATGGCTGGCTGAACCATAGTCTTTCTTGTTACATGCCATATTAAAAAAAAAAAAAAAAAGAAAGGAAAATCACTGTACTGTTTAACACAGATGCCTAGAAAACCTTTCATGTCAGAGGAAGAGCTTCCAGCTTCTGCAAACAGCATGGTCTTTGCCACCAAGGCATCCAAGGTGTTGATAGAGAATACACTTCTTGTACAAAAGCTTTCAGAAGCTTGTTAGTTTAGAGGCTGCAGATTTAATCCAGTTTAAAAATATGCACAAAATCACAAGGCTTTGGAATTCACTGAGGCAGCAGCATTCTGGATGACAAATGGTCTATTGGTGAGAGAGAATTCAGTGTCATGGAAGCTCCCTGGGATCTCTTCTTTGGTTACTTCTGCCTGGCTCTTGGGACTTTTCTGCTGCAGTAAGTGTTCTAATACTTCTAATCTCAGCTTTCTTCTTCCTGTCACCAAAAATGAGTCTAGAATCTTTTTTTTTTTTTATCTCTTTTTTATTAGTTATTCTCTCTGCACTAATGCCAACAGCAGGGATGTGAAATGGATTCTGCAGGTTCCGTTGAAACAGAGCCAACTCTTTCAGCTACTTCATCTCAACACAGGTTGCACCAATTAGCTCACAGACAGGTGAACATATCATTAGAAAATATGACCTACCAACTTCTTTCAGGATGGATTAGTAGGGAGATAAACTGATAAAAAACCTTGTTTTGCCAGGTTTTAAAAGAAAAATAGACTATGCATAAAGAAACCTCCTCAAGCAATTGGAAAAAGAAAAACTGCTAGTGAAATGGACAAAGTCATACTGCAAATATGCAGTCAGAACTCCAGTGGTAAGAAATTGAAATTTGTCCTCAGAAGCTTAAACAGAGGGTGGGGGAGCAGCCTTGGCACTGCTCTGTATGCAGACAGGCGTACTCTGCCTGCACATCCAGAAAGCAGGCTGGTATGAGTTGCAGTACAGCAAGCAATTTTAGAAGGAAATAAAAAATCAACTTGAAATTTATCAATATCTGTGCCACTCCTTACCTATATATAGGGTGACAAAAGCTGTTTTTCAGAATGTATTTATTGTGCAAAGAGTTGGGATTTGCGAAAATATTCTGCTGCTGTTCTCAAAGATCCTGCCTGCCTCGAGCACTGTCTGATCTCCGTGGAGTGGCTCCATTTGCACAGATGAGGGATAGGAGTCTGCAGAAGATGAGCAGGACAGTTCTTTGTTGTGTCAAACTGAAAGTGGTCCTCATGAGCACTGGAAGCTTCGTCTTCCCTATATTCCCAATCCTGGTTTCTCAGCTAGCTTTAACAAGAATGAGTGAAAAGCTAACCACGCTCAAGTGTGAAGGCAAAGGAGAAGGATGGATACAGAAAGAAGCAAAGGGAACATAATAGACTTGCACTGGTGGAGGCTGCCAGCAAGTGGGGGAGAAGGGAGCAATTGGAACGGAAACCTCCACCACCAGAAGCTGAAATTGAAACGCGGTCAGGCAACAGCTTGGGAATTTAGCAGCAGAAGTACATTCCTCATCCTTCTCTAGTGCCAGATCTGCAGAGAGGATGACTTCATGCAGAAGGTTTCCCTGTTAACTCAAATGGCTTACATCTGTGCTACTGACTTCAGAGTGCTGACTGAAAGGTACTGCTCTAAACACTGAGTGCTGCAGAAAAACCCACTCTGCTTTGCATAATCCATTCCCACGGGACTGCAGGATTCCCATTCATCTTCAACCTTAATTACCCTATGATCCTGTGATCATGAGTCCAAAATTTTTAATCAGTTCTAGTGGAAGGTGCATCAGTTGATTGTGAAACTCCCACCTGTCTTGTTTCCCTCCACATGAAAGAGTCTGCTTACAGTTGGTTGGCTTTGTCCTTAAACCACCCAAAAATGTGGCCGCAGAGGGTTACAGACAAACAGGTCTCAATTCAGTTGCCTAGCTGTAAGTGACTGACTGCCATTTGAGAGGCAGCCTCAGATGTTAAGTTTAGGCAAGCAAAGTAATCCCAGAGACTGCTGGAGTTCAAGGCTGTATTAAAACTTCTGATAAGCATGCAATCAGTACACAGTATATAGTCATCTAGAGAGAAGGACTATTGTACCTCAAGTGACTAAAAAAGACCAACAATAATAACAAAACTGAAGTAATTCTGGGACTATTTTTTTCCAAAATGCCAACATATAACTGGCCTAATGTTCTGAGATAGTATCCAGAGCTTCACACTAACAACATACCCTTGAGTTTTGTATGTAATATTATGTAATACACTGCAATTTTATTCTACAACCTTAAAGAATTTCACACACATTAACTAATTACTTCCGACAAGACTCCTCTGAGGTAGGTGTGAGTGTATAATTGGTATTTTAGGGGTAGGGAATCTGAGACAGAAGAAGATATTCCAGTCTGACACTGCTGTAAGCCAATTGAAAATTAAATCTGTGTTAACTACAGGAGTCCCAGGCTCAGACTAAATCAACGACAAAGCTCAGAGCTGGAAATTTTGTTCTTTTCACTGATACCTATGCTCACCAAAATCTCACCGGAACTTCCTCTTGTTACTATATGAAAGCTTTCAGTGAGCATCCCTTGCTTTCCTGAGCAGTTGAAATAGAAGCCCTTGTGGTAAGCAGGGCTTTGGTGTTAATATCATAAAAAGATGTGAAATACTTTTTAACTAGGTCTGGTCAAATTTTTTTTGATGAACATACCTCCTCTGTCAGGGACACTGCTGAGGAATGTGATGTCTCTACCGAAACCGCTGTCAGGCCGCAGAATGGGGAGACCTGGGGGTCTCTCTGTGGTGGAATTGACCAAGATGGTAGAGTATTTCCTGGCTCTCAACCCTCTCCACACCAGCTCTTCCTTAGCAATCTGTTGGTCTCAACAGACTTCTGAAGAAGACATCTCCTTTTTCTGCTTTGGTCCCCTGGCAGTCAGAGTCCTCTTACAGGACATGCGTATAGAGAGAAGTATACAATATATGAAGTACCAGGGAACATAACACAATTGCTTGTGGAGCCACACGAGTATTTTGCTTCAGTTCTTCTCACATAACTCCCTTTCTGTGTCCACTTTCCTTACATAAGAATTTTCTTAAAAGCAAAAAAATATATTTTTGGCCCCAATACCAAATGATTATTTTGCTTTTCACACTCTTAAGAACAAAGAAAAAAATACTGTTTTCATCATCAATTAAATAATAAAAATCACATAATTAAAAATTTCTAACACCTAGAACTGTATTTCAGATCCCTAACACTTCTAAGAAATAGCTTACTACATCCTGCTAATGCCAAACTTTGGATCAGGCAAACTAGTAATGCTGAAAAATGAAAGAGTTGAGAATATTTAGGGGAGCAAAGGGGAAATAAAAAAAATGCCTCATTTCATAATTGAAACCCTCAATTTTACTTCTCAAATAACTATCAACAGTCTGCATCCAGCAATGTGGATAACTGCTCATGCACACCTACACTAACACAGTTGAATTTGATGGCAGGGAAGATGGGCTAAATCAAAAACTAAGAGTGGATTTTTAACATTAAATTGTTCAAAATAATTAATATTAATTAAAATAGTTGTGCATTAACAGAACATAAAATAGAGACCTTTCCTTGCAACCTGTGTGTGTCTGCACCAGGGGTTGTTCACACACCAGGCAGGCAGCTTGTAGCAGAAACGCCTGAAATACCATGCTGTGATAATATCTCAAAGGCCTGTCAATAGTACGATGTGGTTTGGGGTTGGGGGTTTTTTGGTTTTTTTTTTTACCTGTTTTTACTTTTACCTTTCTTGAAAGATGGCATGTTTTAGGTAAATGAAATCTCCCCAGTAAATATTTTCTGAAAAAAAACCAAAGTATGTGGAAAACAGTTACTGTACACATTCACTTTTTAAATTTGTATTTTGCAAAGGATGGAATGAAAGGCTTATTTACTCACAATTCACCCCTCTGGAGTCAAAATGCAAGTCAACTGCTGCCTGATTTCTGTTCATAAATATAAAGGTAAATACAAGTAGATAAAGAAATATTTAAATATTAAAGAGAATAAACCCACATTGCACGGGCATGCAATATCTGATCTGACGTGGCAGTTCTGTGTTTTAATACAATGCATTGAGAAACAATAGAGCACATGACATAACCATCCAATTTTAGCAGATTCCGTGTTTGCTACATTCAAGCCTTTTCCTGTGCCCCGAGATATTTATGGAAGACTCATTTCCACTATAATCCTGGGTAAGAGGTGATACATCGCACTAGGATGTGCAGTACCATAAAAACAGCTCTAGAAGCTGACTAAATTCTGTGAAAAAGACCCACTGCAATAAACATTGTACACGAAAAGAAGGTGATAGATGTCAGTGAAAACTGCAAGAAATCTCCTGTCTGCATACATCTACCCTGTGGCTAAATCTATTGCTGCCATTGGCACATAAAACGCCTGTGCTCTGGGGAAAAAGCAAAGCATTAGACAGCTAGATCAGAAGGATGAAACAAGGCTTCAAAGTTCTTGAGAAAGATGAGAGTAAAGCAAACTTTATATGGTTGATTGAGAAGGGATAGAGTAAGGGATGTGTTGTGAAAGAACTCACAGCCTCTACTGAAGAGTGGTGCATTACTCCGACCCTTGCGTACAGCCCATAAGGAAACGTAGCCACACAACGATGTCTGCAGGACTATTTTTGTTTCACAATAACAAGGAGACAAACATTTTGCATATATCAGGATGACAAAAGAGGTGATAAGGATGCAAGCTTTGTGGCCTGCTGGGAAATAAGGGCACAGTAGCAAAGAATGATCATACATACACTTAGTTAATAATGCAGTGATGAAATCTGGATAAAGAGAAATAACTGTGATTTTTTTTTAAATTAATAAACAATCCCTATCAAAGTTTGTCGATGATGTATGCTTACAGTAGTTTTGCTTAATGAAATTGCATTGGCTGTCCTGAGGGCAGGGTCATACGACATCATGAGAAGTGCCTGTTGCAATAGGACATGGGGTAATGGTTTTAAACTAAAGGACAGTAGATTCAGACCAGATATAAGGAAGAAATATTTTATGATGAAGGTGGTAAAGCATTGGAACAGATTGCCCAGAGTAGTAGATTTGCTGTCCCTGGAAATATTCAAGGTGAAGTTAGACAAGGCTTTGTGCAACCTGACCTAGTTGAAGATGTCCCTGCCCATTGCAGGGGAGGAGGTTGGAACTAGATGACCTTTAAAGATCCCTTCCAACCCAAAATATTCTGTGATTCAATGAATCTGTTACAGTTTGAACCACTCTTGTGAGTGAGCCTCCAGCATTCTCTATCTCCTCTTGTCCCCATCTCCAGGTGAAGTGAGGCCAGAGCCATGGGAGAATTAGAGCATGTTCCAAGGGGTTCCTCAGACTCATAAGACTGGGACCACAGGAAAACATTCATTTCCTGGAAAACTAAAAGGACAATATCCGCACATTTTAAAAATTGTGTAAATGTCACCATTATTAATGTTTATTATTTTGTTATTTGGAATAGGACAGCTTACACAACATCTCCACTAGAAAGAAACGTGACAGTGCGCTTGCTACATTTATCCAATCACAATGATCTTATGTCCCAAAAATTAGACAGGAAAAAAAAATGGAAAATTACTTGCACCATGAAGCATTCAGGTCTCTTGGATGTCATTATAGTCATTGTATCCAAATAGATGTAGACAGCTTAATACTTTGCTCTGATCCACTATCTTA
This sequence comes from Heliornis fulica, assembly GCA_013399135.1. Classification (NCBI taxonomy): domain Eukaryota; kingdom Metazoa; phylum Chordata; class Aves; order Gruiformes; family Heliornithidae; genus Heliornis; species Heliornis fulica. The sequence continues at coordinate 127,247 of VXBZ01004510.1, read as the reverse complement.
TTTCCCAAAGACATACTCAACACTAATCACTACCTGCATGACACAATGGAACTCATAATTACTTTTCATTTAACAAAAAAACAGCAAATGTTAATGAGGAGTTTTGAGTATTTCCCATATCTCAATATACTGCTTTGGGACTCTTAATCAGTCTATAAGCCTGTTTAAAGCAATAAAGATAAACCCAAAGAGTGGTAAGAATTAGATTATTCCATTGACCCATAATTGTACAGCTTCAAACAAAGCAACAGGGAAATAAAAATAAAAACCAAAGAAATAAAACTCCACTGCATGGTGTACAAATGACAGATGATCATAGTAGAACAAGCAAGTGCAAAGGAGAACTTTTCAAATGCTCAGGCAAAAAATGTACATTTGTGAAGAGACTTGAAATGTCATTAAGTAAATGGAGACAGGGAAGACAAAATTAATAAAAGAAAAAAAACCCAAGTTTGATAAAAAAAGATGAAGGAGTAAATTAATTTCAGTTTAAGATAAGGAATGGTGCTATAGAGAAGGCAAATGAAATGACAGCTGGGAAAGGACATACAGGAAAACACATGCGCAAATCGCAAGTTATAATTCTCATTAAGTTTTCCCAATTTCCTGACTTCAAAGAGGGAAGGGAGGGAGAAATATAGGTGGGTTAGAAACTAGAGTAAGAATAAAGACACAGTGATTTAGACAAGCTCAAAACCACTGAAGATTTTTTTTGATAAATTTGTTGGAAATGACTGTAAATTATTACCTTGTGAAATCTCCTATCTGTGGAAAATTAGTGGTAGTTGTATACAAGCATCTTCACGTTGGCAAATTCATAAGAAATGGCAAAAATTGAGCAGCTCTGAAGCAGTCTTTGCTAAATTCTTCTAAAAGGATTTGTGCTCAAGGCCAGTCAAGTAATTAATTTATTATGAATTACCCATTAAGCTTTGCATATTTTTTATCCTTTCAAAATCTGTACAAACAATTTATTTTACAAACTCTATTTAAGAGAATTTGTTTGTTAGCCTTCCTGAGCTACAATGTATGACACTAATTCTTCAACATTCAAGGACTGAAAAGCGAGCAATATTGGCTAAGATGTTTTGTCTGAAAAGTTGAATTTTTAAGCTGTGAGAAGAGCAAGGCTCTCTCTGTAACAGCTTTGTGAAATGCTGCCAGGGCAGCAGAGAACCAAATTTCAGTTTGCTGGTCTTGTAGATTTCTCTTCCCCTGAATTCATCCTCAAAGCCTAGGAATATTGAAAAACCAAAGCAAAGTTGTATACTGCTTTCCAAGTTGTGGTTTACCACTGACATGTTGGTAAAAGCAAGGAGGTGATGATTAATATATCTCAAAAGTATAAGAAAAGTTCATAACTTTATTTCTTGGTCACAGCGCAACTATTCACTGCAAATATACTGATCAGCCAAGCAAGACATGAATCTTCTCTCGGGCATCTCCAGAGCTGTGCAATGAACTCCCACTGGAATTAAAAAACACCCCCAGCCTTAACTACCTTCTGCTTCAGTGTCCCAAATAGAAGCACATTTTTATAGACAGAGAATTGGATGTATTCTTTACTTCAGTATTTAAAAAGTAACCCAAAATTTAATATGTACATAAATCTTTCAAGAAAGAATTGAGCAAGAGAAATATCACTTTATCATATTGCAGGACTGAAAGAAGCTTAGCATAACTCTGAATAGGTGGGTAAATAAACTCTAATAGAATAGTTGCAGCCAACCTACCCTTTGTACTCCAAATAAAAAGGAAGAATATGAGAGTGGGGTGGTTTTATTGGATGACCAAAAACTTAGAGGTTCAGAGATATAAGCAAATAATATATATATCAGTAAATCTTCATATAAAAAGTCAGGCAGGCTCTCTACACAATTAGTACAGTTAGTGATGAAAGATTTCTTCTGGCTTTTCTTTGCATGGTTCACTTAAACAAAAACAAAGAAGAAATTCAGAGATGAATACTGTGAGTTAATTTTTCTCAAATATATCCTGTTGCAGAGCATCCTTCTCAATGAATGAATAAATAAATCCTTAACAAGCAGGTGGAGAATAAAGATTAAATCTGACTACTGCCTTGTAATTGAATTTACTATTATTCAGTGACTATGAAACAAGCATGAAAAAGTCATAGAAGAAAGAAAAAAAGGAAGATACTTTGGGATTTGGGTGAAACAGGGAGAAGGAGCAGGTTTGATACCCTGCTCACTAGTGGCAGAAGACTGAAAAAACAGCAGTACCACTCAAGCAAATTTCTTAAGTGATATAATTTACTGTGATCTGGCATAAACCAACATGGTTTTGAATGTGTACACCAGTTGACAACCCTACCTTTGAAATCACAGTTGTGGCTAAACAAATCTGCTTTTTTCTGTTTGGTCTTAGATTAGTAAGAATGAAGTTCATTTGGTAAGGTATTTTACTGGGAAGGAGTAACTGAAATAGCAAAGGCTTCTTTCCAGATAGCAATAGCATGGCTAGCTACAGACTTCTTGACAAAGATGTTCTGTATGCTTGTGCAATAGATTAAAAAATAATTTCAAAGTCAAAACCTCAGATGAAGAACACAATTCTGATCACTCACTACTTTCCTCCTATGAGTTAGCTTATTATGCTGGTAAGGAATTGAAATTAAATTCAGAATTCCACACTTTCGGCAGTGGAAATCATTTTAAGAATATTATTTACTCCCTTTGTGTGGGCAGGAATCACTGCAAATGGTGTAGAGCTGTAGCCTCAAAAAAAAATCAGGGAAGCTCTGCTAAGCTTTTTTCAGCCAAACTTCCAGCAAACAGTGACTAATGGTTTTGTATGACATGTAGACTTTCTTCCCAGACTGAAATGAAACACATGCAATAAGTAGCATGCTTCACTTCAGTGTCTCATGACTGGGTTTCCTTAATCACCCTCAGAGGGTGAAAAAGCTTTATCCCTTGAGTGCATTTTGAAAAGCACACACACAAACATACACTCAGACCTACACACAGATACAGCCCTATACATACAGTCCTTCTCCTGGAAACTGCAAAAATGTGCACAGCCTTAATTTTTATCCAGGTAGAATTTTGATACAAAACCTGTATATTTCATGACCTAAATGTTTGTTAAATTCTTCAGTAGGACAGAGACAAAATAAAATGGTTTTAGTCTAAATAAAGTTCTACAGGAAAATATGTAAAATACATTTTTATTGATAGCTCAAGGTTATCTGAAGAGGGGTTTAATTCACTTTAAAAAGAGATACAACTGTAGAGGCCTGCCTAAAAAAAAAAAAAAAAAAGTAGAGGCGTCTAAAAAAAAAAAAAAAAAAAAAGAGAATGGAAAAACCTTGAGGGAAATAACAAGACTAGATTAAACCCTGAAGGAAGAATGATTCTGAATTTCACATAACCTGCAATGTACAAATATGTGTACTTCAGGCTTTTCTAGTCTTGCAATTGACTCTATATGAGATATGCTGCAAGCTCTATCTTGTAGGAACATTATATTAAATGGGAAGGTTATGATACACACTTCAGATGGTATGAGTGTATGAGTGTCACATCTCGCAGACTCAAACGCTGCCCAGGCTTAATAATCAGCAGACCGCAGAGAATTCTTGATTAAACACATTTTAACAGATATGTAATTGTGTTATCTCTATAGGTATTTGAAGTCATGCTTTCATTTTAAACAATGTAAATCCCCCAAAATATTATTATAACCTTATTATCTGCTTTGACTCTTTGTTTTGTTAAAAAAAATATCTCAGCACTGCAAGCCTCCCTTTAATTCAGGCACAGAAGCAATAGCTTTTGAATGGTGATAAATACCTTTATGGTACTCCTCATCAAAATGGTATTTCAAATTGTACTTTGCCTGCACATAATGAATTTCTTAATTATAATCACCTTTTCCTAATACAGAAGTCTCCACTTGAATGAAACTTCATGAATATTAAGTGAGACAAATTACCTACCAGGAAGGGTTGACTATTTAAAATAAGAAATACAATATCCCTTTCTTACAACCCATAGGAGGAAAAGAAAAATCAGCTAAAAGAGCTGCAGTTCAAACCAATTAAAAATTGTCATTCCCCAGTCATGCTGCTTCCAGTATCTGTTGTCCTGAACACCAAAAGGGAGAAATAGTCTCAAATCCTGCAGTGAAAATCCCTTATGTGGAACTTCTGATTAAGCAATACTCAAGAATTTATAGAAAATTTATTTTGACCCTATTCCAATATTTTTGTTTACTACAGGAAAAGTCCCATTGACTTCAGTGAAAATTCTCACTAGAGCAATCTGGTGCTATTTTCCTATAAGAATATCAGACTCTTTTTTTTTTTTTTTAATTATTTTCCTTTCAGAAGCATTTGCAAGCACAACTTCAGCTGAACATAGAGAGGATTTTAAGTATTCTCTTAATAGATCACAGAAATAGTTTTTCACTTGCAGGCATCAGAACTATTTGTCCCTTAGACAACTTGCTACTCCTGATTTACAGGTGACCAGTCAACAACACAATCAGGATATTATATAATCACAAAAGGCAGGAGAAGAGAGAAAGCAGATGAGGTGAGAGCGATTATCTTTGTCAAAGGCAGCAGTGAAATCAAGACGAATAAGCTAGAGGCATGCACCTTAAATTGATCAAGGAGTAGCTCATTAGAAGCCTTGCTTCGTGCTGCTTCTGAGGTAGGGAAAGGGCAGAAGGCAGACAAGAAAGACATGAAGAGAGAGAGAGATGGAGAGGAAGGCTGTGTAGCAAAAGGGTTTCGGAGATAAAAAAAAAGGAAACAAAAGAGGAAAAATAAAAAAAAAATGAGACTCAGGTGGGAGCTAGAGAAGTTTTGTTAATGTAAGACACCACATGAGCGTGCTTTTAGGCAGCGCACAGCTACAAGCTGAGAAAAAAGTGAGAGCCTCCAAATTCGGAAGAAGATGAAAAAATTGAAGGGACTGGTGTGACTCCCCAGAGCCGGCTTCAAGAGGAACATCTGGTTCTGACACTGTGGTTGAGCAGAGGCAGATGGAAAGAGATATGATGGAAAGGGAGAAAGTTTCATGCATGATTCTGTGCACTTCTAAATTGAAAGGGACATCAGAATCGTTCATTAAAATTTCCTATGGAGACATCAGCTTTATGACCTGGGGCAGGCAAAACCGAGAGCAATCTCTTTCTCATTATCTGTTGTTTGGTTTTGGGTGGCTTTGTTGTTTGGGTTTGTTTGTTTTGGTTTTTTTTTTGGTTATTCTAATGTGTAGATGTTCTGCCTTTGCAGGATGATGATAACCCACAGAAGGATTTGGAAAGGCTTGTCTGAATGTATAGCCTGCTGACTAGAAGTAAGGTCTTGTCCCCAACACCAGTTAGGAAATGATCAAGCAAAGCTACCCAACATGTGCCAACAGCCTCTGTGACCTTTGGATTCTGCAACAATGCAAATCCCAAGAAACCATAATTCCAGTGAAATGCAGAGCACGGTAATATTAAAACCAACAAAAGATCATAGAAATCTGGAGTTTAAAGCACAACTGGCAGGATAGATGGGTTGTTTATAATAAGAAATAATTTCATTGGCTCCTTTGTTTCAAGAAAGTGAGACTTATTAGCAATGGCCCCATTAGAAATCTCCCTACTGTGAGAGGGACCCTGAAGTGACTGCTTTTCATCACACATTAGAAGAAATCACCTTGTTTTTGTCTCTATAGATAGGGCAATCATATCCAAAGCAAGTAAGGATTTGGAAAACAAGTCTAGAAGGTCTTGGCTGTCACCAGCCGAGCGTTGAATATTTCTCAATGTCCAGATCTCATTCATGACTTCACATGTGCAAGGTCAGAATTTACTGATTAATGAAAATTTTCTTTCAGAACAAGCTGCAAAAATATTTCTCTACCTTTTATTCCCCACTGGAAGGAAAAAAAAAAATTCTTACTCCTATCTAGAATTTTTTTCAAGGGTGTGAAAGAAATGGATTGAAAAAAATAAACAGCTTCATGACTTCATAGCAATAAAACCAAACCAGAAATAGGAGACCTTCCAGGAAGACACCAGAACTAATTCCAAGTTTGATATAAACAAGTAACCAGCTTTATTTGCAACAATGCTTTACTCTAAAGAGATTATCTCCACAGTCTTATAGTGACAAAGACAGATTTTATCTATAGTCTTATAATAAAAAGAAAAGGATTGGATTATGTCTTTCCATCAATATCCTTATTGCTTTTAATTAAAATAGAATGAAGAGACATGGGAAGTCATTTAAATAACATCTCAATTAGGTATTAAAGGTTCACATACAGTTCATATAGCGACACTTGTATTGCAGGCAAAGTTTTACAGAGACAGTTAAAATTGTGTGGGCTGGGGCTATCAAGGTATCTGAAATTGCTGCTTGGACCCTATTCTGCTGAGACAACTGAATAGTCCACTTTGTCTGGAAGGCACTTTCTGGAAATGCAGACACCTTCACCAAAAGAGCATGTGAAGGGAAGGATTCTTACCTAGTGGCAACTAGCAGTGATATGACACAACATGGAAGTCACCAGAGAACTTTCTAGGAGACAAGCATAATTTCATTTCTACCATTTTTCCTGAATTATTTCTATTTTGTAAACAAACACCCATGGAAAACAAATAATCTGGTAAGACAAAAATACTTCAGCACTTATTTATAGACTGACATTACCACTTCATGCCAGATGGGAAACACAGTGAGCTTGCAGGTGAGAAGCTGCCACTTTCAAAACCAGGTCATATGAAAACCTTCATTTTATCATTGCTTCTTTGGAAGAATTAGCAAAGCCTGGGACACTGGACTTGAATTTCAATTTTTTTTTTCTTTTTCAATTCATTACACATCTACAGAAGCCAGCTGAAAATGGGTGATATGAAATATCAAAATGTTTTGAGGTACAGGGCAACACCACCCTCAACAAAATATTAACATGTGATCACCAAAAAGCTGAAATGACTTCCAAGAAATTTGAAAACAAAGTAGCACATATAAAATGTCATCCCACAAACATCTCCTCTGTATGGTACCACAAACTCAAGATTTCCTTCCAGTTTAGCTGGAAGGCTGAGTGAATGTAAAAGACGATAAGCAGGAGTGACATGAAGGCTAACACCACGTCACAACAGAGGTACCTCAGCATAGCGTGTCAAAACAAGGCATTTGTCCTTGGGAAAACAGAGTGTCTAATTTTATATAAACACATTTATAGAATCCGAGATGTTTTTGCATATATTTATACACAAGGGTATGCACACACCAGTTGACTTTAAATGCACACACGCTCCTGAACAAACAGACCGCATCTGCGAGCACACCATATGATCTCAATCAAGCACTTCAAACAGCCCAGAGGGATGTGAACATCACTGGATGTGAACATCACTGGAAACCCGAGGAAGTAGAACACTTTTCTTCCAAAGGCCCTTAGAAAACACAGACTGTGGGCGCATTACGTAAGAAGTTCAAATCTGTGTACATCTACTAAAGTTGTTTATTCCATCAACATCGCAGCATTTCGGTGGAAGTCATCAGAGAGGCCCTGGGTGGTCCATGTGGTACCTTCCACAGGCTGGTGGAGGGATGCTCTCTGCCAGGGCTCCTTCAGCCTGGGTGCTGGTGAGCTCCTTGGCCCCCGGCTCACACCTACCCACACCAGGGCTCTGTCACAGTTATTTTGTTTCTGCATCCCTTCCAGCTCTGAATACTCTTCCCTTGGAATTTCTGACTCTACAAGTGCCAAGATTAGATTTAAAGGGTAGTTAACAGGCTTTTTGTTAAAAGTGCTACTATCACTTGTGTTTATAGTTTAATCCATCAACAGACTCTTGTTTCTGCTTTCTCATTTTATAGTGAGCTTCTTTCTGGGGAAAAAAGATCACAGACAGAGCAATGAGTTTTGTAAGAACATTCCAAAACAGCATTAGGGGCAAAAAATAAAATCAAACCATTCTTGGATTTCCTTATCCGTGTTTCACTAGCACTAGTTCCCTGAGACTCAAAAAGCTTTCAGACATGAAAAGAAAAAGTTTTCTAATGGAAATCATTGTGACATGTTCTTCTTACAGCTGGGAAATAGGAACACACATGACTAAGCACATCACTGCCCTGAAAAGCTCACTTTAAGTATGTACTATGGTGCTACCACCAATTTGGGTATTTTTCTGACCTGCAGTCTGGAAGCCAAATTTGCGAAGAATATTTAAGCTTTTAAAATGATTAAGAGGTGACTGTGCAGATTTATGAAAAGGTCTAATAGAGTTTGGTACCTTATTTCCCCTGATGATAAATGTTTTTAGGTACTTCTCTCCTTATTAGATGCCACAATTTAATTTAGCTTTCAGTTATAATTTCTTCCTAATACAAAAGTAAAAACACTTTCTTCCAGTACTACTTCTAATTAGATGTTGTTGCCTCAAATACGTCTCACATATCCATTAAAAACATTAAAAATTAGGAACACGAGCATTTTTATTTCTGATATATATATATTTATTCACATAAGATACTAGATCTGTCTTGGCCATTTTTAGGTCCCCCCATTACTAAGGAGAAATAAACAGAAAATGTTTTCATATTCCTGAGGAAAAAATCCTCAACAGCTCATTCCCTTCTAAAATGGCAATCCCTGTGAAAACTAGAAGCAACACAAATTCTTGTTTATTCTTAAATAGTAATAAAAAACTCTGAGCTCTGCTCCTCGGTGAACTGTCTGCTATGAACTGTCAGCTAAATATAAATCCATCATCATCACATGCATCCATGCTATAGACTTTTCCCACAACCTTTGGGAAACATACTTTCTTCCCAAACAAATAAAACAGATTTCTATGAGGCAGCTGTAAAATATTTATGCTTGGTTAAAATCTTGTCGTCCTTGAGAATGCAGAAAACACAGGAATTGCCATATCTGATCAGCTCAATGATCCATCTCACCCACTATCTCGCCTCCAGCTCTTGCCAGTACCTGAAAGGAGCATAATGAAGCTGTTTTTAAAAAGGGTGCTTGTTACCACTGTGCAGTGTGCCCGATATGCCATTACCAAGGAAGCAAACAGGCTCTTCATCTTAATCAAATTACAGACAGGACAAGATACAGACAATATTCAGAACCTGCAGAATTTCATGAGTTAAGAAACAGGTTGGCAAAAAACTGGATGGAATGAAAGCAGGCAGATCCTTGTCTGTACTTAGATCAATTCCGCTACAGTCAGATGAGAATCTGCTCCAAATCATCAAACTTGGAAGCTTCAGAAGTGATTCTTCTCTTTTTTTAATTAGGTTTTAGACACAGACAGCCATCTAACACACTAATAATATTTTAAGGTAAGGTCTTCAGTAGATTGTCGACTCTGATTCACTAATAGTCTCAGAGAGATCGTGAAAATATTTTAAAAGCAGACAGAAACCTGCAGAGAGGAGTTCACATTAGGAGGCTCCAGCAATACATTAAAACCTGATTTTTACAGAAGATCTTCAAAATATTTCTATGCTTTTTACTGAACACCCATTTTCAATACAAGTAGGACATTATTAGGTAGGGACACACTCAGACTTCATTTCTGACTTGACTAGGAACATTAAATTGCTATTCTTTGACAATATGATTTAAGAAACATAGCAAAAATATGCACATACTTAAAAGCTTTTTTTTTTTTTACTCTGAAATATGGCAAGGATTTAAGCTTTCCTAATGGCAGCATTTGCCCAAAGTGTGCATTTTTTGAACCACAGAAGAAAGCACTAAATATTCCAAGAGACCCAAATCCTTCCTAACTCTCCCAGAAGTCACCCTGGAGGCTACAACTTGCATGTGCTGCCTGTTAGGATAAAATAGCATTGGAAGTAGAATCCTTGCCTCTTCCTTTCCTTTTTAGTCACCTTTTTAGTCACAAAGTGACTGAGGTTCTGCAGCTTTTGCAGCCTTTCTTTTTCTCCATTGAATTAGATGATGGGCTGCCATTCACCTAAGAAGGCACTTAGAAGCCTTGTGTACATGATTTAAGGTGATTTCCTGCAAAGAAAGAAATGCCTGTTGCGATCCTAGAGGGGTTATTTAGGTTTTTGGGAAATGAAATAAGACACCATGTGTCAGTCTGTCTCTATGTGGGTGTATGTATATGTGTGTGCAGGCCCTCATTCCTAATCTGAGAAAGTGGATTCAAGAACAAACTGTCATTTTCTTAATAGTTTACTGAACTGAGTTACAGTGAAACAGCTGCATTTCTGTATTACATCAAGTAGGAGATATAAATAAACTAACAATATCATGAGATATTTTTAAAATCTGTGCAATTTCAGATATTTTAAGGTGGAAGAACATTTTATTCCCTTTGTAAATCAGATATTATTAAAAAAACCCCAAACAAACTAAGACTGAGCACCTCAAAAATAAAGGATTTAAGACTTGCAGCTACTTTCAAGAATGGTCTAAATAAATGACAGGAACATTTTATTTTGACTGTGTACCCTTTATGTTTTCAGCACCTGCAGTATTGATCCCAGTTTATTATTTTAAGGAAATATTAGAAGCAACTATTTAATTTAGTTGGTGAAATAGATGCTGTCCACTCTGCAAAACCACTTCTTGAAGACAGAAATGGATCCACAGTGGACCAGTAGTGACAATAAAATTTAAATTTACCTTTTCATGAATTATTTCAGTGTGCATATCACCCGCTACAGACAGTTGTTTTCACAGAATGGCAATCTCCATCTGGAAGAAATGGCAGTAGGAGAATCTTCTCTTTAGGAGACCTTCAGAGGCAGCTATGTGTCCCCAAACTAACCCAGACCTAACAATTAAAAGATTAAAAATGCACAGCATTTTGAACAGAAGCAAGCAGCAGATGGGAAACCATTATGAATCATAAGGGCAGCTAACCATTGCAACTGCCAGAAGGAGGTAAGCAACCATAACAATAATGCAATTTGTTTTCCATATATCAAGCCTTAAAAGTAAGCTGAGTCAAGAAAACCAGACAAACCCAAAAGAACTGAAATATTCCAAGATTATATTTCAAGACATCCTGTAAGAAAAATCTGAAATTTCAAAGGGTGTTGTTAATTTTCAACTGTTACATTTTTCAAATGGTTTTTCATATTCCACAGGGAATAACAAATCAAAACCAGAAATAATAAAACCCCCAAATTATAGAATAATTGTAGAAATAATAAGCATTGATTAAAAAAAAAACAAATCCAGAGGCAAATAGGAGGTAAAACTCCATTCAATTGTCAGCTGACCAAAATGCACTTCTTTTCTGCCATAAACCTGTAAAGTTACCCAAAGAGAGAAAACAAAAAGTAATTTCTTATGTATGGTCTCTACACATTTCTCATTTGGTGAATCAGTTTTAGCTGGAAGAGCATGAAGGCTGATTGGCTAATTTTCCTAGACAATATTTGAAAATAAGGAAGATTTCTGGCAGTAGCACCATTTCGTTTTTACACTTTATTTCATACCCTTGAAAGAGGTTGGGATGTCCCTTCTCTGATTTAGTCAGTCCTGGCCATGATTATGACCAATGGCTAATAGTTGCCTCCTTTTCAGATTCTTGGAAAGGGCTTGAACTATTTTTTCAAGATTACCGATTAATGATAATTTATTTTATTAAAACCCATTAAAAGGAATTTTGCCCTTACCTTCTGTTATAGAGTACTGAGTCAATGGAAATGTATGGTGTCTGAATCAGGAAAGAGTTTTATTACATCTATCATTCTATATTTAGTGTAAAGGAGAAGGAACACATTTGTTCTCAGAGACAACTGAAATCTGTTGTTCCTCCATATTAGAAGACAGGATGGTACAAGAGACATACTTGTCTTCCGGGAGTTTAACCCAGCTTGCAGTCTGTGTCTTGGATTATTTGTTGTGATTTAATATGTTGTATTCTGTACCTAATAAACCATTTAATTTAAATAATTATTACATTATTCAAGTAAAATTGGAGTGATAATAGTATGTGGATTCCTCCATTGAAATCATACTCTCTAACAGTTCCACAGAGCAATGTCATTTGAAGTAATAACTTTTTAGTGTAATAGCTCAGTAACCGTAAATTATTAAAAGCTACATTAAATGAATTTAAGTGACATTAAACAGTCTGCACTGAAAGGGGAGGGCATTATTTTCAAGGAAGAAAAGACAAGACTACCGCCTCATTCAACAAGCTAGCCAGTCAGTATGCTCACCACTGGGATGTGGAGCACCTATCTGGAAAATCCCAAAGCACAACACAATAAACCAAGAACTGTTCTGAAATCCAGGAATTTGGCTTAAAAGACAAATGGATGTGCTGATAAATTCATAAGACTGAAGAAAGACCTAAGATAATAAACTATCCTTTTCTTAATTTTATTTTAAAAATTGGTAGTATGGAGATCACACAAACAGGAACATCCAAAGACAGAAAATACCAGCATGCGCTTTTTTTTAATATTGCACGTTTTTGTTCTGAAAAGTGATTGGCTCTGTGAAATGTTAAAACCCAACAGCATCACTATGTGTTACTTCTGAAGAACTATCCAGAAAAACTGTTGACAAGAACAGGGCTTTAAACTTGGAAATAGTTTATCTTGAATATGAAACCAGGTTCCACCACAGGAAAAGGAACCTGTCAAAGTTTTCCTTAGGAACCACTACTTAAAAACTATTGTATCTCTATTTCAAGGTTCCTCAAGCTTCAGTATCACTTATACTGCTTACTCAACACTCTAGTTGGACCTTGTTGGTCTCAGCTTCTAATTTAATTCCCTTTGGCTACTGAATGGCCAGCTGTAATTTCATGTAATTTCAATGAGGAGGAAGCTATAGCAATGCGAGCATAGAACCACAACACTACTGGCATCTTGGAGATAGCCATAACAATAAAAGCCATGAATGCTGAGGAATCAGTACACCAAAGCATAAACAGCACTGCCAAACTAAGAAAGAATTAATCAAAAATCCTCAGTGACTGAAAAGCAAAGCCCATTAAGATATTTCCTCACTGAAGTAGACTGTGAAAGCATATAAGTGGGAGATTCGAGCATGCGTCAACGTAGCAACCACCAAGAGAACAGAAAATCTCAAAGTAGAATACATAGTGATCTTCCAGAAACTTGTGTTTGGATGGAACATATCCAGAAGTGCAATCCACATCCCATACATCCCCCTCTTCCTTAAGAGGAGAACCAGTCTGCAGAAAGACTACCCTCAGGCAAACACACCAGCTTCTGGACTAACAAAGATCTCCTGACCCAAGTCAGGCTTTCAGAAGAAAAGTCACAAGGTTGAGGCAAAGAGCAAAGTCACTCATCTTTAAACCAGAGGAAACCATCAGTTTGGTCTGAGCTTCCACAGAAGAGAGGCACAGTATTTTACCGACTGTTGACAGGTCTGCCTTTTCCCAGTACTGCAAGACATGGGCTACTGCCAATTTACAGCTGATACAGGAATGGATACTCATGAATTTACTTGACACTGGTCCAAAATTTGTGTGGTTATTTGACACACCAAAATTTAGCAATGCCTCTACAGGCTTTACAGAGCCTATGAATATTTTCAAGCATCTTTCAGAGGCTGAAATGACAGTCTAACTCCAACCAAGCAAACAAAAAAACAACCTCCAAACCATCCCCTCTATCCGTCCTAAATCCCAAGTTCCAAGTAAAAATGTCATGCTGGAAGAGGGGGCTCATAAGTGAAAAATGACATAAAAAATTAACAAAATAGAAATTAACAGCATGGTGTTAAATGAGAAGGGAAATACGCTCATTTTGGGTGCCAGCCAACAGAGATCAATCTTATTACACCAAAGATGAATCTGGCTTATTACAGCCTTTGGAAAGCATCTCGTTACAGGTTACCTCCATAGGAAGTGAAAAGACAGTGTGGAGGAAAAGCTTTCATAATTTCTCTCTCTGTCATCACCCACCCATCCCACCTCCAATTTAATTTTATGTGGTCTGCTAAACAATAGCACTTTAAAAGTTTGGGTTGTTTCGTTTAAGTGTAAAAGGAGAATTCAGAGATTCTGGATTGTTATAATTTATCCAGTTATTTATTTAGTTTAGTATAATGGGTGTGTTGGAATGCCAAATTAGTGCTAGAAAGTGAATAACTGCTTGTGGAAACAGTAACTGAGTTGAAACTCTTCATGTAAAAAATAGACTATCAGTTTGCAAAAATGGTCCTTGCCTAAGAATTCACACAGAGAAAAACCACATGAAAATTCAGACTGCTTTAAATAGCAGTAAACAAAATAAATATCCAAGCCCAGAGGAAGCGATGAAGTGATAGGGAAACATCAGACTTGGGTATCAGCTCTGGGTATACATCTCATTACCAAGCTCACTTGTTATCACTTCCTGTCAGTTTAGTACGTGTGCTCTGATTGCTTGACAAAATGGACATCATTTTATTTGTCTTTGAAAAGTTTGTGGTATTTTTTTTAATATCAAAATGATCTTTTAAAAGATAGGACAGAAGCTTTGGCTGGTAAATTAGATAATCACGTTTAACTTAGAAAATGTAGTTTCACAGGTATGCTCTGCTACTTGTTTCCTGGCTAATCCCAAGAAAGTCACGTTTATGTCTCATTTCCCCAGAAAATATAATAGTAGGAATACTGGGAAGTTAAATGCATCCAGCCAATTTTTTCCTACTCAGATCTGTGTCCAGTACTGCCTGTAATTTGCCTGTGCTGGAGGAACTCTTCTGCTTGTGAGATGATGATATTAGCGTGATGTAATTGAGCATTTTACTTTGATGATACGGCATATGTTGAGGAAGGAGGAGAGTCCAGCTGGATTCATTTAATTATTTCTTTATTCTTGTAGCTTAAGAGAATTATTGTGTGATTATCCAGCCCCTTGATATCAATTTCAGATGAATACACCAGAGCTGCAACCGTTAATGTCAAGGTGGCAATTCATGACGACTTGGGACAGGCAGTTTCACTTCAGCATATGAATTAACTGTTAGCCCTGTCTGTAGTGTGTATCTTTTCAGGTAAAGATTTTCCATACATCTGCCTACGGCATAAATTTATTTTTTGAAATTTTTCCCCTTATGCCCCAGTACAAATTTATACAGCATAAATAATCACAAATTTATAGTAACAAAAGCAGGTTCCAAATAGCAGTATACAATAACTAAGCGTGCCTCTTCCACTCTTCAGGCAAGAGAAATACATGATGCAGACGCAAAAGATTCAGACGTAAGTACGTTACTTTTGCCCACAAAATGCTTACTAATTTTTCTTCTTAAACAAATGTAAACTTAAAATTACTTCTCTCTAAATAGAAGAAAAGAATATTGGGGCTTTAAGAACTTGTTTTACATTACAGAAAGGCATATCTGCCTTGGGAAGGAAATCTGCTCTTGACAAAGACAGAAGCTGACCTGAGAAGAGCTGATGCCTGTTGGGAAAACTGCATACACCCATAGATGAGACCTGTCAACACAGCTTACATTGATAAGGTCAGACAGATTTCATAGCTGGTTTTGTTGTGTGGTTTTTGTTGTTTTGGTTTACTTTTTTTAACTGCCTTTGCATTTGGGAAGCTATTCTGATCAGAACAGGAACAATTTTAGGAAACCATCACTTTTAAAGAAGCATTTTGACTCCAAGACTAATCAACTTAGCATATTTACGGTCACATGGACAACACTCCCTGTAGCATCTTCATAGCAAATCAGCACAACCATAAGGCATAGATTGTGAATGATACCAATCATCGGGCAGAACAAGAACAGGTATTCCAAAAAGCTGCCCTGTCTACTCAAATCACAAACTGGTTTTTGCAACCTTCGATGAACTTCATTCTGGAAAAACATTGCTCCAGCTCCTATCAATATTATCCAAAATTACAGCTCTTGACCCAGAAATACCTGGAAGGACCTGTCCTGGTGGGAATTATGCAGGTGAAACAGTCTCTGTCTGGTTCTCCTCTCTCTCTCTGTCACACACACACACCTGCTATCCTCATTGTGAGAAGGGATGGTAATGCCCCTTGACATTACTTAACGAACAGCTTTTGATGAACAAGAATGATCTCTCAAAGTGCTGGAGGTTTAATTTGCATGGATTGCAGTTGAAAATGCATTCCTAGATACACTGAAAGTGTGTGGGAACTCTGACTGCACTAGGTAGCTCCACTTGAGAAAGCAAATGAGACAACTGCAGCCTGGCTTAGATCTGGGTAGGCAAGAAAGCATGACATTGTGTCAGCATCCATCCTCTCTCTGTCTTCGCTTAAAAGTGAGAACTATGACATTGCTATCATAGGTTTAGCATCCCAATATTTTTTTTCCTTACTTATACTGTGGAATTCGGTAAAATCAAGTGCCCTTTCACACAAAAACACATAATACTCCCTCTAAATAGAGTGCTAGCCTTGCTGGGAAAATGCACACAGCTCTGGTAACATCTCCAAGTACTACATGATCACCAGCATCACTAAGTAACCTTCAGGAACAGTGTGAGCTGGCAAAGCTGTACAAATGAAGAGTATACACTCTGGAAAGCATTTGAAAGGACCACTTGTAGTCACTAGCAGAGAGCCAAAAACTGCCAAATTTCTCTTGATGTAGTACTCTCTCATTTATAAATAAGAACAATTAAATCAGAAAACTGCTAATGGCAGAATATTGTTTTTCAAACAAAAGCTTGTGGTCACTCACTTGACACACAAGAACATGGAAACTGGACTGCACACATTCTGTTTGCACAATCGCACAGGTCTCTGCTTACCTGCAAAACAGACTGTTAAGAAGGAGGTTTCTACTCAGACATGAGAAGTACAGAGAGTTGACACTGAGGCCACTAAAATATCAGAAATCCTAATATTTTAGCAGAAATGTCTCCTGGATATGCAGGCTGCAGACAGATAACCTCTCTCAGGATCCAGCAGCTCTCTAGAGAGAGCCTCACAAGTCTCGGGAGTAAAATAAAAGTACAAAAGCAAAAGATTTCTTATTTTGACAGGAGATGAAGGAAATAAAAAGTGGATTCACAGACCTCTAAGGTTTTAAATAAGATGACAAATCCCACCCCAACTTCCAAGAATATTGTGACTAGATGACCTGAATCTTTTGCATACTGAGAGTACGCAAAAACAGTGGCTCTACGTGATGTTTAAAACACTTACAGTTTTTAAAAACATTGCCCAGCATGACCAGTAACTTTTCTACTAAGTGTAGAATTGCTTCTAATACTTGCTTAGTGTTTGGTACAAAACGGGCTCATTCTTTTTTCCTATCTACATGGTTCTTCAGTCACTAAGTCTCATGCCTCTCAGGTCACAGAACCATAGGATGGTAGTGGTTGGAATGGACCTCTGGAGATCGTCTGTTCCAAATCCACTGCTAAGCAGGATCACCTAGAGCAGGTTATACAGGATCTCACCCAGGGGGACTTTGATTATCTCCAGAGAAGGAGACTCCACAATCTCAACAAACCCGCTGAGGATACACTCTGTCCCCTCATCCAGGTCATTAATAAGTTGAATAAGACTGGACCCAGTACTGACCCCTGGGGAACCACGCTAGCTACAAGAGATCAAGAGACTTGTCACAAGACCTATGTTATATTCCCTCTCCAGGGCTGGTGTTACCTAAAGTAAACATCTCCTTTTAAGTCTTCCCATTTTGTCCTGGAGGGACAGGATTTCTTTCAATGTTTTTATTTAGCCATTTGTCCCAGACGTACTATTCTGAAGAGATTCAGATGCTGCTTTTCTGCTACCCTTTTGGCAACATCTGCTCCCTTGTCTCCGTTTCTTACTTTTCATAGAAATCTATATTCCAATCATATTTCAGACAAATACAATGACAGGAGAAATATACCCATTCCTCCTGAAATGTTTCTATGCACTTTCAAAATGTAGATTACTGTAGATCTTAACAGACCGTGCAGTTGATTTAAGCTTCATCTGAAATAACCACACATTCCATCTTTGGATTAGTTTAATGCATATATATGAATTAATATAGATAGAAAAAAAAAAGTAAACTCCTCATGTTTTATTTTCTCCACTCTTCCCTTAATGAGAGAAATGCTTTTCCACATCAGCATCAGAGCTGTCTGAGTGCAAACTCTACCCTCGTGCCAGAGTCTGTATCATACCCTGCAGTCTGATGACAAATTCACCAAAAAAGCAACGTTTGGGAATGTTCTTTCATGCTGCTTTTCCTTAGCATATCTCTGCTTCTCCTTTTTATTAATCATAAGCAATCTTTATATATATTCCCCCTCAGTTTCCTCTCCAAAGGTCTCATGCTGTTCTCACAGACTTCCTTTCCTGTGGTTGAATTTTCTTGTGCCATGCTGCAGTAAGGACTATTATCCTTAATGAGTCTCACTTTTTTTCTGGCTGCTACTTTCAGATCACTCAACTTCAGTGGAAGGCAGGCAGGGAAACTTGTATTTTGCTGTTGGTCATCTCATCAACAATACTTTTTACAGTTTTCCTCAATCTCCAGCACACATCATTTGATGAGCTCAGTTACTGAATCACCATGAAATAAATTGCCATGTTCCATTATAATTTGCAAGGAAATGTGTCTTACACAGAAAATAACAGCTTTTAAAAAATCATAATTCAGTTTATGAAGTAGTTATTAACAGCAGGCTTCTTTGCCTGCTTCCTTCTACTTTCAAGCTGTCACTTTTCTATCATATGGCCTTAAACCTGCACTGAAAATTTTGAAAATGCAACTCTGTAAACACCCGCAGTCAACAACAATAAAGACTTGTTCTCAAAGTCTCTAGGCAGCTGAGCTCTACAGATAGCAATATGATTAAAGAGATGTAAGTTTCTTGAAGCCATTATTAACACCAAGACATTTTCTCTGAAACAATGAACCATTAAAACCTGTGCAATGAATGTACAGAAGAGCAAATTCATCACAATGAGGTGTTTTTAAAAGTATTAAGGGACTAGTATTTGTCTCTTCCTTCCCTTACTCATGCATAACTAAAAGCCTCTCATTTAAGTGGTAAATTCTGAGTGCTTTAACAGCAAAATTATGCCTATCTCAGGTATCTGGCCCCTAAGCCATATCCCAGAAGTAACACAAGGTATTATACTAATTTGCATATAAGTCTATACACATCAGGAATACTTTTGTTTCTGCAAGCAAAGCACAGTCATCAAATCTAAAGAGCTGCAGAACCATTTTGTTCCTTAGCCTGCTTCCACCATCTTCACTCAGCAAAGCCCTGCTTACCAAAACCATGAAACTGGAATGAGCTCATTTGTTTGTATCCACACAGACCAGGGCAGGATGTATTTCTGTAAACACACATCCAGACTTTTTCTTTTCTTTTTAATGAAAGAGCAAAATAACTTGAGAGAGTTGCTCAGCGAGTCCTGAAAATGACATAATTTTATATCCAAGGCATTTCATGCTTGGATATGTATTCTCAAGCAGATGGCAAGTCTTGGAAGAAAATGAAGAACTGGGATTCAGCCACAGCTAGATGTTCTGGAAAATGAATGTAGATTATAATGAAAAAAGTACAAAAGATGAGGATGAATGATGTATCAATCCTATCTGTTTTAAAGTAAACTCCAGTGAGACCTAAACAAACACAGGGCTATGACTGCATAGACACAATGAAGGTGTCATTTTAAAGAGACATAGGAGCTCTTCTCGTTCTTCAAGGAATGGGAATCAACCACTGCTTAGACAGTACAGTACTGCTAATGCTTACCAAGCATATTAATTACCAGTGTGCAAGTTCCAAAGCAGTCTCTGAGTCTAAAACCTGCTGGAATCCGAGTCCCAAGTAGTTTGCTTGGGTGTCATCACCATATGGCCTGACGATACTCTGAAAGGGTAAAGGGAAAGCTCATATTTGTCAACTCAAAGCAGTTTCAAATATCTAATTCAACATTACTACTAATGACCTATGTAAAATCTTGAGAATTCTAATTAAATTCCTGATATTGAAAAGCATCATTAATACAGACATCCTGAGTACCTTTAAGAGAGAATTTATGAACTTGAACCTGCATTCCTAGAAAAGAAATGAGATGCAATCAGAAAAACCCAAGTTTCCACATACAAAGAAATAATTGTGGCAGTTTGACCCTGGCTGAAGGCCAGACGCCCACTCAAGTCAATCTACCACCCCCTGTTCAGCTGGACAGGGGAGAAAATATATGTTGAGAGGCTTAGGAGTTGAGATAAGGACAGGGAGAGATCATTCTGCAATTAGCATCACGGGCAAAACAGACTCAACACAGAAGAAAGGAAACTGATTTGTTACACTATACACCAAAGACACCACAGTCAGATAATGAGAAGCACAAACAGCTCTTAAACACCACCCCCTGCCAGTCCCTTCTTTGCAGACTTCACTTTATTCATGATTTTCTCCTCCCCAGGACGGCACAAAGTGTGGGGAAGTAGGGAATGGAGGCTGCAATCTTTTGTCAGTTCCTCATGAGTTGTGGTTTTTTTTCTTAATGTGTGGAAGGGGATTAGACATTGCTGACACTCTTCCCTTGCGCCAGTGTGAGAACCTACCCATGAAAGACAGTCCTCCACACATTTCTCCTACATGAGTACTTTCCTGTGGGGCTTCATCTCCTCACCAACCGCCCCAGTGTGGGTATTGTCAAGGAATCATAGAATGTCTCTCAGTCCCAGACTGCCCCAGCTTGGTCACCCACAGAGTCACAAGCCCCTCCCCAGCAAACCTGCTCTAGCCTGGGTCTCTCTCTGTCTCCTTCTCCACCCACTGCACATGCTTCCAGGGGCTTGCTCCAGTGCAGGTCACAGGACCTTCCAGATGTCTCCACCTCCTCCACAGTGCCCCTCCCTGGACTGCAAGTGAGGTCTCTGCAGCTTCCATGGGCTGAACGGGGACACCTGCCTCAAAATGGTATTCTCCACCAGCTGCAGGGAATCTTGTCTCAGCATCTCCTCCCTCCCTTCGCTGACCTTAATGTCTTCAAAGTTTTTTACATCTTCTCACTCCCTTCTCTGGTGGCAGCTATTTGCATTTATTTTTCTCTTAAACACAATTCCCAGATGCGCTATGACCGTTGCTGGTTCAGCCTTGTCAGTAGCACAGTCTGGTATTTACTCTGTCAGGCCATGGGAAAGCTCCCAGCTGCTTCTTGCAGACACCACCCCTGCAGCCCCTCTCTATAGCATAACCTTTTGAAATCTCATTAGGTGGCAACTACAGAGAGGAAAATTAGGTGGAAGTATATAGTTGACTAGATTAACTGTGTACCATATGCCTTGCAGGTCTGAAGTCCTTGCATTCAATGGCAAGTTTTCTTAAGTCCTTCTGAATGATTTGCAATAGCTCTCTGCTGATAAATAAACAACACTCCAAATTCCATAAAATAATAATACCCTTGTGAAGTATATCATTGTAAAGAGGTAGCCATTATCTCCTGGAACGTAATTACTATACTGTCCCAGAATGTCTTATTTCCTAGCAGGTACAGAGAAGGTCATGTGGCTTTGTTCATTGCTTCATGAGAATAGAACCTATAACATGAATATCTGCACAAGCTTCAATGTAAAGATGATAATAAACTTAGTAACTAAAAAAAGGTGCAATTTTACCTGATTTCACAGATCTTCAAGACATTTTTACTGGTTTCAAAAATTTTTTTTTTTTACAAATCATACAAAATATTTCCTGTTTTATGATCATACCTGTTTTGCATAATCCCAGAACAGTAACATAAGCACTTAGAGTATAACTAACTCTCAGAAATTTATTCTAAACATTGTGCTTTTAAAAACAGAGATACAAATGTGTGACAAGTCCTCAGTTGGAAAATCAACTGCTTTTAAGTGAAAACTGATGAAGAAATTAAGTAGAAGCAGATTTTATAAAACAGTATCTTGGTGAGGGTTTAAAAACCTCTCAAAACCCTAACAAATCACCTCAACTGCGTTGGTGGGTTGTTTTAAAACAATAGAAAAAATAATGTTGAGTTTGCAAAATGTGTACTGAGATCCTGCAGTCATAAGGATAGGTCCAAAGCAGAAAGGAAGAATTCTGGTCCTTCCTCAGGCCATAACCTTCACTAAGGAAGATATGTACGTGTAAAATCTCACTTGGAAAGATAAAGGTAGTGTAGAGGAATGATCTGATGTTTAATCCAGATGATTAACCCTGTTCTGTGAACCTGACCACACAACTCTGGCTTTTGCATTGTATAGAGATTTTTGTGGTGGTTTGTTTTTGGTTTGCTTTTTGTTTTGGGGGGGGGGTGTTTTGGGGTTTGTTTTTTTTTCCCCTTAAAGCTCTGGGAATACTAACAGGTCTTTGTAATATTTGCATCCTATAATTATCTTGAACAATTTCCTAATGTCACCATCAGGCAAAAAGAAAAAAGAAACTGTTAAACAAGGGACATTTTTAATTCTTCACAAGGGAAGAGGATGTGTACTGAATCACACTGACATATTCTTGGCCTAACATGAAGCTGATATGATACTAAACTAATCTCAAAAGTAATTTGATGTGATTTTATCTTGTACAAGAAGTTGATTTAGTTTTTAAGGCTTTGCTTGGTAGATAAACATGTATAAGATGCTTTATTAAGACAAAGTGTATAAGAGGTATTGGTAAGAAAGTAGGGAAGTTAGGGCTCTTACTGCATTTAAACACATATAATCTAAGTCAACATTAGATCATTTATGTGAAAAAGAAAATTTGACTAATGATTTTCTGTTTCTTACTGCACCAGTTACCCACCAAGAAGGGTTTCTCTATTGCTTTCAAGAGACGAGTGTTTCACTGTTTCTACCAGAACATTTTAATGATTCAGGCAGACCTCAAAATCCCTCCTGGAATCTGTTTTCTGACAGATTTTTTTTCAGTTGAATGTTTATTCAAAATGAAATTAATTTCTTCACTTCTTGCATGAAGCTTTTTCCTAGCCTCTTGTTTCTGCGTTCATCTTTCTTGAACTCTGCTGTCTTTCAACACTTGGTTGCTCTTCTCTCAAAGACACCCCCTTCAAAGCTTTTTCAGTCCCTACCTGATCCTCCTCCTGATTGTCTCTGCTCCCTTTCCTGGTCATTCCTTTGGTGGATCAGTTTTATTCTCAACCTGACTATTTCTACAGTGTACAATACTGCTTTAAACAAGCTAAGTCCCATAACTTAGTCTTACCATAAGAGCATAGAGCTCTGCACAGGCTGTTTTTCCTCTGCTTCTCGTCACTTCATGTTTCCCTATTTGCCATACACTGGGATTTATTGCTTGGGCAATACTAGCCTACACCTCCAATCCTCTTATGTGGTTTATTTAAAACCCTCCAGTCTCCTTTGTACAAGCTGTCCACAAACCAGGTGGTTAAGAGGAGTAAATATCAAAATAATATTTTTTTGACTTTTCTATTTAACAAAAAATATTGAACAGGTCAATCTATACAAGTCAGTAGCAAGAAAAATAACAAAACAATACAAGCACAACTGCACTTCAGAATTCTCACTGAGTAGGAATTATCCTCGCCATATCCCTCAAAGTCATATTCAGTTTGCTTGCTGCGTACAGCTGAAACTGGCAATGATAAAATAAAAAAAAAAGACTGCTGTAAGAGGTTATGAACCTTTACACCTAAATGAGTTAATATCCTTCAAACTCCCTCTTCACAGCTACTTCATAAAACCCAGAGTTCAAGAACACTGAACTGAAAGTTGGTCCTCAAAGTTGAGAAACACACAGGTAAGTTTTAATTAAATCAACAGATCTAATGATACCTACCCAAGGTCAAAATCTGGCTTGGAGTAAAGCCAGGTTTCCTTTCATTTCTGTAAGCTGGACACCTTAATTCTCCATCTTCCTGCACCATGCACTTTTCTACACTTAAAGTGAGGAAATGTTAGTGGTGTATTTTGCAGTTGCAAATGGCTTTGAGAAATAGATGGCAGTGAGGGATTACATTGAGAGCAGGGATGTCAAGGCAAGGTTTTTGGTAGACTGTAGTAGAAGAGCATAGTTTCTTTAAGTATGGCGTTCCAAAGAAAATCAGAAAATCAAATTATGTTATCACATGCAAGCTACAATGATGAGATCCCATGAGATTAAAACACAAGTTTCAATTTTTTTCTATTCAAAATTTCATAAATTTATTGATGAAGTATAGACACTGCATCTAGGAAGGAAAGTGAAACAAAAGCCTTACTAAAAGACTTTTAGAGTCATATCATTCCAGAGGGCAAATGATTTTTCATACTATCCATTTCACCTCTAATCTTTTTCTCCAGGACAACATCAAACAGTGAGTCACAGCTTCTAGGTTTAAGCATGTGCTTAATATTGAGGGAATACTTAAGAAGTGCTCTGGTGCACTGCCATCACAATTCTGTCCTGTTTTCTTCCTCAAGAACAGCAGCTCTGTCACACCAAGGAGTGGGTTTGAAGGTACTGTGCCGTGTGCCCCATGTACTCTCTTACTGCCCTGCCAAGTATAACACAGTTCATCCTCATCCACTGAGAGATAAGAAATGTTTCATGATTTTTAGCAGTATCTTCCAAGTAGAGGGATTGAGATTTGTAAGCTCTCTTTATTTTTTTACCCCAGTTTTGAGAGTTTGGCTTATCTTCGAACATGCAAGATTTCCAAGGAATGCAAACATCAAATTCCTGTTCAGCAAATCACCACACCCAAACATATTCAAGCCCCCTGCCCCGCACTGCCCCTGAGACACAATCTCACCAAGCAGCAGGTAAATCTCAATCATGTGCTGGTATCCACTGGTGTATTAAGACATTGTTTCACGTATCTATGACTACCTTCACATACAAGGAGCCTGTGCCGAGAGCTATTACTTTTGTTCAGCATCAAAAAAACCCCAGCTCTTCCTGGGACTCACTGGCCGTACCCATAGGCTCAGGTCATGGCAGGGCTGACCTGTGTGGGCTGGAGAGAAACGTTTTCCTGCTTGTAGAAGCACAGTCATAGAAACAAGTCCAAATATATGATAGAAGTAGGAGGCAGGAGAGAAAGAAAAAGGCTTCTTGAGTACAGATGTTACTGGAGTAGCAAGACTAGTATTTCAGAACAGGAAAAATGTTTGATGGATATTTTTCTTCCATTCATTAAAACAGGACTTATTTACAAAACAAACACGCTGTGATTGTACCAACAATATGATGTGCTCATATTACCAATTTCTTTACCTACACAAAGCATTCTTGCAAGGTCTTTAATTTTGCCTAGCCACTCAGGTTAGTGGAGTGGTGGTAGTAAATTCAGGTCCTGTTTGTATTTACTGCCTTCTTTGAACATTATGAGATAGAGGTATTGATATCTGTTTATCAATGTTTTCCTCAATACCACAAGAGATTTCCGGAGCTCATAAAACCAAGGCCACCAACATATAAGCACTGTTCTCTAGACTTTGTCAAGCCTGTGCCATTGCATTTGCAAATCAACACAGGTCTGCATAGATACTTCAGTACTTTTTGCTCAGGAAGCGCTCAGCATTTCAGGAGATCACAGACACAGATTAAATATCATGCTTTAGGGAATAAAATCTGCTATTCTTCAAAGTAAAGATGCTGTAGCAAATGTAACCAAATCGCATATGACCTGTAGAGGGTGCCATGGCGAGCTACGTATGAAAAAAGAAAATAATGATGGTGTGTGTTCTTTAATACTGAATGAAAATATACACTCCACCTGAAAGATATGATTAAATTCATAGAGGGGTTTGGTTTTCAGGGTTTTTTTGCCTTCATCTTTTACTGCTTTGGTCTCTTTCTTTACTAAATCTGGATATACAGATGGAAAGAGAAGAAAAAAAAAGTCAGAGTATGTTATAAATAAAGAACCAAAGTTAGGAGAGCTGATAAAATATGAATACCATTCCAAGGAGCTTAATGTGTCATAGCTGCATAATAGAAAAGGGAGTGAAATGCGTATGTGCCCCTGCTGCTTAACAGTAGGTTTGAAAGAGTCTGCAAAGGCAGCACAAGTGGAAAATTCCCTTGTTGGCTGCTTTCCAAGGCATCTATTCAGTTTATGAAAAATATGATGTTTTATTTGATATCAAGTGTATGGATTTGGCTTTTTGTGGGCTTTCTATAGAGAAACAGTTGGAGAATGGAGCAGGACACTGAAACCCAGTGTCTTCTGCCTTTCCCCCTGCCCCCTCCCATCCACTCCTTTATTATTTTTAAGCCTCTCATCAAATCTGTAAAGTACCTTCTTCATACAACACAGCCAGTCGTATATGTGATAGATAACATGAAAGTGCATTTCTGTGATCATCTTTTCTGGTCTCAGAGGTGAACAGTAGCCTAGTAACCAGGGGCTGCTAAATACTGATACCTTGATTTAGTGCAGCTTCAGTAAGCCTGCCATCTTCCCTCTCCAGGGGAATCACTGTATTAAATTTACATTAAAGACGGCTGCATGACTGACCCAAGGGTCATATTAGCATTTTTACTCCGGTAAGTTGGTCAGCGGAACATTTCTGTGCCATGAAAATTATTCCAGTACTCTATTGTTAGGAATTAAACATTTATGAGAAATTTTGTAAGAGCATATTAGCAAGAGTGAGCTGGTAAGAACTACAATAAGGGCAGAGCAGTATCAATATGTAGATCTGAGAAAGAAAATCAAATTGGATTCTTTTCATCTCAAAATGAAAGTGGACACCAGGAAACCGGGAGGAATGTGAGAGAAGGGGTTGCTCTATTTACTGGAGGAGCTGCAATAAAGGTAATGGTGACAAATGTGCTTAATCTTGTCTGCTCTTCTGCACACTCCAGGTTCTAGTCTCATGCAGCCTCTTCTATCAGATTGAAAGTTTGTCAGTGTAAAACAGATAAATATTATAGGCTGAAATCTCCATTTTTAGATGAGCACAAAACGCAGAGCTTCTTGGATTTTACACCCTTGAGATTCCAGGATCAGTCACAAAACAGACAAGGGACTAATTGACATTTATTCTGTACTTGAAAGGAAACCAACAAGCATTATGTTGAAAAGATTCAGCTGGGAAAATATAGTAGAAAACAGAAATAGAGAAAACTCTACCTTGCAGCTGTGTAAGTGAAGGAGTAATGAAAAGGAACTGGCATGACTTGGCATTCAGAATGGAATAACAATAGCTCTCACAGACCATTAATATCTATTTGACTGTACTCTAGATAATTCCATATGGACAGGAATGACCAAAGAAAAAACTTAACAATTTAATATGCACTAATAAGCACATTTATTTGCACTGAACAATGTATTTAGGACCTGTCCAGCTATGAATTCTATTATATATAAAGAAGATTTGGCTACTCCATGCTATTTCTTTTTCCATTTTTTTTTTTTTTAAACAAGCCAACCCAAACCTTCTAGGAAAAAAGCTTTCATTGGCAAGGTGACATAACCCTGCTAAGGTAATTTCAAGATGCTTTTGTCCCCATTTCTAGAAAAAAAAAAAATAAAAATGACTGGGTGGTTTCCAGCCTGGAAATCTGGCTCTGTAGACACTAGCTCCTGGCTTGTAATTCTGCCTCAATCGCCCATATGTAAAATGAGGAATTAATAGCTCTTCAACACTGCAGAGTTTTAATAAATACTGCATACAAAGAATGTGAGAAGATACAATATTTGGAAAGGTGACCATCAGACTTTTGTCAGACAGTTTTTGGATGGATCTGAAAGGAAAAGGATGACTTCTGACAACAGGAGAGGCAAAAGAAAGTAAACCTAGGGAATTTAAATGCAGCTATTCCCATCAAATATAGAATGCCAGTTCCTGGAATATCTGCTGCATTATACAATCACTCAGCCAAGAATCTATTGGTTAAATAATGTGCTAAAAAATGAATGTGGAAGAATCATATGTGTCTCTAAAAAAAAAAAAAAGTTTAGAAAGAACTTTCTAATCTCTATTCAAGCCAAAAAGCTCTTTAAAACACATTCACTGGTTTTAGCTTTAATGTGCCAACTTCCAAACTAAAGTGATATATTTGAAATGAGTGACTGACTTGAACTAAAGCCCTGTGTTCCTGGAGGAACACAAAGACTGCACAATGAGCCTGTACCTACCTCTTTAGTGAGCATTGAAAAAGCACTCTTTATATATAAAACCCCCCTAATTCTTAAGCTTACAATGAATTCCTTTTATCCTAAACTTTGGAGTTTTTAAATTTTGGTTTTGTGGTTTGGTTTGTTTTTGGTTTTTTTTCCTGGGGTTGGGGGAAGGTTGGTTTTTTGACTTATTTTTTGCTGTTTTCTCTTGAAGGATTTTCCCATTAAATTAGTGCCTTATTTTTTTAGGGTTGGTCATTCTACTCTCATCTTCTCATCTTAGCACCTTCAAGTTGTCACTGACAGTCTAAGAACCTATACAGACAGGTATACATAAAGATCAAAAGCCTTTCAGAAGTGTTTGACACAAACAGCCATTACAAATACATCCACAGTTTCGTCCTGAAATGCACGGCATTGGACAATGCCTTGCCAGTGGAAGAATTTGCAAGGTAACAATGTCATATTCATAGCACTGGAAAATTGCTGTTGAGCACTACAAGTGCTTTCAAACCCAGTAGTCATGATACCGTGCCAGACTCGGGAGAATTAAGCCACCTCTACACTGCTTGCCTTCTGGGGGCGGCTGGGAACTGTCCCAAGCCATGGCAGGAAGCAGAAGACACTTAAAAGCTGCTCTAACTCATACCTGAGTGCCGACCGCTCCAACAGTCTGTTACAGCAGCAGGGACTGGCAGGACTCAGAGGTGCTTCAACTGTGGCCTTTTCTTTTCCACAGCAAGAATATACAGTCAAATAAAAGCCTTGATGCTTTGCCACCAGGAAATCCCTTTCCACTGAAGAACCCTCCTGAGGCCGAATCCATGTCTGTTGTGATTGCTTTCAGCAACCACCAGAGATGGAAGGACATGGCCAAAACACACCAACAGCAAGCATACTCATAGCCCTCTACTTGGGGCAGTTGTTTTGTGGTATCTTAAAGCAACACTGCTACAGAAGGAGGCAAAAAAATTATTTAGAATATTTATGTACTAATTCAGTTTGGGCATGACCGAAAAGTTTTAGAACTTTGCTGAACAAAAAGTTTGAAGTTCTTTTAAGAGAGTCAGATATGAAAACAGGGAGGATTTTATATTTGTATCTTATTTGCATGATTATTCCACAGGTATCATAAACGCCTTCTGTTTGGTTTTGGCTATTTACAGAGTTTAATTTAGCAATAATCTTAGAAAGACCGATATACGACTTCCAAAATTAAGGCTTGACTTTCAGCTGGGCTGCTTCCAAATGAACTGCTATGAATAATTCCAGAGTGTTCCCTTTGGTACTTAGCTGCTGGCTGGGGTAAAATCATGACACACTTTTTCCATGAGAATGCAGGCTTTCATAAAGCACAAATATTCAGTCAGGTTGCAAATAAAAACATACGTGGAGACATGTCATTGCCTTCCACTTGCATGCAGGTTACAAGTAGCAAACCTTCAACTCCATCCTCTCCTTGAAGGAGTTTGAACCTGCTACCAAAACAAAGACTCAGGCTAACATATTTCATTGGTGGCACTTGAATAATCTTTATACTATAAAGTATTTCACTTTCTATAAGGAGTGGAGTATGGAGAGAAACAGTAAACATGAGCAGGAACCGCTGCTTCTTGGCGATCTCAGTAGTCGCCTAGGGAGGAGCTGACCTAAAAAGAGCTTGTTGCAACGACTGCATAATGTCAAGTACATATTGAAGCAGGGACATGAACCCACTTCATACTACTCCCAGTGAGACCCTCCTAGTCATTAGGCTACAGTTCTATTTCTTCCATTCTAGCCCAATAAATTATTAATTACTCTAAAGTAAAGTCAAAGCAGAGTGAAAACCTTCAAGCATGTGTTACTCAGGTACCTGGTGCAGCAGAGCTGCAGTCAGGTAGAGTGGTCAGGTACAAAATGGCAGTAGATGTTCTAACTTTAGAAAAAAAATAACAAAGGGTTTCATCATCACTTCCTCCTTTTGCAGAGGTGCTTCTTCTACACTTTCTCATATCATAAGGAAACCAGACTGGAGGTGGATGCTCTCCTGCAGCACATAGATTGTTAACTTTGCTCCTGAGAGGATCAGAGTTTTGGACATATACCAGAACTTTCTGCTGGCTACCCATAGCTTTTTAAAAAACGGACTTTTACACACCCAGATCCCCTCTTGCATTACAGAGAGGACCCTGGCACTCAGGTCAGCACTCTTGAGTACATCAGTCAGTGAGGCACTTCCAAGTCAAAGCTGCAGCATTGGTTGAGCCCCACCACCTCCACACACATACCAAGATGAATGAAGTAGATTTAAAGCAATAAAGGATGTGAGCACTCTATGCCTCTCTAAGAAACAATATCAGTAATACTTTTCCCCCTCTTCATCAGACATTTCAAAGATCATGTTGGACAACCGAGAAGGCTTGTGACAAGCCATAGAAAATCATGCTGTCTTCTTGCCTTTGTTAGTCAAGCCATAAAAGCTGTCAGAAAAAAGAAATCATTTTTATTTTTGTGCAGGGTACAGGCTACAAATCTGCCTTTAATATCACTCTCCAGGGTTTCAAGTAAGATCTTTTGATCTTCCAGCAGGTGTCTTGTATAATCTTATATTGTTAATGGTTTTAGGCAGCGACAAACAGCAAACTGTGCCTGACTCAGCAGTCTCTCACTTTCTATAAGTATCACCCCAATGAAAAATGCAGCATTTCCCCGCTAGCTTTTTCATTAAAACTTGTACCATGCCTTCAAATAAACAGGGAGAGAAAGGCAGTTATAAGAAAGGAAGAAGGGGAAGAGCACCACTGATTATTTACTTCAAAGTTGTTCACACTGATAACTATCAAACACCTCCCTGAAAACAAAAAAAGACGCCAAACCAAATCAAACAAAACAACCCAAACAACTCAAAGAAAACCTAATATAGCTCACAGAAACGTAGGTCAGAGTTCTGCAATCAGGTATTTTATGTAAACTGGAAGAATCTCAGTAGAAGGTTTCAGTAGGACTACACATAGACTTGGAGAGGCCATGTCCCTGATCACAACTGAATCACAACTTAACTGTTCAGGGCAAAATATATTCAAAACACATTATCTAAAATTCATATGACACTGGCCTACACAAAACATGTGTTTGATGAACTGAGGCACCGAGACTTCACTTGGAATAAACAAAACTTTACCTCACAGATAAATTGTCTGGGATCTTCATTTCACATCTGAATCTTATGAGGCACTTAGATGACAACATAATATACCTCTTCCTATACACCTATAATGCTCTTAACCTCTTCAAAGAAACAAAGAAAGAAGCAGCTCCAAAGACTGATAACTCAGTAAGAAACTCAAAAAGTCTGTAGATGAGTTTGTCTGATTTGTCTTTTCTTATCTCCCTAGAGAAGCAAATTCTGAGAGTTGAATGCAAAATCTGTGTTACAGGAATTCTAGCAAGTATGAGATATCAATCCAAAAGCTAAACCTGAGATTAATCTTATTTTACCACAGGCAATAGGGTAGCAATTAACTACCCTGTATCTTAAAGCTAACTTCCCCACAGCCTTTAAAATGAGAGATGGTGAAAAGAAGACCCACTGTTGTTTTCTCTTGAACAACCAAATTTTTCAGAAAGTTTAAAATTATTTTTGTTTCCCTATTTTAAACAAGACCTTTTCCTTTGCTGCTTTACTGATGGTTCCCCTAAATCTTGTTTTTCTGATTTTGAAAGCATTGTATACAGTCTCTGCAACTTACGGATCAGCTATGCCACGAGAATCTACAGCTCGGTGGCAACTCAACTCATTCATCTCACGGCTTTGTTTTTTTCTCTCACATCCATCAGTTTTACAGTGCTATAATCCCACTGACTTCAGCTGAGGTGCTCCTGATTTACACTTACACTGCAGAGTCAGGTCATGTCTTTTCTGCATAGCTTGTTAGGCTGAAGACAGACCAGATCCTGCCAGACCATTGTGCAGTAGATGTCTTTTCCCTGGAAATGTCTTAGGAGAACTGCTGGTCATAGCAAGGGGATGTGCTGCAGTGGGTTCAGCATCCAAGTGAGGATAAATTTCCACAGTCTGTGGAAGCTTCACACATGTGAACATCTGATTTGTGGAAATAACCCGCAGCCTCAACTTTCCATCTTATGAATCACACATCTCCTACACTAGACACTACTGCTGTGCCTCCCAGGGGAGAGCACAACTGCTTCTGAGAGGAATCCCACCCGTGGCAAAAATGTTTCGTCAACATTTTATCACAGCGGGATTCCCCAAAATTGGCAACTGACAACACCCTCAGAAAGATTTTAAACAACTGTCTGAACACTGCAGCTGCTGCATATTATCTCAACAAAAAATTCAACAGTTAGGAGTCTAATAGGATTTATACACAGAAAAACGACTAATTATTAGATATGTGGTGTCCTGTCAGCTCAGAAAAAGTCAAAACCTATTGAAATTTTTTAAAAAAGGAGAAAATGTCTTTGAACCAGAAAAAATGTGCTAAGTGAGGACTGAAATGGCCATGCACATTTAGAGAAGTCTCCTGAAGACTGGGGAAATGAAACTGCTAGGAAACTAGTGAGGACAAACTCACTAGAGTAAATATTAGTAGAAGTGCATATTACCAAAACCAATTTCTTCTTTGGTAAAAAATAAGACAGGAAGAGAGCACTAGCGAGCCCACGGGACCTGTTTGAGATGGAGGAAAAAGAGGAAATGTCAAGTCATAGAGTCCCCAGGGTGAGCAGGACTCAGCTGCTCCCATCCCAAAGTCATATCACACGTCTGCTCTCAAAGGCAGTTCTCTAACCGAGGCGCTGTGGCATCAGCCCCCAGCTACAACATCTAAGACCAGTCACAGTCTTATATGGTAGTTTGGAGAAAACATTGCTTCAAGGTGTATTTTACGTTTTCCTACTTTATGCCTCCCTTTAGAAACAGCCTCTTCAGCTTTGTAGTCAGGAGCCAATCTCTTGTTTTAATATTATCTACTGTTTCAAGTAGACTCAAGTGAATCTGACAGTCTCAAAACACATGGCTTTTATGAAAAATGACAAAATCCAAATAAATTGGTGGTGCTGACAAACCCTTTGGGCAATCTGCACTGAAAGCTGCATTTGGCTGTCCCAGAGGCTAGGTTAGGCCTCTTGCTATCTTGCAGAGAAGTCAGTTTGGGAGCAATACCGCAAGTTACCATATAAAACAGACGATGTTTCCTGTAACAGATTTTATTCAGTACCCTTTGGCAAAGCTCAGACAGTGGAGGGGCAGAAAAAAAAATCCAATTGCCCTTCCAGTATTTATTTTAGCTTAGAAACTTCTGACTTCTGCACCCTCCATCCCATTTTCCCAACTGATCCTAAAATTAAGTTGGTTTCCTCTCTTCAATACTGTAGTTTCCTAAATTGCATGTGAACATGATGTCTAAAAAAGCTGTTACAAGCTATTACATATATGGATTTATAGTGTAAGGGTATTACTATACTTACAGAGTTGCAGGCCTTTTTTTTTCTGAGCATTCAAGGATATTTTTGATGTCGTGAGATTTTCAGTCCTCCACAGCTTCAGCAGAAGAGAAAGTGCTGCAGCAATGACTTGCTGAGGGGTATTTGGAATAGCAGAGCTTCAGATTTCAAGAACAGCAGCAACAATGGCATCATAGTTGGGACTCTGCAGCCTGAATTAACAGCCATACAATAAGAGATTAAAATAAGATTTACAATTTACAGTTACAAGTTTTGTATCAAGACACCTGCAATACTTCAACCTTACAATACATGAGTTCCTGTTCAACTACCTTTAACTCTATGATAATATTACACTTTAGCTGTGAGACACATCAAATACTAATATTCACAAACCACCTCTAGGAAAGGAACCTCCTTGCTTTCCTCTGGTATAGTTAGAGAACAGCACTTTCTCCATGCTTCCATGTTATAGTTCAAGCTGTCTTCAGTGTTGTTATTTTTTAAGCAACCATCAGCTTCAGCCTGTTTACATCTGTCAGTCCATGATCCTCCAACTCTCTCAGCCATAAACCACAGATGCTTCACACCCTCTGAATGCAAATGACTCATTTTCTAGTGGTTCTGATAGATATTAAAGCATCCCCTTGATGTCTTGCCCCTTCCTTTTTTGCTGAGATTTTACACTTTTTTAAAACACTTCATCTCTAAGCTCCCAAGAAGAGGCTCTCAGTTAAACCTGTCATGGAAACTATAAACAGATAATGGTATTAAAATATTATTCTAATCTATTTATCTTACATATTGATTTTCCCTCTAGTTTAATTACCTTCATGAACAGAAATGTTAATATTTTCTGTTTATCAGATTTTACCTATTTTTCTGTTTATAAGTGTGAACAAATCTTCCACTTCACCACTTACAATCTTTTTTCTTAAAGAGGTAGGTCATCTATTTGCTGTGAACTGTAAACTCAGAGTAAGAAACCACCAAGTACTCCATGAACCTGAGTCGTGGTTTTTCTTTCCTGAATGAGCCACTCAAACACATTCATAAGAAATAGGAAAACCTATTTTAAAAAATAATTTTAAAAAATACTATTTTGGTGAAAACCTTCAGAATGCACCAGTTTTTCACATGCTTATGTGACAACCACATGGCAAAAGGTAACCACGAAAAGGTGTGAAAGGCGATGTGCCAGAATCTTAATTTTCAGCTTAGAATGAGTTATCACGACACTCTTCCTCCTACTGCTGCTAAGTAATGTAACTGCTGAAAGCTTCATTCATGGCTTTCTGACACTTTTCCTTCTTAAGGAAAACATTCATTGAAAATGTCAACAAAAATTGTATTAAGAGGAAGGATTATAAAATCCAAGATTAAACTGAGTCACCCCAAAAATAGCTAAAATACAAGCAGTCTGTGCAAAGCATTTGAATACAACTTTTTGAGAGTGATTTCACTGCCAATTGATGTAAACTGATAAAATTGAAGGTACAAACACAACCTAAGAAGTTTTCACACAGAACTATCAGTAAAGTGCTGTACCCATTCCTCTCTTACATCTCTGCAAGATGCTTGAGTCACTTAGAAAATTACTCAGATTTGCACTCACAGTGTCCATGTTATGTGATCACCTGAATGACATGCTGCTTACTGAGAAAGCTTTCACATTTCTGAAACCTTGTGGCTTGGCTAACCACGTAGATTCAATTTTTTTTCTGAGATAGATTATAGTGATATAGAAATTCCTTGTTTGCATCTGTTGCAGTGTTTTACATCTGATGATTAGTTTTGATGAAGTGAATGGAACAATCAGCATGTGTCAATAGAAGGCCTGAAAAATACAGGCTCAGAGAAGATTAAGGTTTGTTTTAAATGATCACTAGGGGAAACCCAACCCCAGTCTGAAGTCCCAACTTCATAACTGGGAGCAGACATAGATCATCATAGGACCACTGAAGATGCTTTACACCAGCCAAGCGTCTGCTGCCAGCAGTTTTCTGAAACTGCCCACCTCTCGTACGTGCATCACTGGGTTGGCTGCTGAGGAGTGGATGTACTCCTTATGCTCCCACTTCCACTCGGAGGGAGCAGAACGTGACACCAGCTAGCTTCAGCGTATGGAGGCGCAGCTGCTTACGCTCTCAGAATGAGGTGAGAAGCACCACAGTGCTCATGAGTGGGAGAGGACTGTCTGGGCTGAGGAGTTACAATGGTGGTCTATAACATTATTCGTGGCACACAAAAATCAATAGGAACCAGCAGTTTGACCTCCCTCTAACTGCAGGGTACCAGAGAAGCTGGCAGGTAGTAGGAGGTGGTCCAACCAGAAAAAGATGACTGATAACACAACAGGTACATACATCCTTATCCTCCATGTGTTAGAAACTACTGACTTAAATGCATTTACAGATGCTGGAGACTAGGAAAGTATTCTTGGGAAGTCCTGTAATATGCTTACTCAATTTTTATACTCTTCACTAGATTACAGCTAGTAGCTTCTGGTTTAGGTAGAACAGGGGACTGTTCAGATTTCTGCTTTGACCCACAGCTGTCATTCCCTTATTATGTGCTTTTCCTGTGATCACTCCCAAAGATCCCAGGTTCAGGAAAGTAACTGCGAAGGTCATAGTCTTCTCCTGATGGACTATCTCAGTTTATTTGGATTTGCATGGTGGTCTTTGCTTTTTGGAAGGAGGAAAAAAAAAGCAACTAAACCACCCCAAACCAACCTCATCTTTGTTCAGCAGTTGAAGTCATGCTAAATTATTTGCTGGGATACAGTAGTGATTTTGGAGGTTTAACCTCTTCATTGAACAATATCTATTGGAATGCTACCTCATTTCAGTATCCTTCTAAAATATTTGGAGGTAACTCCCTTGATTATCAATCTGTTCTGTGCACAAGCGAATGTAAATGTATAATATAGTACATTTCATGTAATTCCTATGTACAAATTGTAGGTCCATCTGCAGGGCCACCATTAAGCATCCTGAACAGGTAAAATCAATGAGGTCTTTTAAATGTTAAGCATGACACAATACTTTTTCAAATACATCAGTTCCTCTTTCCACCAAGGGAATGAGGATTATCATGGCTCTACCAGTTCTGTTCTGGCACAAAGCACACTAGCGAATGGCACTGATGTTTGAGTTGCCACCACAGATGCTAGTCAGCCAGCAGCACTCAGCAAACAGCCATCCTACCAAAGAGCAGCAGATAATCAAAATGTCTGTACCCTACTGAATCATCTGGACCAGCTACAGGACTCTAGGCTAGATCCTCTGCTTATGTGATTTACCGACTGAAGTGGCTTGGAGTTGCACCAGCTGAGAACCTGACCCTGTCTTGTGTTTCCCATTGCAGTTTATTCAACCAATGCTTCAAGGGAAAAAATATGCAGGTGCTCTGGAAAAATAATAATAAAAAAATAATATAAATGCTGCACTTTGATACCAGCTTTTTACAGCTACAGACTGTAAAAAAAAAAATTCCAGCTGAAATTCCCATAATTATAAATTCCCATAATTATAATATGCTGTTACAAGAAAATAATAAATTTTTTTGTATAAGCAATTAGTAGTCTATGAGCCGGAAATTTAGTAACCTTATGCTGCAAATATTTTCTCCTGGATGTGTCAAATTTACCATGAGTTCTAATTCCATAGTAGAAATTTTAGTTCATTAAAAAAATTACTTGCAAAAACTAGCAATAAGAAAAATTAAAATAGCACAATATTATGCATTAAGTGGTCTAGAAAGACATCTTGCTACTCTACTAAACACAAAAGGGAACTTTGCATTACCAGCAAATGACAGTACTTTTACATTTCTGTCCAAATGATCACCTTTGAACTTATGACTCCTCCACAACATACAGTATCAGCACATTATTCTCCTTGACAGAAATGATTCAGAGGACTGTCTTTCCACCAGAGATGCACCTTCCCTTGAGCTAACAGCAGTCCCTCACAAACCCAAACCTCCTGTGTCAACTCTAAGTTCAGTTCCATTTCTGGGTACCATTGTCAATTATTTTGAAACGTCTGCAAAAGACAGCAAGGCCATCCTCTGGATGCTACTATGACAAATGTGGTGTAGAAGCAAAGGGAACTTACACCAACTTTGTGGCTGGGTTGTAACCAGAGACTAATAAATCTGTGGTAAGGCAGGAGCATATTCAAACCCAACTTAGATCAAACCATCACAGCCCAGAACAGGGAAACAACAAAAGAAACTAGCTATGACATGTGGTAACTCCTTACCACAGAACCACACTAAAGCTTGGGATCACCTCAAATGTTTATGAAAAATAATTTTACTATACATAACTGGTTTTTAATGTATGGATAACTCCTCAGAAACTTGCTAATACTCACATCTGGACAGGAACATTTGTTGAGTACAGTCTACTCAGAATGAGCAGGATTGTTACAATCTCACTTTTAGACTCAAAACATGATGATGACAAAGATTGTTTTTTACTCCAAAGAGCTTACACTGTATGTATGTGATGGGCAAAGGTAATTTTTATTTGAACATAAAAAGAACAGTACTGTATCAGTAGAAAAGTAACAGATATTAGGTTCTTCTATGCCAAAATCTCTTCAGTAGAGAATTGGCTCATCAAGGAACCAGTTATTTAAGTAAATCTGC
Organism: Heliornis fulica; assembly: GCA_013399135.1. Taxonomy (NCBI): domain Eukaryota; kingdom Metazoa; phylum Chordata; class Aves; order Gruiformes; family Heliornithidae; genus Heliornis; species Heliornis fulica. The sequence continues at coordinate 89,128 of VXBZ01004510.1, read as the reverse complement.
TCTTGGTCTGTTCCTATATATTTTAAGAGAAATCTGAACAATTCTTTTAGCTTGTGTCAGTTACTGGAAATGCCACATTGGAGCAGTCACTTTTCTTCTGCCTACGCTTCAATAACGTACCCTTGGTGATGCACAGAGATGCAAGGGATGGTGGAGCCAGTCCATCTCTTTGATGCCAACTAGACACCTGCAGATCTTTTCCAACAGCTTTCTGCAGCATGAGCAGGCCAGAGTGCCCAGAATAGAGGGGAAAAAAAGCTTATCCTAAATGTTATTAACACTGCTGCAGCTACTTCAGTTAATTTTCTTCTTGTTTAAAAAACAGAATGAAAATCTACCATTCCTGCAGCTGGTGGAAATACACAGGAAACAACTATGAAAGGCTCATATATTGATAATGCTCCTTTCTTTGGCAATGAGTACAAAAGATTCCTTGCACTTGGCGGCTCCAGAGGCAGTAATAAGAGCGCTGGGTCCTCAGAAATGCTTTAATTTGAGAGCATGATTGCAATAGCTTGAAACAACCAAGACTGCTATCACTACTTACAACATGATACATAAAATCTCTGTCCTTAAAACTCAATATTTAATGAAATAAACACCTTCTTTGGATTTACAATCCAAAGCAAATGATGCAAAGAAGACCATAGAAAAGAGGTGTAGGAAAAAAATCATCCTTGATCATCCCTGATCAAGGAAACTCTATGTTCTCAAGCATGGAAGACATTGCATCTTGCACTGTAATCATGAGGGAGGGAAGAACCTTGACAAAGAAATGAACTTAATCTTCATTTAAAAACAAAACCACTTTCAATAGTGTACTTACAAGAAGTTTTTCAAGGCTGAACTAAGGCACATGAGTGTCCCATTGGGACAGCTTTCCTGACATGATTTAGCTCACTCATGTTCTCATTTACCAACACATAAGTCCATTTAGCTCCCAGTTGAGCCAGCTGGGTTTGGCCACGAAATTGATGATATTCACCCAGTAATATCACCTCATCAAAGCTGCAAGTCCAAACCCTTTCACTGTGACTGTTCTCCCTGATTTAAAACTAAGTCTCAAATGTCAAGTAGAGTTTCCTATTAACCATAATTTGCATTTCTCAAACCACATATATGTAAACCTGACTGAAAAGTACAAATGTGAATTTAGAGACAATCCATTTTAAAAGTTACTAAAAATTCACTGAATTCAGAGTGAATTCACCAAGCACTGAATCACTCAAAAATGCTTGAGCAAATTATTTTCACACACATGTGAATGGCTGAAGGTTAAACGAAATCAATAAGCCAAAAGGAAAAAAAACAAAAAAAAAAAAACCCTAAAAATCTCCACAAAAATACAGCTTTTAAATAGAAGTCAGAGTGAAACACCTGAATTTTCTGTCATAGAGCATTAAAAATATAAACCTTTTTTTTTCAGTTCTTTCTCAAGGGAAAAGAAACATATTCCACTTGGTGGCCAGATAAAATATGTTGATCAAATTTGGAAGGTTCTTTTTTTTAAAAAAAATAATCTACATTAATTGTTTGATAAGCACTATTACCTACCCCATCCTTCCTTCACCTGCTTTGCTAGTTTATCTACTAAAATAAAAATTATCAGATATTTTTCTAGGGTTTCTTGCCAAGTAAACAGATGAATTAGTTTTAAAAACTATACTTTTAGTATATTAGAATTTGCATTCACGTGACTTTTAATATTAAAACAATCAGTGTTTCATTAAGTGTTATGTAAGTATAGTAAGTATTTTCAGCACAATTCCAAGTTTGCCTTCCAATATTTTGGCACAGCTAATCTGGATGAAGTAATTCAATTAATTAGCTTGATGAATCAGCTGGACATACAGTTTCTATCTGTAATCAGCCAGTTAACCTCCAAGACAGACAAAATAATTTGAGAGTTCTTAAGTCTGAACTGATGTCATGTCTCTATTGACAACTAAACAAGACTGTATTAAGTAGAGGTGTTAAACTCATTAATAACAAAACATCCTAGAGGAAGTGAGGCTGCATAATCTTCTAGTTTTTAGCACCTTGGAATGCTAAATATGAGATATATTGTAGTGTTTAAAAAGCTCAGACTTGCAGCTAGCAATTACACAAAGCAGCAGAGTGCATTAGAACCTGACTGCCTGGGAAGAGGGATGGCTCAGCATCTTCCAGGTATTGAGTCTCCATCCTGGAGACTGAGCAAGCTGTGCCCACAACCCGCCATGTAAGCGCAACTCTCTCAGCCCATTATCTCCCTTCCACACCTGGTGAAGTGTCAAGCAAACAAGCCCTGTCCACATTTAGACCTTGGATAGCCTTTCTGTGGTTCCTTTTTTGATTTGACTTCTTATCAGACATAAAAAGAAGCAATAAGAGGGTAATACTATCCACTTTTCACTATCTGTAAAAAAGAAATTAAATGATTTCTTAAGAGTACTAGAAAAATCAAACTCTAATATGTGAGGTACCTGGACACCTCTCGTGGTTTAACAGAGCAGGCAGCTAAAACAATCACATAGCTCTTCACTCACTCCCCCCTGCAGTAGGATGAGGGAGAGAACATGAAATAAAAAAGGTAAAACTTGTGGGTTGAGATCAAGACAATTTAATGGCATGGAAAAGGGTGAAAATAAATAATATTAATAACAATAAAAATCTAAAAAGTAAGTGATGCACAGCACAACTTCTTACCACCCGAGGCCAATGCTGAGCTAGTTTTCAAGCCACAACTCCTCCCAGGCAACCCCCAGTTTGAGCATGACATCATATGGTATGGAATACCCCTTTAGCCAGTTTGTGTCAGCTGTCCTGGCTGTTTCACAGCTTCTGAGACACTCCCTGCCTTCTTGTTGACAGGGGAGTACAAGAAGATGAAAAGTCCTTGACTGCTTGGCAACAACTAAATCAATGAGTCAGCAACTTTATTGTTATCCTAAACCCAAAACACAGCACTATACCAGCTTGTGTGAAGAAATAGGACTCTATCCTAACTGAAAGCATAGGGGTAAGTATCAAGGACCAGCATACTTGGTCTAGAGAAAGTATTAACGGAAACTTTTTTTTTTCTCTCCTTTTCTGTCATCAGATAGCAATAATTGTGGAGGTACTTAAACTTGAGACATTTTTCATCTGTCAGGTGGTAATAACTCATTGGTTTCATGAACACAATTTAATAAACAAATGATGTCAGGACAAATACTGTTATTTCTGTCACTTCTTCTGGGAGGTGGGAAATCGTCCAGTATGGGGGACAGGAGGGTGGGAATAAAATAAATCTGTCAGAGGTTGGTCTGTGGTCCATGCTGAAGGGTCCTGCTACACAGGTCTGTTAACAGCCCTTATAGTCCTGTTCCTTAGACAAATTACAGGGCAATATTAACAGCTCCTCAAGAGGTAACACTCATCAGTGTCACTCCACCAGATACAAGATCCTCTGCCAAAGGAAAGTTAAGGAGAACCGATATAAAGAAAATAAAGGATTACTATAACATCCACAATGCATAAAGGGATTTTTTTCCCCTTTCTTTTGACATGAAGGGTCAGATCTTCATCCTATATATGCTGACATGGTTCCACTTCCTACCACAGAGCCACACTCATTTATCATCAGCAAAGCAGCAGGTCACATAAACCATTTTCCAACAAAAATAACAAACCAAAAAATGGTCCCATGAATCTCGGATTTTCATTCTGGTCCTAGAAATATCCTCTGCACTCAACTAAGTGGTGAATTGAACTGAAAAAAAAACAGTTTATTCTGTTACCCTCATTTGAAAATATGTCCTCTTATAGTCCAGGTGAAGAGATTTCTGTATGTGGAAGACCTGATCCTAAATCCAGAAATTGTTCTTTGCAAGTGTTTTTCTCCCTGAAGAGAGGAGGAAATAAATATTATATCACCTCTATCTTAAGCTCTAGAATGGCTTCATTGGCTTAGTTTCCATTTCCAGACTTTACAAGCAGCATGTAATAATAAGCTTTTACGTTGCAAATACCTCTAGGAAACATATAAAGCACTGTAACTCACACTTCTATCCACAGAACGAAAAGACTGACCAACAGGCTCTCAGCTTCATGGGTATAACACTATTAACAAACCACAGGGAAAAAAAGATTGCCTGCATTGTGAAGAGGCCCACAGATGATCTGTAAAATGGAATTCTGCTTTGGCCTTCAGAAACATTACGAGATTCAGCTGGTCAGTACCATGTATAAACCCAAGTATGTCATCTGCTGAATTATTGTCCACTGCTACAGAATGCAAATAAAGGATCAAAGCCCTTTTTCAGAAAACTCAGAATATCTTACAGCTTTAGCTGTAAAGATAACCAATTTTGCAAACACTGTCTTGTGAAGGCTTAACGTGATAAACTGAAAAACAGTGTGTAATTAATGACTTGCCTTGAAACACTATTGCCACGTTGATACAGACATTAAAAAAAACCCCAAAGCATGCTTAAAAATAAGAACGCAAAACCTACAGTCATTCACAAAATTGACTGAAACCACCTCTGTGAGAATACAACTGGGACAGGGACAAAAATATGTAAGAGGTCATCTCATATCTGCCATATTCAGATTGTTAGCCAGACATCATCTTTCTAGTACAGCCAGACACAAACCCCCAGAAGTTGGCTAGACATAACAGAAATCTGTGGAGCTGCTTTACTAGTACTCAGCAGACCTGAATCTGGAGTTTTATAGAGTCATTCTGCTGGAACCATCTGTGAATGTCCTACTACTTCCAGTTTCTGTAGAAAGCAAGCCCTGGAGAGAGACTGGAAGGTAAAGTCACTCATACAGTCTCAGTGTTTAGAGCTGAAGTAGTGCTGAAAATTATTGTCTACTCTCTAATGTATCTTCCTTGGTTGTGAAGACCCTATCCTAGCCTTTACATGTCTTCAGTTCATCTACCTCTCCCAGCTAACATTAGCTTCAACGGTTAAACTACCTGAAAGCAGCCATATTATTTATGAGCCTAAACCCATTGACTTTGTTGTGTGCCAAATACACTGTGGAATATGACAGCTAATCTCTCAAAACAGAAGTTCCTTTGACATTTCCAATCATATCTAATGTACAATAATATTTCAGTAAGCCTCAAATGTTGTTTTGGTTTGGTCTTTTAAAATGTGAAATTCCATAGATGTCAGCGAAGTTTAACAAAGATGAATTCCAGCTGCTATATGGAGCAGAAAAAAAATAAAGTCATACTATAAAGGCCAGCAAAGTCTGGAGGTATCCTACCAATGATCTTACTGAAAGAGTGGAAGAAAGCCTTTACCAGAAACCTTAGGCTAGTCTCATTATTAGGAAGCTTCATTTTGATCTGTAGAACAAAACACTATTCCACTGCATCTAGAAAACCCCCATAACCAGATGTAGTGCTTTTTTGCAATTTACAAGTTTATAAAAGAACTATATTCTGGGATTTGGATGACTCCAAGTGCACAGCATTGATTTGTTCATAGTATGAGAGTATGCCTCAGGTAAACCTTTCTTGTCTATCATACAAAGGCTTGCATATAGATCTTTTGCAGACTCAATTCTTAATAGATAAGAACACACAAATACTTTTGGAACTGTAGGTTAGTCAAAAGAAATTTTGTTCCCACAGCAATCCACCAAAGATGCTAGAAGACACAGATGTTACTTCAAAAAATTTATTCTACAGGGTTTGGCAGACATGAGCTTGAACTAATAACCAGTTAGCACCAGAGGAAAAGAACATACACACACAAAAAAAAGCTTCTTGACGGTAATGTTGTTGCCTTCTTAAAACAAGAAAAAGCTTGTGAGATTTTATTATTTCACAGTGCCAACAGTATGCACTGAAACATCACAAAATGAAAAAAAGAAACAACTTCCATTTATCTCAATAGCAAAGATTTTTATTATAAAAAAGTGAAGGTACCTGCGTTCAGTGTAATCAATTTTGAAATTGGAATCTGAAGGGAAGCATCACAGAGGAAAGAAGGTCCTTGAGGAAAAGGCTTTAAGGGTCTGACACCTCAGTTAATTAAAACCTTGCCTGAGTAAGGAGTGCAGTATCAAGACCTCATTAGTCCCACTTTCATTCAGGTAGGCAATCACCATGAGAGGGCCATCAGAATCACTTTCCCTTTTGGCACTTTAAAGCTTAAGCCCAGGGATACAAGAGGCCAGGAGAAGCTCTGTCTTTCACTGAATCACACCTCTCTACACAAGGATGCAGGCAGCAGTGCCACATGGACGTGCCTGCTGCCGCAGCCTTGTGCTGCCTGTAAGGACGCACATTTCCAGCCCTGCTGCTCACTGCCTTGCCACCACCGACTCAGGTCAGAGGCTAAGGACCAGAAGCACCTAAGCCAAGTAGCCTGCTCTGCCTTTTTTCCTTTTTCCTCGGCATTTTTACAGTAAGATAATTTAAGAACTGAGGAATGAACATTTTAATAAAATCATATATTGTCACTAGCCAAAGAGTTTATCTTACACCTTTTGGTACACCTTAAGCCTAACAGTGCATATCATTTGAGGGTTGACCTTTAAAGGTCCCTTCCAACACAACACATTCTACGACTCTATTTGTTAAATTCAGTCTACTTCGAGATTTTTACCTTTTCTTCAGGATTAGAGTAATTTTTTTTTTTCCTGCTTGAACGGGAAACCTCCATCCCTGTACCAGCAGATCGGTCTCTGTATCACACAAACGTGATTAAAGTGCCAGTAAATTGATCCTTTAATTTTAAATATTTGCCTGGGGTGGTTTCAACTGTACTATCATGGGAAGTCCGGTTTGCATGTCACCACCTGCTCTGTCTTCCAAGATCCCTTGAAGCAGCAGATACAAGCCAGTAATAACTGATGTTGCACCTCTAATTGCAGGGGAGACAGTGTAAATTAAAATGAAGGCTTATCAGGAGTACACATACAAAAAAAGATATATAGAGAGACACCTTCTGTCAATTTTTGCATCTGAGGGAACACTGTAGTTTTGCAAACAAATCCACCTCTGCATGAACTTATGTTTCAAGACTGCAGACCCGATCGTTCCCTCTTTTTCTTCGTATACTGGCAGCTTGTTATGGTAGAAAATAAGACCATATTTTTAAGTGTTAAGGTTTTGATGGTATGAGGTATTTGGGGGGCTTGGGTCTGTTTCAATTACATTTTTCTGATGATATGTGAAGTGATAATTGATCAAGTCTCACTTCTTTTTACAAGTGTCAGGGAGGTATGGTGTCAGTGAGTGTCAAGAATGCTGTAAGGAAAAAAAAGGTTACAAAGAAAACCCACAAACCAGCAGCAGTCCAAGGTGCTTTATACTATAGAATAAAAGAATATGAAACTGTACCAATTAGAGTGTAATTGAACATTTTTCTGTTGATTCCTGAGCATATATGTGCACTTCATTCTGCTTTTCATGAATAGCTTTCATAATTACACACCTATCAAAGGTCATACAATAACTAAATGAATGCTAAGTTCATAAACTTAGGCAGTGCCTCCCTTTTTGTATTTACCTTTCCTACATTAGGGTTTTTATGGCCTGAAATATCCATGAAGAGACAGAAAGAACATGCAAGCAAAACTAAAACGAGCATAAAACCCAAGAAACACTGATAAGCAATGTTCCTAACACACAGCTCAATTTCCAAACAGTCTAAGATGTTGACCTGAAGGGTATTCAGGTTTGAGTGTCAGGTTGATAGTACATGGTGGTATTAGGAAGAAAAATGCTGCACCATTTCATTGCACTGAATTTGAAAATGACTATACCAAAATGTCTTATGATTTCATTCATTGCTACCAAAACCCTGAAAATTAATGTCTTGCACCAAAATATCATCTATTAATTTTCTCTTTCTCAAAGTATGAAATTAGGAAGATCAATATGCAAGAAACACATTTGACTACTTAAAATCATTAGAGAAAATATCATCCAACCTGGATCTGACCTGGAACCAGCTCACACTGTACTGGGAATCCTCAAAGCCACTGTCTGAAAATCCTTTTGTTCGAAGGACTAACATGCAAAGTTGGAAGAAAGTCCATTTTGTACTATTCAAGACTGTGTCATTTTTAAGGCAGTAATGAAACCATGGGAGATGATCCCAGTAGTACTGAGTTTGGTAGAAGTTAAGTCAATGAGAAAAACCTTTGTAATATTACACGTACTTACATTAACGTTCCCTAAACTGGAAAATTTGTGTGAATCCTGTGGAGGATTTGCAGCTGCAGTAACATAAAGGATTCTTTAGCAATTCATTGATGTTCACTGGAATTCAACCCAAAGTTCCCCATATTATCTCACCAATTGTAAAATAGTCACCATTTAAATGGTCTCAGCATTTAAAAATGACTGCTCAGTCATTTTTAAATTAATTCTTCTAGAAGTCAAACACTTAAAAAATTAGTTTTCCATAGTTTTCAACTACACAGAATAAGGACATATCAAAATACAACTTTGGGCATGAAATTCCAAGCCTAGATTTTTTGTAGATGATACTAATTTCAATTTTTTGGCTGCTATATTTCAATATAGGCCAGCACATGATAGCCGTAAGGTTAACTGGCATCTGTGTTTTCGAATGACTGATAAGGTAACTGCTTTTGAAAATGTCCTAATCTTTAAATGTACTTAAATAATAACATTTTGATGTCAAACTACTTCTGCTTAAGCTTAGGCAAAACAATTGTACTTATTAAAACATATAAACATAATTGAAACGATAGTTAAATTCAGTGTTAATTAAATAAACACTAATTTCTGCTCGCTGACCTGGTTCTTTCAGGAGTTTGAGTGATGTACAAAGTATATCTATTATAGCCAAATGTTCAACCGTCATTTAAATTTGTCAATGTACTTACTCCCATAGGCAGGCCACAGTCAGAATGTACCCAGTTATATCAGTTTCCGGATATCAGTGAATCATAAAAACATACTTAATGAAAGAGTTCTCCACAGTACTATGGGAAGCCAATCCCCCCATTATTCTCTGTAATGACTGACAATTGGACACACACAAAAAAATTCAATATATTTTTTCTATCAAAAATTACTAACTAAAGAATATTGAAGAAAATTCTTTTTAACACTGTAAAAGAAACCACATCAATGGGAAAACAACCCTTTCTCAAAAATTTTGGAATGGAAAGATTAGTTGCCTGTTTCAGAATTGCTTTGTTTAAAAGTCTGTTCATTTAAACTGTTATAATAATATTTGAAACATTTCAACTGACTAAAAACTATAAAAACTCTTACAGGTTGACTTTTTTTTTATCAAGGTTAGGGCTAAAAATGTTAAATATCCAATTTCCAAGCAGTGGAAAATCCACTGCTAAGGGGTTCTCAGTGAAGCTGCACCTTTAGCTCCAAGGCTATGTTTGATCAAACTTTCCCTGTTTCAAAAGGTTCACAAATGGCAAAAGCTGATCTGGTTTCTTGGCTCAGGGAGGTGTTACTGAGAAAAAGCTTAAGACCTTAGCAGGACTGGGGGATGGTGGATTGTGCATCCATGGTTGTTGTTGAAGCCTTGTTTAGAATGGAAAAATAGATTTCAAATCCTAAACTCTGCCCAGCATGTCTTGAGGTCACAATTTGGCACCTGAAGGGAAAGCTCCCTGCACCCCCATACACACATCATCTACAGAAATTTTACAAGATGGCAGATTTGTCTTTTCCTGATATCACAAAAGAGGGTAGAAAGCCAACACCTTAAACACTTCTTCATGCTCATAATCAACCACCATCCCTCCATCCAGCTGGGCAGAAAATAGCCAACACAGAAAGGCAGCAATAAGATCTGCAGTGGCTGGTCTCACCCCTCTTTCACACCCCTTTCCTAGCTGCCACCACCCAGACTGGCATACCTGCTGTCTGCCAGACAGGCTGCAAGCTAACCATAGGCTACTGCAGGCAGGTTCATACCACAAAGTGCTTGGGTACTTCAGTCAAAAAGTGTGATTACTATTGGAGGAGCTACCCACCTGCACAGACACACTTCTGATGTTTTTCCTTCTGCTTCTTCTCAGGAAGAGGTATGAAGTGAGAACTAGCAGGCTGACCTGGAAAAATACAGATCTCAATAGAAATAACTTAAGGAATCTGTATGAGTTACACCCTACCAGTTTCTTCTGTGACATCTAGCTGGGCCAAGCAGCACAGCATTGTAAAATTGAGTCACCTAGAACCAAACTCTGATGGAAAATTAACACCCGCAGGTGACTCAGACACAGAGAGATGAGGAAGGAGTCAGAGACCAGCCCCCAACCTGCTCTGCCTGTGCATACTCCCCAGGTGGCCATCACCACCAGGAACCAGAAGAACACAGGTGTGGGGCTGGTGCAAGCAGCACAGCATTTGGAAAAAAACCCAACCTAACAAAACAAACAACAACAACCACCCCACAAAGAAAAACATGAATGGTGTAATATTGGAGTCACCTTGAGGCAGTGAAAGTAACAGTCCAGGGAAGAGAGAAACGCACAGATTAAGTTACACCTTAATATACAGTGGCTTACAACATGAAAAGAGAAAAGCCAGGAAAACGCAAATACGAGCGAGTACTTTAGTATTTTGAATACCACTAAAAGCCAACTACTGGCAAGTGCTGCCTTGTGCTTTGCTTTAAAGTTGAAAACAGTACATTTTAACTAGAGTAAGTAGGTAATCTTAATTGCCATTGTCAAAGCAGATGCTACAGACAAAACACCGCACAAACATGTGAGGAACAACTGAGTGATGCAAGAACCCACACACTTCAAAACTAAGGAAGTCCAATTAAGCTGTCTCTTGAGGTTTTCTGGCTTAGATGCCTAAGAAGGCCTTGACTGAAACTCTTCTCAAATAGGTGGGTTTTGATCCCTCCAGCCGCCTCTCATTTTGGTCCTTGATAGCTTAGCTCCCCTATCATCAGTAAAACTCAAGTCTTAAAAGCCAGCTTTTAAATTTCCTTGAGTTTAGATCAAATTCAAGCAGAAAACATGAGAACACTATATACAATATTCCTTTTAAAGATTACTGAATGAAACAAAAAGTTGTTTTTTGTTTGTTTGCTGTGGGAAGAGAACACAAAGGAAATTAAACTTAAAATTCAACAAGGGAGGAATAGGTAAGCATTAAAACCCAGAGTGATTCATATTTATAAAAGCCTGAATGCAATGAAGAATCATTAATAAGCCTTTCTGCTTCCTTTAGCACCCACAGCATGACACTATGCATTAAACGAGGAGCTCACAGGGGCATATCTCAACTGTAACTAAATCCAAGGAGGTCAGCTACCAGGGAACAACAACATTCATTTGCAGTGCTTTTTAAAAAAAAAAAAAAAGATTACAGGAAGCTTTTTCAGTGTTGTCTAATTGTCAGACAGTTATTTTAAATTCAAAACATGCAAGCACATACAGAAAGGACTTTGCTTAGGAATCCAGTGTAAACTATCTAAAAGAGAAAATGTTTTTGTTTTCTTAGTTGCTCAGTAGACATCACCTAAGTTCTTGCCTACTTAACTATTTACTTCTATTTACTTCTTGCCTACTTAACTCTCCTCATCTTTCATCATTCATCTGGATTTGTTCGTGTCTGTGGTCATTCAACATTGTTCAGTTTGTTTGCATATTGTCCGTTTGACAGTCCTTGTCTGATATTACTTACCTTTGTTAGCTTGGCAGTATTTCCTCAGTATTCTTCCCAAGGATTCTTCAGTAATTTGAATGTTCTATCTATATGGGAATTTCCCAATCTAGAAGCATCAAAAGTAACCACTTTTAATGTTCTGATACAGTTTGTAAATTACCAATTCCAGTAAATCTCATGGAAAGCAATGCTCTTTCCCCCTGCTACACCATGAAGAATATTTATCAATATTTCCCACTTTTACTTCATGAGGAAAAAACCCCACATATCTATATTACTTAATTTATAAGTAAATATATATATATACATACAAATATATATAAACCACCATAATTTCCAGGATAAACAATATTCTCAGATAAATAATGTATTAACTTGACCTTCAGACCTCAGAGTAGAGAAGCTGTCAACCAATAATACAGTATTTAGCAGTACAACATATTTAAGCCTTTTTTAAGCTGAAGAGGAATATATTTCATAATTCATTACCCCCTCCTGCCTTAGGTTTGGGGGGGGGGGGGAGGAAAAAGAAAAAAAA
>VXBZ01004510.1:0-76968 GCA_013399135.1 Heliornis fulica | reverse complement strand
AGAAAAAGAAAAAGACTAAATAAATAGTTCATAATAAATTGATAACAAAATGTGGCATCTTCCTACTCCTGAATCTTCAAGCATCTCACAGTTTTTAACTGCTTAGAAAATATTCATTTTATTCTGAAGATAAGGAAATTCTTGCACATTTATAATTCCTTAGGTTTTTTTATAACCTGAATTTATTCCCTGAATGAAATAACCTGTTTACAGCAGGAAGTGTAGCTCCAGATCTGATGTATGTCCAAAAATAAATAGAAGACTTTTCAGTACTCTTTCAAATATGTTTTTATGAATGCCTCCAAATAAATTTGTTTGCTAACATGTCTGCAGAAGGTCACCATGGAATACAAATAATTTATACAATGTGAAAAGAGTTATTATAACTGTTTCATGAACTGCTCCAAACAGCAGAAATCTGTCCTGCCTCAAGGCATCCATTACAGTTGTTATCATTTATTCTGGTCAAAGACTTGGTCGAAGGCTCTAGAAGTTGCATCTCAAAGTTTCTTGTGATTAGGTCACTCAGTCTACTTAAATGAAGGAAAACTGCAGAAGAGGATATTATTAATGCCTCCTCGAATATGACCACTGCTGCTTTTAGGTATTTAACTTCATCCCACACAGGCAAGGCTGTAATCACAAGAACGGTATTAGCTGCAAAATTACTCCTTTTTATTCCACCCAAGTGACATCAACCTTCCAGCAAAGGTGGGCTAAAACCAGGACTTCCCCCTCCATTACACCTTCCACTCCCTCCTCCTCACATACAGGTTTCTTGCTTGCCTTTTACTAAGCCACAGCTTGCTGTGCCGTGCAATGAGTTCATGCATGCCCCCTGGCTCTCCTGCTTTGCCCTGCACACACAGGCTTCAAATCCCCACGTTTTGCTTTCTGCTTCCCATTGTAGCAGGGGCCATATAAAAGTCCTATTTCACCAATTATTTTTGCAGCTCTGCCTTTATAGACCCCTCTCCAGTGTATCTGTACGTCAAGACTAATGTACAGCAAGCGTGCTGTAAAGCAAGCAAAATGTTTTTTTCTACTTCTGGCAGGTAAGCCAAGATGAAGCATCACTCCAAGCCCTGTTTCTTTAGTGTGTATTTCCCCAGTTCTTATTACAAATCCTTTAAATATGATGTGTCTGTGGTCGACACAGAGCAGCACAGACCCATGGAAGATAAATGAGATACAGTCTGGGAAATTGCAGCCTGAACTCTATCACATTTTCAAATTTCTCATTTGGATTCATCTTGGTCTCTTTTCACTTAATTATGCCAACAACACATAGAAACTGGCCCCTTAATATCTATTAATTCATCACAATTAGTGTAAAAACCGTATTTTGTATAAAGCTTTAAAAAAATCATATCTCTAGGATATAATTTTGTGACCCTCTTGTGCCTCCCAGCTGTCAGAGTATAACATTCCCACCATTACTGAAATCAACTGGTGAATGTGCATTTATAATTCTCTAGGGAAGACTGGTTTTAAACAAGAGTAGTCCTCCACTTCCTATAAAATCAAGTTTCTTAAGATTATCCCAAGCTGACCCATAAAAAGGGAGGCACAGGTGTCTCCTGGAATAGTCTCCAATTACTGTTTCTCGACTAGTGTATATCATTTTATTAAATTCAAAGGATTTAATAAAGATCCACTGATTTCAAGAACTTGAAAGAAAGGTTTGTTTTGTTTTGCTTTTTTATAATTTGGATGAATGTCATGGCCAGTGCTGAGCAGATTAAACACCTGCTTCCTTTTGTTCTGATCAGAAATAATGGGAAAGGGGAAGAGTATTTTTATGTCAGAAGAAGTAGTAAATTGTTCTCTGGGTTTTTTTTCCCTTTAAATGAATACACAAATAGAAATTATGCATTGTGACATTGTTCAGCTTTATCCTTCCATCTTCATTCAATTTTCTATCATTAGCTATCCTCATCTTACTGAAATTCATGCATTTCTTCTAGATAGGGATTCATTATAGATGTTTCAAGACAGTTATCAAAGAGCATATGACTCACTGAAGTATTTGAAAGGTGATAAAGAGCTTTAGGAAACAAATAACAAAAGCTTCCTGCTGGCAAGATCTGTTACCATGTGAAATAATCTTCCACGATAGGCAGTAGAAACCTCATTACTAGAGATGTTCAAAAGAAGGCTAGCAGAAGCACTAGAAAATACAGCATGTCAAATAATCCTTCACTGTTAAGAGCAGGCTTGACCAGATGACCCTGAAGCACCATCCCCTTACTTGGTTTATAACATGTAACAGTTTAGAAGACAAAACTGCAATGAAACCAGGCTGAATTAATTTTTGAGATATTCAGATTGTGCATGAGGGTATAACGGTAGAGTGTGTGTTTTTGTCACACACTAGCAATGAGTCTCAAAGCTCCCTGTGGAATTTAGGCAAGTCCTATAGCTAGCTGACTACACATAGAATTGTAGAATCATTAAGGTTGGAAAAGACCTGCAGGATCATCTAGTCCAACCATGCCCCTGCCACCTATATTACTTACTAAACCATGTCCCTAAGTACCTTGTCTAACCTTTGCTTAAACACCCCAAGGGATGGTGACTCTACCACCTCCCTGGGCAGCCTGTTCCCATGCTCTAGAAATGTTATCATCACCAAGTACTGCATGATTACAAGGAGTTCCCAAGCAATTCACTATGCCCTAAATGTGGGGCTACTTTATTTTCTTCTCTGCATTTTGAAAAATGTGTTCAAAACAAAATGGATAATTTCATGCATATCTGTAAATTATCCTACAGGGACCTACAGGCCACACACAGTTTGCTAATTTGTGCAGGACAGGATGGGTGTTTAGTGTGTGCAAAAAGGGTATGTGTTTTGGTTTTCAAATTAATTTCTCAGTAATTAGCATCTCCGCCTCATGTGAATTGAATCAAAGAGCTCATGGATCACAAGTATCCCAGTGGATAAGGACAACTCTTTGTCTAAAAGAGATTTCTCCTTTTTTGTTGTTGCACATCAGTCTTATTTCAAGCCAATGAACTTTGCATTTCTTTTCAAACCCTTTCTATGGGATGGTTTTTTTCTTTTTTTTTTATTTTTTTTTGGGGGGGAATTTTTTAATTATTTTAGATTAAATTTCATCTATTTACAAATAGTTTCTAGAACAACAAGAACCCACCCATATTTAGTCAAAACAAAAATCCCATTGTAGATAGTTTTTAATTCTTCTGATGCTTGAACACAGCTACCAGAGCTGCAGGTGCTGTGCATCTCCACCCACTAGGAACTCACTAATCCAAGAACAAAATCTTTCTAGTTCAACACCTCCCACAAGATAATGCAAGATTTCTCCATCCCCTTAAGCTTGCTTGCATATCTGTAGCCAGGGCAGTCTTCGTGATCTCTTAAGTGCCAGCACTATCTCTGAACTACAAATGCTCTGGTGATGGCTCTTGACCTTGCATGCTGGGTCTAAATACAAGCAACTCCAATGCCCTCTTTTAGAGCTGGATTTGGGGCTGGTGAACAAAGTCTTCACCATTGTTCAGACCAGGATTTCTGCTGACAGCTGCACCATAATTTCATAATGTACAATTGCATTCTGGAAAACTACATCTCAGTACACATCATTCCAGCACTCTGCTAGAGAGCAATTCAGAAGAGTCTTCAAGCAGTTTAAGCAAGAGTCTAGTGTCAAGAGGGTTTCCAAAATCTGAGGGACCATTTACCTTG
The DNA here is from genome assembly GCA_013399135.1 of Heliornis fulica. NCBI lineage: Eukaryota > Metazoa > Chordata > Aves > Gruiformes > Heliornithidae > Heliornis > Heliornis fulica. The sequence continues at coordinate 73,256 of VXBZ01004510.1, read as the reverse complement.
TGTTGCAGGACAAGTATCTATTAAATAAACAGCTATCCTGTAAATGCAGTCCTGCAGCACAAAAAAAGCACATAAGGAAGGAGGAAACAACTGGGTGCTTTCCACTGATAGCCAGTATCTCACTCAACCCTTAGAGAAAGACAATGTATCATTTCTTTAACCTTTTGTGTATCTCTGTGCTTGCCATGTGTCCTAGTTCAGCAAGAGACACCGGTTATCACTGTGTGAGGGTGATCAAGGCTGTGTATTCTACACCCTCTATTCATTCCTCAAGAATAATGGACCATTTGCAACAGTTGTCCAGGAAGTCGTTAGCACCTTCACACTCAGCCTGAGGGGGCGTGGGTGCTAATGGGCCATCAATGGTCCAACCATACCCCATGACTCACAGTTAATTACCCATTGTGTGAGTCCCCGCCCTGGGGGAGGGACTGGTTGCTCCCTGAGGATGTACAAACAGGGCTCAGAAGACCTTAAGATTCTCTTCGTTGGATCTAGAGGAGCAGCAGAGCCTCGACCGGACTACAGCCATCGCTTCTGACCAGACCACGGCCATCATCTGCAGCAACAGACTCTTCACTTCTTTTTGCTTTGGACTTGGGAGAACCACGTGGATCTCAGCACCGGGGCTAGCAGACCCTTTTGGGCTTGTGCCCTGGGACACTGGGTTTACTGCTGGGTTTTGGTGAGTTGAAAGCGGGTTGTTCTCTTTGTGTCAGTGTTTGTATGGTAATATCTTTCATTAAATTGTAACTCTGACTTATAATCTCTCTTGTGGTGGGTCCATTTCTCCTGCCAGTTTACCTCTAAACCTGCACACCATAGGATAAAATTTAATATTTACTGTGGCAAAAGCCACCATAGGTGGCTGAGTCAGTAGTGATTTAAATAATTATCTTTGATTATATTTTAGATATATTGGTGAATAGGTCTGGTATTTCGATTGAACCCTGCATTTTTTGTTGCAATTCTATCCATTCCAACTCCAACACAAAGGGTGGGGTTGAAGAGGGTTCCTTTTAGTGGACTTTGGCTTGCAAACCGTGTTTTAATGTCCACACTCAGCAGTAGCATGATTGGTGAAAATGCTGGTCAGATTTGTAAAGCAGATTGAACTTTATGGGGCCTCAAACAGTGTTCCTCACCAACAAGGCATGACAGAAACACTGATTGGAGCAGCATCAGAGCAGAGCTGCTACTGGAGAGGCTGCAGACACTCCAGTCCAGAAACATATTTTCTCCCTAATCTACCCAGCCCTCTTCCACAAGCTATGCTTAAGGTTTCTGAGGTTTTGAACATAACCATTTGCCAGGAGGAAGACAAGAGATGTGATTCATGCCTTATTAGGCTAGCCATTCCTGCAAATAACAAATACAGGGAGAAACAGGTTTCCACTACCACAGAAACCTGCTGAGTACGCAACGCGTGACTTCATTATCCTCACCTCTTTCAGCCTCCCAGTGGCCGTGCTGTAGTCAGACATTCACCTTGATCACTGCCTAGCGGATTGTGTCCCCAAAATAATAAGAAACAAACAACTTATCTACAGTGCATTTCTAAAGCAGAATCAGAGCACAGAGTTTGGAAGCCTTTCAAGTAACACATTTTGTTTGCATTTTTATGAAGGGGTTTTTTGGGGTTTTTTTTGATCACATTTAATTTGTCAGTACGGTTTAAGAGTCAGGCATAAAAGAACTGGAGAGGAAACCAAACACATTTGTGGTTTTCATTTTGGGAAACCCTAGAAAAAGATTAGAAAAAAGCCAAACATCAGACTTGTCTCTGCTTCTGCAGAGATGCTACTGGAAATATAAGAAGCAACAATATTAGGGCTTGAGAGAGAACGATTTGTTATCCCATCACTCAGGAATGTACATGTTTAAATGCTGGAGTTCAAAACAAAAGCAAAGTGGCAGCAGGCTACTGAAAAGACCCACTGAAAAAAAAAAACCAACCTGCAGACATGAGAATAATAGGTTAATATTAATATTTCAAATGCTGCTGCTAGGACTTTAACTACTAGCTTCCTTCAATTTATTTTTTCCCCCGTTCAAAGGCTGCTTTTGTTTCTGGACTACACAGACTTCTGCAGTGAATTGCAACCATAAACTATCAACACAGCATCCTATTTCTGACATCCCCCCATCAACAGACAATCTCCAACTGAATACAGCTAATTAGTACTTATTCTTTGCTACAGAGACATGGCCAAACAAAAGCATAAGTTTGAAAAATATCTGCTCGTAAAATGGTACTACAGCAAAATTGTCTGGTGGGCAGGAGGATGGATGCTACCTTTTCTGAAGGAGATCAGTGTCTACAGGCTTTAAAAGCTTTAGCTTCACATGAGCTGAGCCTGATGTTGCATAAAAATTTGTCATGTTCTAATCCAAGGTACAGCAGCCTTTCATATACAGCCATTTCCAGCCTTAACAGTTACTTTGTAAGAGGAAAAAAAAACCTAAAAAGACCATAGACCTGGTTTTATTCATCTCCAGTGACCAGATTGGTGGTCTGTTCAAGCCTACTGAGTACCTACAAAAGCAGTAGTCACTGAGACATTAAAATATACCATATTTGTGTTGCCTACAAAAACATGATAGCCATTATAATGATTTATATCTAGTAATCACAGTAATGCTTGAAAGCATGGGGCTTTTGAAAAAAAGTTGTTTTATAAAAATGACAGCTTTATGGTGCCCATTCATAGCTATAACTTATTTGGTTTGTTCAGATTATCAGTTTATTAATGGAGAGTTTCTTTGGAGAGTTAACACTTCGGTTTTGGAAATCTGTCATTATTCCTTGCACTTCACATTACCTGGTCAGTCAGCAGCATCTTACAGTATGCCCAGAATTTTAAGCCATCCTCAGAAATACAGCCTGAATTTCAGGAGTGCATTGATCTCTGATGCACTCAGACCAGACATACTGGATTTGGACAATAGGGCTAGGCAACTCTCAAAAAGACCTATTTTACACCAGTCCCTCAGGTGCAGCAACTCACCGTAGCCACTTGTAAAACCCCTCAAAACCCCATTGACTGAAGCCCAAATCACTGCGCGTACAATACCTGACAGCAGTACTAAATTCAGTCATACTTGGGCAGTAACAATTTTCAGACTTCTACCAATTACTTGTGTAAACCCAACACAACCAAACTCGTCGTATTCCTTCCAATTTGGACTTGTCCTCAGCTGTCATTAAGTCCAGTTTCACAGTTTCTGGTTGATCTTGTGATGAGCAGATTTCCTCTGAAGCACTGCAAAAAGTAATGAACATTTCTTCATTAGTGAGGCAAGGCTATGCACAGACACACAGTAGGACCTTCATAGCCATGGAAGAGCAGCTATTCTGGAAGTGGTCACAGGGAGTCCCCAAAACCTCACAGAACTTTTGTGGTGATGCCATTTTTTGTGGGAAAAGAAATAATTTTTAAGTGCTCTTAGTTTATTAATTAAATTAATATATCGTACAAGCATAAAATATGTTCTGCTAAATTAACCAATTCCTGAGTTCCCTGCTTTAGTTTAACGTTTCTGTCCTTATTCTTATTAATTCTGTCCTAATTAATTGAGCATTTCTTACACACCAAGCAGAAAAGATGCAGAACGTCTTGCCAAACATTACCGAGTTTTGAACTACCTTCATTACTGCCCTATAGCTCATGCAGTCATTTTCATTAAGATATTCCTAGGAGAAAACATTCACAAAATGTCAAAGGGGGCAGTATCCAGAGTGAAAGCTTACATGAGGCGTAACAGACCCAAACTCACAAGTCTTAATTTTCACAGGTATGAAAACACCAGGATGCCTTTGTTGTCAAATCCCTGTGCCAACTTCACTGCAAATTCCTTCTCTTGTCTCTCAACTTCTCATTTTCCTATGGAAATCTAAAATTTCAGGAGTTAATAAACAGGGGGGAATATGGCTCACCGTGCACACCAGCTCCACAGGCCTGACTGAGCGGCAAAGCTTCCCTGTAGACTTCATTCACGCACACGTAAATGCATTCTGCACAGAACACAACACAAAGCCACTGCTGCAACTTTTACCCTTTTTCTTCGCTTCTTTGTTTTGATACACTGCTATGAATAATTCTCAAAGGGGAGGGGAAAAAATAAACATGGTTTCTTAATATTTTTCAATACAAAATTAATGTTGATAGCAGCATGCTCCAGAAGTTCACAACCTTGAGGAATGTGGTGACATTTACACTGTTCCACTCAGCTTTAGTTTGGAATGATAGGAGCTGTATGATTCTTCCTAAGAAGCTAATGAGCGCCTGTAACACCGATTCAAATGGAAACATGAACTGGAAAAGAGCTGTTCGCTGGTTTCTCATCCTTTCTGTTGCCAGGGAAACAGCTTCCCCATCAATGGATGGCATGGGGTCGGACCAGCTGCTTCCTCCCAAGGCTAGATTCCCGACATCACAAGGCTGCACTGAACAGATTAGGAATAAACCAGAATAAACGTACATCTCTCTTAAAAAAGACCAGTTGAAAAAACAAATTCAGCAGAATTATGGATTTTCTAATTATGTCTTTGAGCACGGCACCACGAGAACTGTCTCGCAGAGACGTCATAAATCCAAGATGCCCACAAAGCATGGTCATTAAAGATTCCATGCCATCTTTTTGTAAGATTAAACACATTGTTAGTCTCACTGCCTTGGCTCTGCTCCAAGCTGAATAATTGCATTCTGGATAACATACCTAAATTCCCTTGCCACTTAAACATGACAAGAAAGTTTTCATTGCTTCCTTTTGTAAAGCACATGGGTTCATTGCTGGTGCTGTTATAATGCTTTTGTGCCACCAAAAGGCCCAGGAGAAGTGACATATTCCCTCCTGAGGTGGCACAAACAAACTTACTTATAATTCCATTCATAGCAATAATACAGTTTGCTACGCAAAGGTCTCTTACATATGTTCTGTGTAAAAAAGATTGTAATAATAGAGCTAAGCTTGAATAATGGAAGATTAAAAAATGATGGGGAAGTTGTAGGGAACGTGTGATTGCCACAATTTTTGATACACCCCAGGGATTTAGATTTACTTTCTGAAATTTCTTCAGATCTCCACATCACTGATTACTACTTACAATAGAAGTTAAATTTCTACTTCATGACAATGTCCTGGGAACATTCATTAAATGTTCTTATTAAAAGGCAACAAATATGTTCTATTTTGCCTTGGTCACTAAGCATGGCCAGGGATGTTTACATATTTTGATGTGTTCCTAGTGTTTAAATCACTTGAAAAAGAACTGCTATCATAAATTGTCCAATGTGAGTTTGGGAAGTTTGTTTGTTAGCTTTTTTTTCCCCCAAAAACCCCCACACTGCTCTCATTCACCACTGGATAAGAAATGACAGTGAAGTGGTCTAGACTTGCATAATTGCCAACAGGATCACAGTCCGTCCCTGGTTTTCCTTTTCTCGATTGTGACATACTCTGTTCTTTAACTAGGCACATGATGAGATGTAATTTGAATTTACAGCGTGAAAAAGAATCCCTGAGCACATTACAAACTCATCTGCCAACTGTACACAGCAATTGTTGCTCTCATTTCTGAAACACAACCTCTTCTGCTGGAAATCACACTGACTTTTAATGACATCGCAACTATTTAGGATGGAGAGGAAAGGAAGATAGACACCATACCCAGGGATAATATCTGAGAGATTTTCAAGCTAATATGCATTCCTTCAGTGTCTGTCACAGCACTTCCTGACCTTCCTGTGGAAAACTACACGAGTGTGTTGTGTAAGTCTTTTTCCAGTAACCAGTCTCCCAGCTCATCTTTGGAAAGAAGAGGCTGCAGGTTTTATATTTGACTTGTGTATTGAAAAGCCACATCCAGACAAAAAGAAAAAAATATTTTTACTAGATGAGAAAGTACAAAAGGAAAAGGACAAATATAATGCGTGAAGAATTATTAGACAATAGCAAAAAGCCCTGCAGCATTTGTCCCCACTTCAACAATTAACTGCAGAAAATATTTTTTAAGTCCCAGAGAAATCAATTAAAAGGTGTTCTTGAACTGGGCTTGAGTCACAATTAAGTTTCATACACTCTGAGTTGGTTTTGTTTTTTGCTTTTTTTTTTTTTAAAGTCACCAGAAATGACATTTTATTCCCATTTTGGCAGCTGTGAATCATTCTGGCATAGGAATGGACCCATGATCAATGACCACAGCTGACTGAAGAACATGCCTGGAGGATTGAAATGAATTGCCTGTAGCCAGAAGAGGTCCTTTGCATACGCCTCTCAGCGCCTCTCTTGCTTTGGTGGCATGCAGGGAGAACTCGGCTGCATGACATGTAGGGTTGTGCAAACACACTTGCTAGGCCTGAGTACCAGAGATGCAAGATACACAATTGCACAGCATGATTTGACCAGGGTGCAGAAAGTCACAGAAGCAATACAGGGAAAAAAAAAAAATAAAAAAAGCAAGCAGCTACATGTCATCCTGTCATCCTTCCTCCCCATCCAAGGCAATGATTTGCATATGTGAGGATTAGCAATAAAGTGAGGAAGAAACAATGCAGAGAGAAGTTACACTCTGAAGAAAGAGTCAGCCAAGAGAACAAATCCCCCTTTCAAAAAGACAAAGCCTACAAAACCATACTTGGCAGGAAGGAGGCTATCGAGGACCATGCACAAGACAATGTCTTACAGCCAGTACAGAGGAGCAAAAAGACAGTTTCTCCATCAGCAAGGATCTTCGTGCCACAGAGGGAACATCACCAAGGAAAGCAGAGCTAAGGACTTTGCATTACACTGAGTTATGGCATCGCAGGAAAGCAAATCAAAGCTAATCACAACTACTTATAGGCCTGTGACAATTTTTGTGGTATGCCACTCTTCACTAAGCAGAAACAAAGTTCCTCTAAGTCCATGGAAAAACAGATCAATTTATGGTCCCTGAAAGCTCCTCCAGTTACGCCTTGGTCTGTATTCATGCAAGAAAATACACAAATGGCAAACAGAAACGTGTCCTCATAGCAGAAACCCTTCCCCAATTCAAGACCCCACTGCTGTGCTCAGACCTGGTTTTATGACTGCACCAGAGGCATGACATCAGTAGCAGTGGTGACCCAGTTCAGGGTTCTTTGCTGTTGTTGTCTCTCCCCTTGTTGTTTAGGGGACATGGCTGCAGGGATGGGTCTCAACCCACAGGTTTGAATTTCGCAATCTCTTTATAATAACCAAATATACACAGAAATCAGAACCTAGTTTGTCCAGGGAGCTACAACAAAAGGTGACATTAAGAAATCTACCTCTCTTCCCATACCTGAATCCTTTCCCTAGGACGGCTATTGAAAAAAAATAATAGGACAAAATGGTTAGTTGGCATTTTTAAACCAAATTTGTAACAAGAATTTACACAGAATTGGCTTGCTAAAAATTACTACATCATCCACTTTAAATGAAATTAAGAGTGCAATGGTAATATTTGTCAGGCTTTCACCAATCCACATGGAATATTTTAGCATTTTCAAAAATACAGCCAGATCCTTTTTGCTAGGCAGTTTGTGCATTTTGTAAAATTCTCATTCTTCCAATCCTGAGGTGAAGTGCATTACTCATTCCCAACCTCCTATGTTGGGAAAGCAAATGGTGAACAAAAAAGCAATAGCAATTTGTCACTTACTAAGAAAAAAATGTGCTTTTTGATTAAATGGCTATTTTGCCATTCACTTTCCTACAGCTAAGCACACTGCAACAGATATTAGCATATTTTCACTCATGCTGTAAATGTATTTGTTAACTAACAGTCATGTTGCTATCACAGTTAAAACCTGCCATACATACACAGCTATGTAAGTAACACTATTAAACAAATAACATAGCTCCAATATCACTGAAAAACAACCTCTGTGAAAGACTACTGATAGGAAATATCTTCATCCATATTTTTATTTTTACAACAGAAGGCAGATAATGAATATATGTATATTCATTTCTGTTCAAAGCCTGAAGTATCAAGGAAAATAGGACGCTGTTCTGACCTGTAGATGAATCCCCAATGTATGAAGTTGCTTGAGCAAAAAATAGCCTTCCAACCTTTAGTCTCTTCAAGTCTTCATTCCATTTTTCTATTTGGTACACATGAATCAGCTCTGAGTTAATAAGAATGGCCCAAATTATCTTGAGAGCAAATCCATACTGAATGTCTTCTGAGATTCAAAATATTTTATTTTCACTTTTCATTTCATAGCTTTTCTCATTTTAGATTTGCTCCCAAAGGAATATGTTGCTATAAATTACCTATTCTCAAAATCTGTTCCACACTAGAGAAAATTAAGAAGTCCCAGGAGAAGTTCAGCTGTGAGACTTTCACTTGGAGGTTTGATTCAGAGCTGAAAAACAAGTGGTGTTAAATGGATGGAGCTTCCAACTCTACATTGCAGAACTGAAGGGCAGGTCACTGGTCATGCAGCTGCTCTTTAGCAGTCTCTTTTGGATCAGGGTTTGGCAATTCCTCAGTACTAGGAAGCTGACCATACAGTGTGCCAGCCAATGTCCAACAGCAATAAACCTCAAGTGAAGCTTATGAATCAAGTAACTGCAGGTGGATATTAATGTCAGTGGGTTGTTATTCACCAACAGTCAAGACTACCAGGAAAAGGAAGGGAAATTAGCTCTCTCACTAGTACAAGCCACCAGAGCATATGATCCTCATCGTAGGAGGTCCTCATCTTGCATGCTCATACTGCTTCCTTAGATTTGCCTCTTAGTACATTCCTCACCTCTGCACCATGGCTAACATGAGCCCACTTCTAGAACTACAGAGAACTATAAACCTTCCCCAGTAAGCCTAGTGTAACTCTAAATTGAAGCCTTGATCCAATGCTTAGGTCTCTAAGGTCTGTGAAGTTTTCATGGGGTTTCATCACAGCACGATGTTCACCTGGACTGTACCAATGGTCCTGAAATAGCTTGATTTCATCTGCTGGAGCTTTCTCTCTATTTCCTTCACACACTATTTGAGGTCTAGTCTTATCCTGGCAGATTTTAATCAGCCAGCAGCAGTTTAAGCAGATTGCCTTTTCTCAATATCTAAATAGCATGTTTTTATTTCCCTTTTACTATTCCTGAGTCTCATTGTACCTTAACACTGATATATAGCACAGCAGTTATACGCTTGGGAATCTGCCTCCATCTGCTTTCCTGCAGCTTGGTACCATGGGGCCCATCCTTCAATTCTGCAAGCTTTATCGGTATTTTCCATGGATGGACAATAAATTTCTATTTTAAATCATGTTATTTCTCCCCATTTCTACATCCTTAGCAGTGAAATAGCACTTGTTTGCACATCTCAGAGGGCAAGAGTTGTATTAACTTAAGTTACAATTTTTTTCTTAATTGTCAAGAACTCTGCTTAAGTTCAGTCTCTCTGAAAAGTTGGCTCAACTTTCCAAAAATCACATGCAAAGATACTTTACTGTTAAGAATGAGGGCAATCCTGACCTCTCTCTCTGTCACACACTCACCCAGAACAACCTATAATAAAGAAATGCCAACTATCACCACAAAAAAAAAGCATTATCCAAGCAAGGAGAGAGGCTTTTCACAGTGAAATTGAAGACTCAAAGCTATAAAATAGATTGACTGTTCCTGTAATCAAGAGAGAATTAGACAAGATAGTTTTGAAAGGAAAAAAAAACAACCCAAAACAACTGCAAACAACAACCAACTAAAAAGGTAGAATGCACCTCTGCTACAAGTAAGTTTCCTCTCATGCTTCAACAGGGTTAAGCAGAATCGCCACAGCTAAAGATTGATCTAGCACGTCCCTGAGTAAAGGAAGAAGGAGGACCCTACTATTTAGGACATACTTTAGAGCTGTTTCAGAGAGTTTTCTTGCACTTGAGAAGTACAAATCTTGCAGAAAAAGAATCATACTCATATCATGTGAATTATAAATCATTTGCATGTACCACATACCTGATGATTAATTTTCTTGGTGTGGTCAAGCCAACTTTCAGGAGTGGAGAGTAAGAAGTACTAGCATAGGTGACACAACAGTTCCTTACTCTTGTTCTGAGAAGCACCTTGCAGAGCAAGCACAACACTTAACATGTCTCCTCTGCAGACCGCAATATGTTGCCAGACCAGAGCTAGCTTTAAACTTGCTTTCTGGCTGCTGGAAACAACAGACAGAGCCCAAGACTTGCAGGATAAAATCAAGAGGCTGCAAATCTGTTAAAATGCCAAGCAAGCAGGTCCTTTTTATAAACAGGGAATTTATTAACATACTTAAGACATGCAGCTGACAAATATATTATTTCCTTTACAGTAGCATTTAGGGAGGCCTCCAGCTGAGATGAGGACTCCCAGCTGCGCTAAACACTGTGTAGGCATATAGCGAAAGACAAGCTCCATTCAGAAGAGCTTACAATGTACTGTTCACCCAGTTCTGCTTGTCAGCAGCGCTGTGCTCTAAACCCTGTATTTCACATCTGCATCTTCAAGCAACAACTTAAGGATTTCATGTCAAAACACTGGCTTGCCAATCTGATGTTCTATTGTACCGACCAGACCTCCAATAACTGATTGTGATGGTATGCCAAACATAAGCAATCACTAAGATCTTTCTATTTCTTTAAGACAATAGCAAATGCTGAAACAGTTACTCAAGTGCTAGTTAGCCTACTCTGCTTTACACAGTCGTATGTCAGTCTTCTATAATAAACCATGTGATGACTCAAACATCAAAAACATTTCCCTTGGTGTTCAGTATTTTATTACATAGATGCCAATTATGTTTGAGCAGCAAACTGCACAAGCCCGAACAGTCATCTATTATATGAATGGTTCCATTGATTCCTAAACTACAGAGGGTTATGCTTTCATATATCATACTGAATAAAATTTGTTTCCACAGACACTGGGGGGAAGCTATTGGTGAAAGCTCTTTCTCAGGTTATAGGCACCACCACTGTTCGACCTTACTCAAAGATTTTCCAGGCTTCAAATAATAGACTTTTCCCTCACCCCAACCTCCATAACTTTTTCTTTTAAATCCAACTTTGCTATAAGAAAAAAGCAACTCATTTTACAGATATACAGTAATAGCCTTTGTGCTCAACGCAATTGAACAGGACTGAGTTAAAGGAAGAAGCTTGAAAATAACCTAGGATGAATGGCAGGTTGTCCTCTAAAAATGCCTCGTTTACAGAGCACTCAGTAAGGAAAAGCATCCAGCTCATGCAGATGTATACAACACAGGACCTTCAGATACTCATCACGCTGAAATCACAATACTGGTCTGGAGATTACAGTGCTCTGCCTTTAAAAAGAAAACATTTAGAATCACATTCTTCATCGAGGGACACGACATTTCTAAGTCACAGGTAAGTGTAACATGGCAAAAGTTACACAGAAACCATGGAAATATTCACTCACATACAAGACATCTGTTCTTACAACACTGATGTTTACCACTTAAAAATGTCACATGGCACTTTTAACAACTTGGCTACTGTTGACCGCATAGAATCATAGAATCATAGAATTTTTAAGGCTGGAAATGACTCCTAAGAAGAACGAATACTTGATGGAGCATCATGCCACAGGCAGGGAAGATGCCCCATGATGCAGGAGTGCAGGGGCAGAGCACACACTCACATATTCTTCTCAACATTAAAGCCATTGACACAACCTCCAAGAGAAGGCAAGAGTATAGGCAGAGGCCCAGCATTTCTCCTGGACCACTTATGCCACTCAAAGTCAGAGGTTTTTCTTCCTGGTCTCACTCCAGAGAGGATGATGAAAGTATTTGCCCTTACTCATTTGAGTTGAAACTCCATTCATCACGTCACCTCAGCCCCATTCCATCCTACTATATCAGCAATGCTAAAATGGGTCCAGGGACCATTCATTGTAGGCCTGGTGTAATAAATTCCTGCCTGTTATATGGGGCAATTTTTGCCTCATGGGCCTGATGAGTGGGATATGGCCATTAAAAAATTTCTGCTTTATTTTTGCCTGACTGGTCTGTCCAACTTCACCAGAATGACATAAATAGTTTTAAAATATAATTTTAATGTGAAAAAAAACCCTTATTCCTTTGGCTGGTTCCAAAGAGTGAGACTCTGGGGATGATGTCTACTACTAAATACCAAATATTATCAAGTCTCCTCCAGTGCATGTCTATACAGACTGCCTCTGTATTGCTTACACAACTCTATGAAGCTCTCAGAATTATCGCTCATCTATATGCAACAGCCACCCATGTAGGATTTTGTGTGTCTGTCTTAGTCTTCCTACTCAAAAAATTCTCAACTAACCTTATGTCCACCCAGCTTCCTTCTCTATTTCTCAGAATATGATTTTTACCTTGTCTCTCCAACATCAGTATCTACTTACCTTTCCCTCACAATCTCAAGCACTAACAGGTGCTTCCCTGCGTTTCTTCACATTTTATTTCTTCACCTCTTGTATTTACCCTGCCACAAATTATTTTCTGCCTGCCTTTTCCATCACTGCTTTACTCTGTCTTAGTCCATCGTACCATTAACTCTATTGGTACCTTTTTTTGCTTCTAGAAATACCTTTGACCATTGTTGGTGTCTGCAAGCTCAGCATTTACAACAGGGAAAATTTTGTCCCACTAGAGAGAGGCCACTGTCACTCAGAACTGATTTGTAATTGTCTAATCCACACAAAAGATTTAAGCAATGTATGGTTGCTGTGCCATTTTAGCTTCCTGAAAGTAATACATGGAGGGCAAAGCTCATGAGTTTCATGAGGGATAGCCCTGGATGCTACCTCAGATAAGTCATTCACAACCACACCAGAAGCATTCAAAAAAGCATTCTCAGAAGTTCCACAGGTCCAAGATGACATCATGCTCTTCCTTGCTTCAAGTTATGTTGCAATTATTATTCTTTTTACTGAGAGTCCCTGCAAAGTATAATGCAACCATCTGCAGATGCTTAGATAAAACCATGAAAGTCTGGTTGTGAAAGGCCATGTATACTTTAACCAGATTATTTCTTACACCTGGTCAAGCCCGGGCTCAGTTCTGTATCCACCAGACACAGAGGTGGCTTTTGTTTGAAGACCTATGATGCACAGCACACAGAGGCCAGAAGTCCCAGAGCATGCCAACAGAGTATAGCTGCAAAAGGGACTAGAGACAGTGAGCATTGCCTGAGCATGTGTCAGCAAAAAAAGTGTTAGAAGATATATCTTCTCATCACACCTCCACCATATACAGATAGATGAATGAAGCATAAGACTGCAAGAGTTAAAAGGAGACTAAAAGTTTGTATGAGAGATAAAGGCTTCCCTAAGGAATCAGATTCCATACGTGCTTCTGCTGTAGAATTTCTACTGAAATCAGGTGAATCACTTAAAATCAATCTTTTGTGAGAAGTCACTGAGATTTACAAAGTACCCACATACCTTCACCTGCAGTGGAGATAAGGAATGTAAACAACTATGTGTGCCCATTTTCTAAGTAGTCACCTGAAAATCACTGGATCTAACTGGCAGAAACGCTGAGTACCCATGGACCCAGCAGAGGACAATAAAAACATTGCTTCACTTTTATAAATAGATAATGTTGCATATTGGTTGCACAATCTGCTAACAGCTAGTAGGCACTTCTAGCCTTAACCTCCCACCTGAATTCCCCATCTGTAAAACAAGAACTTTGCCATGACTTTATGCCCCAGCCTAATATGAAGATAAAATTTACATCTATATGACATTCAGACCGAGAACTATAACAGCTAAACCCATGGGATTATTAATCCCATTAATTCCATCAATGTACATGTTCTCATCAATAAGTAATCAAGCAGTGTTCACCTTTTCTACTCCAGAGCAAAAAGAAGTCCTAAAGGAGGTATGATTAAAGGCTGACTCATACCTCACAGGCACAAGAGGGCTACATTACAGTAGCCACATGGCAGTAGCCAGGTCAATTTCTCCTCTCATAAAGTAGAAAAACTGGGATAAAATTGTTTGGAAACAAAAATTCCTTCTGGGGAAAAACAAACTTTCTAAACTGTAGCTCTTGACTTGCTCTAATTTGGGTCTTGTTTCAACTTTGTATATGTATATTTGTATATGTAGATGCCCCCGGATATGGAAGATGTTGATGGTTTAGGTTGTCCTGACGATATAATGAAACATGTAGAAAGAACAGCAGCATTACTTTCTTTTTAACTAAAAGGTTGTGCTAACATTCTCTTTGGGTCACAATTTCTTTTAAAGGTAGTATATAGTGCTGCTGTAAGATATGAGAGACTTTCCATAAACGTCTGTAAAAATCCACAAAAGTGTTTATTCTACATGCAGGTCAGGGGGCGAGAAGAAAGCTATCACACAGCCAAATATTGTAAGCAACATGATTCCCTGCTTATTAAAAACTAAGGAAATTTCTTTCAAGCTTCTGTAATTGCACCAGATTTTGATAGCACAAAGACACTAATTTATGCTTTATAAATCAAACGATATGGCAAAAGGAAAGGAGAAATCAAAAGCAAACAAGCAATTCATCATGTCACACAGTACAGTCTTACAGTGGGTGACCTGTCCATGTAACTAAGCATATAATTTATAGGAGCTACTGGGCTACATTTTCTGAAATACTCACCCGCAAAACATACCAAGAATCCAGATGCTTGCAATCTGAACTGAGAAAAATGTTGGATATAGAGAACTGAGGTTTTCTATTTATTTTTTTTTTAATATAGCAAACCAGCTACAAAACCAGCACAAGCCAACACGTGGCTGTAGGAAGCCAACAACTCTTCTGGACTGAAAGTGCAGTTTACACTGGATGTTAAAAGCCCATGAAATCTCTCCCACACTGTTTGTGAGTCAAATATGTAGGCAAAAAAAGTAAGAGATGAATATCTGTAATTAGGAAGTGCCTTTCAATAATAGGAACCCAAGGAAATAGTACAGTGTGAACTAGCCACCTTCAGAAATGCAGACGCCTGGGCCCAGGCACAATCAGGATGCTGGCTGCCATGATGCACCTGGTTGCGGTGTGTCACAGCACTTATGCAGCAATCCCACACACTCTGCAGGGGGCACTAATTTTGCCGGCAGCAGTATTACAATTATTATTTGTTAACACTAAGAGACATCTTCCTTAGTCATGATCTTAATTACCTGTGAGTGAGAATACAGAAAGGCAGAGCTCTTCAACCACTTCTATCTAGTGACCGCACTGGACAAGGGTGAAGAGGAGGCCTTGGAGTTGGTGGGACAGATGTATTTTACTCACGATAAGGGGATTGCACCCACCCAAATAAAAATTAAGGTTTTTCTTAACTAGCTTACACTGAATCAACATTTGCTACTCTTCATTTATCAGTATTCTATCTGCAAAATAATACTGCTTTAGCTCACAGATGTGTAATACTTCTGAGTGCAATCTTTGTAATGTGCTAGATCCTTACCTAAAAGGCACTTAGAGAAGCACCAACTATTAGAAGATGCATTTACTGACACAAAGTTAGCTTTACCCTTTTAATGTTTGGCATCATCATGGGAATAAGCAAATGCATTTACAAGGCATGCATGCCCTCAAACAAGAAAAGAAGCTAGCCAAGAATAAATAAACTTAGCTGAACTGAATATGTTCATACAGCCAAGTAAATATAATTCAATGCATGTAGGAATTTTACTTGCATCTTTCTTTTTCTTGCCTAACAGGAAAAACATTGCAATCATTCTTTTTAACTCTTCAAGGTATTCTGCTAGCTGGATGGAGACCATACAGTTTTAAACATAGTTCCAAATATTCAACAGGAACTTACATTTGTCTTTAAGATCCAACTATCCAAATCTGGATGATACATAAATACAGTTCTCAAGATTGAGGCCCCTGTTAAGAGAAGATCAATTGGAACCTGCTCCTATTTCAGATTTTTAGGGAATAATTCTCACCAATCCCACCTGATGTACAACTTTTACCTACTCCCACACCAAATCCCCAAATAATGGATATACAAAGAGCAGACTGAAACTGGAGCCCAAACTTAACATGAAAGAACCACACACATCTGAGGAAGGATGAAGTTATTGAATACATGTAAAAATAAAGAAGAATTACATGACCATGTCTGAATTACAGAAAGGACTAATATCTACCTCTGAAATCTAAAAAATACTGCTAGTCTGTGAATGACCTCTATTCTTGTTGTGCTAATAGCCTAATGTTCTTACCTCACAGCTGACAAGCTGCTTTCAAATTGCCAACTTTCCCAAACGTGTTTTTCTGTCCTTCTCCTCAGGTTTGTTAGCATGTCCCTCCTGCTACAGCTCACAGTTTGTTATTTGATGATCCCTGCAGTGACAGGTCCTTGGTTAGGAAGAAGACCATGACTATGACGACACTTTTCTCTCCAGTAAACTGTGCTTCAGTATCCTTATCTATCAAATAGAGACAGGGTTACACTCAGTGCTCTGTTTGTTTGGGTTAGAAACACACTTGAAGCATCTAAGAGAGCATACAGGTGCTATGCATTAATATTTCTAGGATTTCATACTCTTGTTTCACATTTATACATATCTGTATAAAATTACCTTTGTCACACAAAACTCATTTGAAACACAACTTTTCTTTCCACAACATCAGGTGCATGTGAAGAATAGACATTATTCACCAGCTATTTTCCTCCTACTGAAAAGCTGAGAAAGCTAGTGAAAGCAGAAACAATCACATGCATCTTCGCAGTAAAACGTCAAGAGCAAAGAGTCAAGAACCGTTCACAGGAACCCACAGTTCAAAATTTATGTGTATAAAATGTTCTTAACAGTAGAAAGCACTTCTTTTTTTAAACAGAAGAGAAAGTTCTCCTCTTTGGATAAGAGCTTCACAGTGTATAATTCAACTTTTGTTTCAAAAATGAAAAGCAAACACAAACAAAATTCTTCACTGTCCAAGCTACAGTCATACACCCCATAGGAAACAAGTCTTCGCAGCATCCAATATATAAGCCTGGAAAACAACCTCCACTCCCCATTAGCTAGAGACTGAATGCAGCACTTCGTGACCCACCTTTCAAACCTAGCTTATCTGTGCTGGCAAAAATAAAAATGCTTGAACCTGCCTCCTGCATCCCACAGTCCTCTACACCTATATGCATTACCATGACAAAAAAGAGTCCTTATGATTCCTCCCACACAGGAGTACAGGAAGAAAAACTTGTAAATTGGCAGTGACATCATCTGCTAGAAAGTGATTCACACTTCATGAAACAGCAGGGAAAATTAAATTTACTCCCAACCACACCAAAGCTCTTTCACTGAATCAGTGTGTGGCAGAAATGATAGTAGGAGACGTAAATCCTTTCTCTATTTTAGAAAGACAAGGATTGTGTAATGAGCTAGAGTGCATAGAGCAAAATTACCATATACTGTCACTGAAATATATTTCCCCTGTGGTTTTGCCAAAAAAGGTACGAAACTGGGATAGAAAATAAAACAGGTGATGCTAGAGGCAGAAAGTGGATTAATACGCATCACCAGCAGTATGTGACCAGCTTACAAAACAGGGGGTTGCATGACTGACAGTACCAGAAGACGAGCCGTTTAATATTCTCTCTGAAGCTGCTCATAACCACACCTGAATACATTGCAACTTTCACATCCCCTGCGTTGCTGACAATGTGCTGGAGAAACAGAGAAAATTTTAACATGTGAAGGGTAAATGTTCCCTGCATCTCTTTGAACCCTGCTGGACCCTGACAAAAAGAGAAATGAAATCATTGTCTAGTTTTTCTACAGAATTCTTCAGCTGTAACTGCTACTTCCATTTATATTGCAGCGGTGCCCATGTTGTGTAGACGTCTGCAGACAAATGTGAAGGCTCTTGCCTTGCCACGGACTATAGCTGATTGAATTACATGACTTTCAGGCTAGTATAATTTTCTGTCCATGGGTCAAAGCATTGCAATCTCCAAATAAATTGGGCATGACCACCACACAACAGGAGAGAACTTCTCTAAAAAGTCATCATTTATGAAGATAAATCAAGTTGCCTCCACTCATGTAAATCTACCATCAATGAGAGCTACCACGTGCTAAAGAGTGATGTTTATCTAGCCTGAAGTTACATTTCTGTGTTGAAGAAGAGGAAAAAAAATAAGAACATTAAAAAATTCTACAGTCCAACATAAAAGAAGGACCCTATATATGCATAAGAGTAGTTCTGGTCAAATCTCAGTAACCAGTATCTGAACTGTACAAAGGCAACCAGGATCCATGATTCCAGAAAATTATCATCCTGGACATTACTTAAAAGATTTCCAGAACTTTGTGAACAAACCTGGGCATTGATTCAAGCAAGCCAGACCTTGAACACAATTTTGCCTCAAAACCACATGAAACTTATTGTTTCATGAAATTTTGATGGAAAAAACACTTCCGTACTGACAGCTCTTGTCATGATTCAGTGTCCTTTTTGGAGCACCTCATTGACAAGCTGGCAACCAGCCACAAGCATGGTAAGGAAATAAATGAAGCGTACCTTCCTGTTTCCATCTAGTTCTGAAAAAGGCATTTATACTGCACTAAGTGCGAAGTCAACTCATGCCATGAGTTTTTTACACCTTTTTTAATCAACTAGCAATAGGTTGAATATAACCCTGCACACAATTTCAAGCTGAAACAGAAAAAGGAAATCACAGACCTATTTAAAATATACATTGATGTAAAAGATACCTAAGAAACATAGAAATTAATTGGATATTCACATGGTTTTATGCCAAGTTCTTCCTCTCCTCTTGTTGGAAGGGGAAGAAGAGTGAGGGGAGCTTGGCTCTTTGCCCAGGCTGATCAGCCCTTGCAGGAAGGGCTCTCCGCTCAAACAGCAGTTTCCTGGGATGTAAGTTTTCATCGGTACCACCTGCTACACAGCATCATGCACAGCCAGCACCTGATTGCTGCACTGTACTTCCGTGGGCCCTACTATGTTTATAGTCAAGCAAGAATCCTGTTATTTCTACAGTAATTCTGCTATCAGTAACAGTTTATGGTTGTTTACATTTTCAGAGGTTACAGTAATGGATACTCTCTGCCATTTCATAACAGTTTTTCAATAGTACCAAGAAGTCAACCCAATAAATAATTATGAAACATTCCCATAATATTTATTTTACTATTATAAAACTGTAGAAGTGGAGCCTCCCTGATCAATAATGGATAAAACAAGAGTCAAGCCAATTACTGTCTCTTCTAAAGAATAACTTCCCTCCCCCCACCACGCCTGTGTACGTCTTCCTCTGCTCTGAGGATAAAATGGAAATATTACCTCCATGTCACAGGCCTGTGGTGTCCGAGCAGAGGAAGAACCACCAGCGGACTTCGTGGGTTTTGTTGGTTTATTCACCTGGGCTATTTATTGGGGTGCAGTAAACCACTAATCCTGGGATTAGGAGCAGTAGCATTTGGGGCTGTTGCTTTTTTCTTTTTCATTACACCTTCTGCACTTTAACATCAAAACAAACATAAAACATGTCCTAGAGGATGTAGCAAAACCTAAGAGCCCCACAAGAGAGCTGAAATGAAATAAGGGTGTCCCACAGCTTGGAAAAGCTTGATTAGTTAACTTCTGTGCTAATATGATAGTTTGTAACAGGGCTCCTGGGACAGTGCAGTAAAAGTATTTAAGCATAATAGTTAAACAAAACAAAAAGGAAGAAGACAGGAGCATGCATTGATACACACCCTTCCCTTCTGTATCCTACAAGAAGCAGAAGATAAAAACCCATAATGCCTTTTCTTCACATGAAAACAATTCCTGCTTTTCACAGTGCTTGTTGAATGGCTCCACAGGTCTGTTGCCATTCCCCTGCCTTGCATGTAATTGTTCATGTGACCACTCTCCAGAGCAGTCAAACACAGTGGCCAGGGGCTCCTAATTCCCTTTCTCAAATCCCCGACTCCTGCCCAGCTGGGTTCCCCACTCAACTCCGCTTCTCAAACAGCTCTTTCTGCCAAATCTCAGGGCACCTCCTTCAAACTGCTCCTGCTGTGCCCTGCCCCAGCCCCAACAACACAGAGGGGTCTCACCAGTGATGGAGAGGATGAATAAACTGGGAGACCACACACACATAGCAGCCAGTGAAAAATGAGGACTTAGCTGAAACAACTGAAGTTTTCACCTTGCTTCATGATTACATACAATTTAACATTTTGCATTCTTCAACTGCAGAAAAATCAAAGCCTCCTCATCACTATGCTTATCACATCAATTCCTCGTTATTACTATTTTTTTCTACAATAGACCTATCACTCTAATATATACCACTAATGAGTCACTGTAAATCTCAACTCTAAATCCAAGGTTACATTTACTGAAAACGTCAGGCCCTACAAGAAATAACTGAGCTGGAGGAAGAACATCCAAAGGGGAAGTTTATCTGGAGACTCAAGAGGATGGTAAGTCACCTTTTCAACAAAGGATTATTTCAGGATTTTGGCTTAGCTCAGACCATCACCAGTGTAGGTTATATGTTTTAAAAAGCAGGCTGATCCTCCCAAAGGTAATTTAATAAGCTGCTTGACAACCACCACTTTGCCAACTAAACAAGGAAGCAACTGTGGTTTCCCTGTGTTTCTGGCCTCCTCTTTCATAGAATCATAGAATTTTAAGGCTAGAAAAGACCCCTAAGATCATCCAAGTCCAACCATTAACCTACTTCCACCAAGTCTACCCTTAGGCCATATCCTCAAGCACTGCATCTACCCGTCTTTTAAACACCTCAAGAGATGGGGACTCAACCACCTCCCTGGGTAGACTGTTCCAGTGCTTGATGACTCTTTCAATAAAGAAGTTCTTCCTAATATCTAACCTAAATTTTCCCTGGTGCAACTTGAGGCCATTACCTCGAGTTCTGTCGCCTGTTACTGGGGAGAAGAGACCAATCCCCACCTCACTGCAACCTCCTTTCAGGTAGTTGTATAGAGCAATAATGTCTCCCCTCAGTCTCCTCTTTTCTAAATTAAACAACCCCAGCTCCCTCAGCTGCTCCTCGTAGAGCCTGTTCTCCAGACCCTTCACCATCCTCGTTGCCCTTCTCTGGACACACTCCAGAACCTCAACATCCTTCTTAAAGTGAGGGGCCCAAAACTGAACACAATACTCGAGGTGAGGCCTCACCAGTGCAGAACACAGGGGGATTATCACCTCCCTGGTCCTGCTGGCCACACCGTTCCTGATACAAGCCAGGATGCCATTGGCCCTCTTGGCCACCTGGGCACACTGCTGGCTCATGTTTAGGTGGCTGTCAACCAACACCCCCAGGTCCCTTACTACTTATCTCAACAATGCCTTGCTTTGATGCTCTGAAGTATTAGGTACCTTCCTTTTGAAATGATGGAGAGAAACCAGCAATTTCTTGAGCTAAACCTTGCAACCCAGACAGTAGTTACTCTTTTTAAGGATACCTCTGAACAAGATGAAACCAAAGTCTTGAAACTCCATCAGGGAAGCAGATTCATATGGATTATAAATTTGACTTTGGCTTACAGTTGTGTTTTAAAAATGCATAATAATAACAGGCTCAGAACCTACATCCAACATTAAAAAAATAAATTAGTTTAAATGTACTAGGCATATCCTCTATTAACCTACCACCTTGCTGATCCCCGGACTATCTCAATCAACACACGATTTGACCTGCAAAATTAACTCTGTGTGTATCCCTATTTCTCAATGAATCCTAGTAGACTGTTGGACAGTCATGTAAAGTCTTCTGCTTTACTGGCTGACCACAGTGATTACACAGATATTCCTCAGCCTCCAGAGCGGCAGTCAGGGATGGGGGAGAGGGGGATGACACAAACATCTGAAGGACATTGACCCACCAAATGTCCAAGGAAAACACAATCTGAATAGATGTAACACTACTAAGATCCATTTGGCACACAGTTGCAACTAAACACATAGGCAAAGCTGCTGCAGCTGCACAGAACATGTACATTGCCTCCTAAATAAGTTTTATAACTGCTTCCTGACCACAATCATAGTTTTTGAACATGGTTTTTGACTAAAAGTTGGCTTTGAAACCCTAAACAAGCTGGGTTTTTTTCTGGAAATGTAGGTATCAGACCAGATACAGTTTTTATCTAAGGGGATAGCTGCAGTATTGCACAGAGTCCATTCCAAGATTTAAGGAACTACAGCCCACTGGAGTGCACAGGATTGTAACTATCGCTTGTACTCGAGTAGGAACACCTCATTAGAAAGGTAATAGCTACAGCTACCAGTTATCAAAAGAACCCACTGTTTAGGGGACACTCTTCTTTAAAAGCAACCATAACAATCACCCTGAAAATACTAGAGTGAAACTTAGTAGCAGTCTCATCAAAATAAAAGCATACAGAACTCAGGACAACAGATATCGAAGCAAAAAAGGTGTGTACTTTTGTGAGGAGGAGGATGAGGAATATACACAACTTCCCAGTATACTCCTTGGCAACAGACACCTGGAGCTCCCATCAATAACAATAACGTGTCCCAAAGAAGGAGGAAACATCTTGGCCAATATAACATTTTCCTTTGACAGTGGCAATACATCATTTTATTTGTTACAGTGACTGTTCCTGCAGTACTTAGGTTGCAGAGAGCAGAAGACAGACAATTCTCCTTTTCAAAATTTGCCCCAGTTTTCAGGTAAGCACAAGAGTCTGTTCCAAGGAAGACTAATTTAGAGAAGGTGGAAAATCCCAACAAAAATTTTTTTAAGACCCAACCAAATGACAACAACAAAACCCCAAAACAAAACAACACAAACCCCAAAAAAGAGTATTTCACCATTTATTTTTTTTAATATGAAAAATGTTTCAGTGTTCTGATCTCTTCTATTGAGCTCCTTATTGACATAAAAAAATGAGTGGGCAGATTCAGTATGTTCTTTGCCAGTCTACTCTGTTCAAAATCTGCACAACATTTCTGCCCATCTTGAAGAAAAATAGACCAGACAGGAAAAAAAAAAAAAAAAGTGCTATGAATTTGCAAGCATCTCTTTCAAAATTCAGAAGGCTGTAAGACCAATTAACCAATTCCTTTTACTGGTAATAAAAAAAAAAATCCCAAAGCCTCTTCTCTGCTAAAGATGCATTTCCACTGCATGACCAGTGTCATCCTCCCATTCTCAGGGCAGGATCTTCCCTGGACTGGTGATAGCAGGGGTAGTGCCTCTTGACAGGGTCACGTAACTTGTCAGTAAAACTGATGACTCTTATCTACGGCTCCAACCTCTGCTGCTTGAAGCCCCCACATGATTACGATCTCCTTCATCCTCGGGAAGCTCACCAGCAATGATTTCTTGTGCAATCCTTCTGCTTTTCACTTCAAAGCAAGAGTTTCCATTCCATGTTCTTTTTCTTATTTCAAAGGACTTATCCAAAGTCACTACATCATAGAATCAGTATCAGGATTGCTCTATGTTTATACATATACATTTCTAGCTAATATAAACACACACAACAATCAACAAAGTTTAAAAGCATAAAGAAGGCTTACAGGTTTTATAGGAACCAGAAAACATAGCTACACAATGCTGATGGGCTTCCTTTATGTAGCTTTTCATGGATATCCAAAAACACCACCCCAAAAGCTCAAACAAGCAAAAGCACCCTCACAACCCCACAGACTTGAACACATACTTTCTTTGCCCTGTAAAATCTCTTCCTCCATCCTATCCCTGCTCCTAAACAGTAGCCAGTAAAATATATTTTCTTCACTGATTTGCAGAAGCTATTTTTCCCAACTGGGTTCTTAAGCCGCACACTGCACCCTGTAAAAAATATTTAGCCTGATTTACAAAATCTATTTCTCTCCTTGGGCCTTTAAGCTGCTGTTGCAGAAGTGATAAAGGTGTTCTCATTCAGAATTTTATTGTTTCCAGGCCCCTTGCCACCTGTTTTTATTTTTTCCCTCTTTCACTTTCTTCTCATCTCCTTTGCACAGGCACCACACTTGTTCATCAGAGCTGATTCTGCATATCAGGTGACACGCTTTCACATGACATCCATGCCATAACCAAAGGACAGGGGGTAGCAATCCAACCTATGTCTTGTCAGGAGGTAAATTTGGCCAGAAAGTAACTTTAGAAAAAATGACAAATACCCGTTTATAATTTGCATTATACCCAGTAGAATTTGGAAAGAAAAAAAGATAGTCTTAAGTCTTCTCTTGTTTCATTACAGCACCTCAATTCCAAAGCCAATTTCATACAGATTCAAATGGCTGCCATTATTAAGAGAGACCATTACAAAGTTACCAATAATTTTGTAGGCTGCACCTGAGGTCCTAAGTAAGCACAAGCTCACAGTGTTAAAGAAACCACAACACAGTCCAGGCTCAGTGAATTAAAAAAAAACACTAAAACCCTGGAAAAAAAGCAGTAAGCTCATTTCTTCTCAAAAGCATAAATTGTTGCAATGAATTAAAGTGCTAGCCTGGAGATTAAATTTCAAGTTCAATAAAATTTGCATACAATTAAATAGAATCAAATTTGGTTTTATGTATGCACAATTATTGTCTCCTCTCAAGCCCTAATTCTTCTTTGAAGGTTTGCTTTTCGAATCACCTTGTTTGTCTCTTGTCCCATCACACCTCCTCTGTTCTTGCAGAGGTGAGGCCCTGGCGAGCAGTGGGAGCGTGCTGGCAAACGAGCAGAGCACACCCAATTGTAAGGTAAGCTGGTACCTCACCAACAAAAGCATTCTAGATACTGTTCTCAGAAGTGAACACCAAAACACTTAAAACTAACAAAGCCATTTAAGATACATTCATTTTGTTGACTCAACATGCTTGGCCCATAGCTCTCCCCTGCTACATCAAAACTCAAAGTCTCAAGATGCTTCAGTACCATAAAAAAAACATTTGAATATTAATGCTGCAGAAGGTTGTAGAAATCTTTAACTAATGCCCAGTTTCTGTATACCCATAAAAGCCACACAAAGTGGTATCACATAGGGGTCTAGGATGTGCACAGTGCCACAAGATGACATTTACTGAGTCTGCAGTCCCAGGCTGTGCACAGATCATCTCATAGGAGGTTACTTGCACCTCATTCCTCAGAGCTAAAGGCCCCTTTTCATCATGTCATTGTGGTTTCCTGTGACAGAAACACACACAGTTCCTTTCTTCTAATCACAGTCTGATTCACTGAAAAGCCAAACAAGATATGCCCCAATATTTTCACAAGAAGCCTTTTATTAAAAAGATGCAAACTTCCTGTAAAAAGATGCTACATGAAGCTTCTTTGATGTTTGTTTTTTTCCAGATGAAAACCTAGTATTTATGCATGTCATGTTAATTATTCAGTGGTTTTGTCTATAGAATCCATGGGTATCAGTAAGTGTGTATCACAGAAGCAGAAACAGAGATAAAAATGACCAAAATAAAAAATCAAAAAGCTAACACAAAGCAATTAGTCCCTTGTCAGTGTGTTTCAACCAAAAGTTTACTTAAAGCGCACTCATTTCTTATCACATAGATCTACCTCCACTATAACCTCAGATGAGAAAATAAATGTGACTTAGTAGAAGTATCTTTTTTCTTAATATCTGTCTGTATTAATATATTCTACTTCAAAGGAATGGAGTAGTTCATACAGAGTTCAAATGAATATGGTTTGATTTTGCAAAAAGTATCTCTTCTTTGAGTGTTGCCACTTACTGCATCACTTCAGCATGAATTAAACATGAATTCATGATAAAATCATCAAAATGCAAAAACAAAGAGATGGTAGAGGGATCAAAGGCACCTTCTAGTTGCCAGAGAAACCAAAACAGCAAATGAATTTGAAGTACACAGTGCTCGCACTATCTCCTAGGACAAGTGCACATGAAGTGTATGAAGAAACTCTTCATTTATGTGTTTCAGGAGCATAACTGAAATGAACAGAGAATAAATTCATTAATATTATGCTCAGATGGGTTAACAGTTGTCAGATTAGTGGGCGGCACTTCTACGAGGCACTTTGGCAGGTCGCTGAGAAGTAGTTCACACTGTCACCATACAACTCGAGTGGGTACAAGAAATTCAGATCCAAGTTTTTCAGTGTGCTATTAATCAGGAATGCATCATTTACATTAGCTCCGAGAGCCCAGAAGTAACTATATTAAAGAGTTTGTATTGGCATACTGTGAAGTGCAGCTTTCTAGCTGGGCATTCAAGACCATCACTGCACATAGGAGCGTTTAGCGTGGGACAGAATTTTTCTCAAGAGCTCTCACTTCCGTCATGTTCCTCTCTGCTATCTTCAGCTAGCACGCAGAGGCTCCGAAGATGCTGCTTGTAATATTGTTTTATGTAATGTGGAACCTGTCCAGTCTACTTACTCGTTCCATAAGAGGACACACAAATAGCATATAGCAATGATTTTCAGCCATGGCTGCCCTTGCTGGGATTTGAAAGGAGAAAGGCACTGTATCTACTGCTGGCTCCCTGAAAATCACATCCTCCAGGCATAAAGAACTGTCTACTTTGTTAGCTATTCTAATTCTCTGATTAATAATGATACTTTTGATTTAAATATGGGCAAGAGAAGTGGCAAAGCATTACCAGGACAGCAGAACTTATAGCAAAGCAACTACTCTCTGTGTGACCTCCACATCCCACACAAGACATTTTGTGTATTTTATTAAGCTAGCTGCTGTGGTACGTGCTTCTACAGAGAGGTTTCTGGGTGGGACAAAAAGAGCAGCATGTCCCACTGCTTTCTCCTTGTGGGTGACCCTGGCTATTGGGGTGGGCTTTGGTTTCTTTCCCCCATGTCCCAGAAGCCCGTTTTCCCCAGCACTATGGCTTGGGGCTGCTGGACCTCCCAGGCTGCGAGCTCCCTGCCCCTTTGTCACCCCACCGGTACCCATCAGAGATGCTGAAAGGAGCATCTCTGCTCCTGGCGAGGTGGGAACCAATTCAAGGAAGGAAATCTCCTAGAACAAGGGCAAACATCTTTGAGTATGCTAGGCAACGAGGGGGCAAGAAGAAAAACTTTGCATGTTCTGTTTCACCCCCAAAATTATCTGCTGTGGGTCCAAACATGATGTTATAAATGGTTGAATGATGAATGCTCTTTATTTTAAAGCATAAAGGAAAGACAACTCACTAAGGCTCTTTAGGTAATGTTTCAAAGAAGAGAAGAACCTAAGGCAAGTACTTCTAAAGTTCACTTTAATGTAGCCTGTGCTACATAAGGTATAGCCCTTGAAGGACTAAGCAGCACTGGCCCTGAAACATTTGTCATTCTGCTCTTGTCACAGCACTTGATTGAACGTTTTTTTCCAGAGGTAGAGATTAAAATGAACCAGAACTAACTGAAGGTATATTTAATAAAAGCATCATTGTAATGAGTATACAACTGCTACGTTAATGCTGAATAATGTTTAAGCTACTGAACAAGTCCATGTTGTTTCACCTAATGGGATTCACCGATTACCAAATAATTAATTCTATTCTAATTTTGCAACACCATGTGGAAATGTGAAACCCACTCATAAATTAAATAATGCTCAAGTCAATAGAAGAGACAAGTGTCTGGGACTTACTACTCCTGAAATCTATCAAGGTATTATAACTTTGAGCCACAGAGGATTCATTTTGGTTCTTCAAGCATTTGGCCTAGTTATGACATTGTAATCATGTGTAATACAAGTTTGGCAGACACAGACAAACACTGAGCAGTTGAAGCTGCTCTGAACTTTTTACTCATCTTCAGTTACATGGATGTCCCTTTTCACAGCTTTGAAACTCTCTTACCTGCACGCCTGCTACTTTCCCTACCACACTACTTGCCACTCACATAGATGTCCCGAACTTCCATTTAGGATGCTGAATCTGAAGATACTTCTATGGCTCCTTCATTCCCATTTTCTATTTCAGTTTCACAAGCTATTGGCACATTTGTTGTGGACACTACTTACAGGGTCAGGAAAGTAAACAGACTAACAGGTCAATTCTTAAAATTCAACTATATTTGAAAATAGATAGAAAATAAAGGCAACAATATTAGTCCTTAAATAGGACGGGGGTAAAAACTCCCCCATTTAGGCAAAGAAATGCTCCAATTAGACCTCTTCTTAAGCATATGGAAAGGAACAACCACTAGTTCAGTATTTATGGTCGATAATTGAGCTTCTTCAATGTAATGCCTCCAGTTCATAACTAGACCTCAGAGCACAGCCTTGACAACAACATCAGAAGATTTTCCCTCACCCACTGATATACAAAATCTGTGCTCCACACAGTTCAGGGCTCAGTTCTTGATGAGGCTGCCCTTGCCAGTCTGTGTCCGAGGAAAGAGCACATGCAATCTGGTGGTATTTCAGAGCAGGGGATTTGTCAGAGAGCAGAAGGGTGCTGAGATGCAACAGATACCCCATGGCATAGTGTGGTATTTATTTCATTGCAAGGTCTGAGGTGCACTGAGAAAAGGTCTCTCTCCATGGCTTATTCCTCTCCACCCCTCCATTATCCTGCAATCTCTGTATTTGAACTCTACCTCTATTTCTCATTGCCCGTTTATGGGTGTTAAATCATTTTGACTAATGCTTGCAAGATACTTTCCAAATCTTGAGCTAGGAACTAAGTACTCAGCAGAATGTGGTATCTGGGCTGTGGCCTGCTTTGGTGGAGAAGCTGCTGGCACGGCATGGCAGATACTGAAGCAGTAGGGCAAACTATAGCCGATTCCTTGCCCAGCTGCCCTGCTGTGCTGGCTGAAAGTGTCAAAAGAGATTTTAATATAGCAAAGGGTATAGCTGGATGTTGCTACTTTCTTTTAATCTCCCTAACAATGTACACCAAAAAAAAAAAAAAAAGGTGTCAATCGAGCATTTGAATTCCTCATTCTGTTTCACACTTCCTGCAAGATCATCTTTTTAGGGTTCAACTCTCTGTAGCTTTTAAAACAAATTCCAGAAAAAAATTCAAGTTGTCTCAGATGACACAGAAATGTTAGAATTCTGAAAATTTCCTTCCTTCAACTCTTGAATGTTAGCAAAAAGCCATTCAGCTCCCTTCCACTTGGCTGACTTACATTAATTAAAGTACAGACCTCACATAATGGAAACTTGAAAAGAAAGCTTGTTTAAAATACCAGAGCCAAGACAATGCAGCAATCAATACTACACAATGAATTAGACAACAGTTCCATCACTGTGAATGATATGAACAAATGAAACGATTATTTGAAAATTATCTAAGACCCCCAAACCTTCCCCCCAAAACACCCCAAAGAAAAGCCCCAAGCTTCCCAAAAAACATGAGTAAACTAAGTTTACTCATATGCATCTTAAAAGTAAGAGAAGAGATAATTCCCATAAGATGTAGAAAAAACAACTGATGTTTCCAGGTGTCTATCTCCTTCTGGTAGCTTGACACTTCTTTCTCATTCCTAACATCATATCAGTCCTACATAAAAAACCCAGATAAGCAGCATAATAGGTGGCAAAAAACATCTAAGAGGTGAGATAACTCCAAAGGAGAGGAGCTGGCTATGGCAAATAGCCGTTAAATTGGCAAAAGGAAGTGAAAATGGAAAAAAAAATCAAATCCAGCCTGGCCTAGAGAGCAGACAGAAAGAGCCAGGACATGTCCAGCCTCCCTGACTGCCCTGGTCTGTACTGATACCACATCAAAGGAGGAGCAAAAGGCAACAGTTGAATAGTTTTCCTTTTTTCTTTTTTTAAAACAGACTATATAAAACTTCCTGATTCCTGTCTCTCATTTCCAGCCTTAGAAACAATGGTTCTGCAAGGTCCCCTAAATAGAAAAGAGGGAAATGAAAAGCCTGTGGTTTCTCAATAGTCTTGGTTTTACAAACATTCATCCAAAGCAAAAGTACCCTAAAACCCTTACAATCTAAACAGGCAATATCTGAAAAGCAGAGATTACTACAGCTAACTGCAATGGGGGAAACTGTTAGATAAACTCACTAGTTTATCTAGAGTATCTGTAGCAGAGTAAAATCAGAACTGAGATTCCTGTCACCATTAATCCTTTCTCATAAAATTATTCTTAATTATTTCTCCTTTTTTCTCCACTGTCCCCTCCATAATATTAATTGCACTAATAAATAGTAGAAGTTAAGTGCATTAATTTACAGTTTAATTAATTGTTTAAATGAATTTGTAAAGAAATTGTTCTACCAGGCAAATAATTATAATTGCCCTACAAAAGTGAGTGAATTCACTCTACCAAACAGAACTTCTCTGATCTGGCCCCACAAACTTCCTAACCTGATGTCTTATTTCCTCTCAGACCATGAGATTTATAGTAGCAATTCAGGATGGCTAATGAACTTAACATATAGACCCGGATTCTGTTCTGAGGGAAAGAAGTGAAAGATCTCGCTCTCAGGTCAGGGACAGGTGAAAGAGATTCAAGACCGCTCATCACTGTATCCGTAATTCAGTTGAGTCCCTACAGAGTCCCATTCAAAGTCTATGGAAATCAGTGGATGACTTTCAACTGACCTCAATTTTTATATCAGGCCATGGTCTATGGGAATAGAAAAAGGCAGATTAATTCACAACTAAAATCTGCTCTTGGAGTCCCTAATTGCTCTAAGGAAAGCAAATAGCCAGTGCTTGATTAACACAGTTATTCATCACGTACAGGGCATTAAAACCCTGCACTGCTAACATTTTGGCACAGATCTGACTCAGTCCAGGCTCTCCATTGAGATGCCCATCTCCTTCAAAGACATGGAGGTTATCAACATCCTTTTCTCTATTTAAGAGCCTCTTAGCACATGCTGATAAGCACAGGGCCGGTATCAGCCTGGCAACTTCCATCCAGGAGTATTGCCTCTGGTGTCTGGTATGCTCAAGTGCTCCTTCCCTACGGGTGTGTTTGTTTGTGTGTGTGTTTGCATGACTACGTGTGTGGGGTTTCAATCTTATTAATGCTATTCACAGTCATAAAATATTTATTGCAATACAGAAGTGCTGAGAAGGTCAGAGGCTTGCATTCGTTTTAGCAGACTTTGTAATTAATACTGGAGTTTTTTTTAAATAATTTGCCTCTAAGTTTTTTTTTGCAGAGGAAAAAGGAATACTTTCATTTCCCATAAGAGCTGTGTTCAAAATAATCCCAATTGTCTTTCTTTCACTCCCCAGCACACGCATGCATACACACACGTGCCCTCTCCAAAGCTGGCCGTGTGTTTGCTCAGCGCCTGTCCTGGGCAGACTGGAAGCGCAAGGTTGGAATTATTTCAGGCAGAGAAAAAACTTCATGTGTGGGGCTTCATGTAAACCATGCACAGTCAGTGAGGTCCTATATAAAACTGGCAGTCATGCCATGAATTTAAATGAATTGCACAGGAAGAAGTCTACCTTCATTTAAGGACAGTGACATTCGCTCCATAGCAATTAAGTTACATATATCAGGTAGTGTATTATGCCTTTGCTGGTACAAATTAGAATAGCATCATTAATTCCACAATATTCATAGCTATAATGGATAATACAGTATAAATAATTAAGGTAGGGAAGTAGCTTTACTTGTTTTATTATTGAAATAATTGGAATAATTGTGGTGATTTACATGAGGTAGTTCTTGACTTACCCTTTCCATATCTTTCTAAAGGTTAACAATTTAGTATACGTTGAACTAAAACCGATGATTTTCATACCAAAATTTAGATATTAATGTTACACAAATGCAAGGACTGTGTCTTTAATACGATGATGTGAAGGCATGAGCAAAGGTGTTTGATGGCATCCTTTTCACCTATTATGTTGGGAACAGCTTTCAGTAGACCCTAGGCACAGAAATTTTCACCTTCCGTGACTGAAGCTTGGCAAAGGTACAATGACAAAGAGATTTATAATCTCTGCCAAGTAATCTTAACAGTACATGCTTCTCACTCCACTAAAACAGAAGGAAAATCTCTAAGTTTCTATACTGAATAGCTTAAAAAAAATTTAAAAAAATAAACCTTCCAAATGCAATTTGCCAATTTTATTTCTTTCTTCTGTTTTAAATGTGCCCCATTGAATTATGCCTCAGAAATTCCTTCTCACTAGATATTCCTTCCAATAACATACTATAAATTAAAATCACATGAAGGATTGCAGAAAAAATATTTTTCTTTGTTAGTTTATCCATCTTACTAGCTTTATTTTGAAAGCTAATTACTAAAACAAATTATTATTCAACACATAGACATTCTATTTAAACAGCAAATTATTTTTCTTCTTCCACTAAAATCTCTTTTTGCAATGTAATGTTTGCACATTTAAATAATCAAGATAAAAATACCTTACTAGCTGAAGAACACTAGAAAACACAATTTAGGAAATTAAGGCTGGTGATAAAGTACCGGAGTCAGGCAATACCCTACAAGAAGAGGTAATCTTAATTCTTTGGAAAGAAAATGTAAATGCTGTTCTGCACTGCATATAAGCATTATAAACGTTCATCGTCCCAGGTACAAACTCACCTCTAAACAGAACCAATGCACTACTCTTGAAATTATAATTTTAATGATTTGGTGATTACTTCACAAAATGTCCTTCCAGATGACCCCTTGGAAAAGCCCAAAGCTCTGATATCTTTCACCTATTTTTATCTAAGGCGTGTATGTGGCATCATCCACCTATTCTGTGAAACACTATGGAGTTCTCAGAATATTCCATTTTCTTGGATTCCTTAGATTGAGAGAAATCTTAAATTATTTCTATAGAATTTTTTTTTTTCCTTTCCAAATCTAATTAAATTAAATAGGACTATTTCTAAGAAGCATCTCAGGCAGCACTATAAGATCAAAACTAAAATAATTTCAACAGCACATTATAAACAAGATAATGCAAATGCCATTGCGCAAATTCTTTCACACAAAACACCTGGAAAACTTATAGAAAAAAATATTTCATAACTGAAATTTAGCAAAAGAAAGATCAAGATAATAGAGAACAACTTTGTGAAGTTTGTGAGCTTTTTATACTTTTAATAAAGTCCAAAACATTCACTTAGCAGAAATCAATGGGGATACAAGTATACCGAATGGTATGTAATAAAGCTGCAGCATTGATTGCGTTAATAACTGTAGACCTCTGCAGACTTGTGTATAAAACATGTTCCTTCTCAGTTGTGTACATGCTGCACTGATTTGTGCCATCCACCTTGATCACGATTAGGGAAATGAAACTTTCTGCTCAGATAGGAAAGTTTAATGTTTTTGAATACATTTATTTGATGAAGGTTTTCAGCTGCAAGCTCTACCACTATATAAAATGAAGACTGACAATTTATTTATCACCCAGAACAGAACGTTTTAGCAATTTTAATTTTTGTGAAATTTTATTACTTTCTATACACTGTGGTAAAATACACTTTTAAATGACTAAGGATCTCATTACCAGTAAAATGTATTTTGGGTAAAGTATATAATTATCCTATTTCAACCAACAGGGCTTCTTATATCTGTCAATTCATATTTGCTTAGACAGTCACTAAAACCTAAGAGTAACCTGTTTTGTGCCATTTCTCCACTGTATCCAGGATTAATTTCATGATTTCGACACTAATCCAAAGCCTGCTTTTCCACACCATTTCCTTCCTCTTTGAGTTTCCATCTCACCCAGTCAAATGCTGTGGATAAGCTATTTATGTATTTACACAAAGTGATGTATATCACTGAACATAAGCTTTAAGTGTATAAGTCTTTTATGGCTATTTATTATTTTTTCTT
Source organism: Heliornis fulica (assembly GCA_013399135.1). Classification (NCBI taxonomy): domain Eukaryota; kingdom Metazoa; phylum Chordata; class Aves; order Gruiformes; family Heliornithidae; genus Heliornis; species Heliornis fulica. The sequence goes on along the minus strand of VXBZ01004510.1, from coordinate 39,555 downwards.
TAAAAAAAAAGACTTGTTCATTTAAACTGAAAACAGCTGTGCTCTTTTCTGGGTCATCTTCAAGCTACCCTGTATTTGATTCATTTTTCTTTGAGGCTTGACCCCTAGTCTAATTTTTCCCCTATATTTTCAAAGTTCATGCTGCGTGACTAATTTAAATCAATACCTAAGCCCTATGGAATTAAGTGCCTTTGCAAAAGTAACCTTTTGCAACAAAGTATCTGTGCACACTCTGAAACCGGTAAAATAAAAATAATCTTTGAAAAATTTTCAGCCAGATCTTTCTCATTTCCCTTCAGTCACCAAGTCCTTAACAGCTACCATGGGTTTCTATGCAGAGTCTAGCTCATCTTCAGTTACTGAATCAAACCCATAATTGAGGCACTGTGGTTCCAGCTAACAGAACTGTTATGCTGTCTTGCAAGCACTTGTGGGATCTTCATTCCTTGAGTGCAAGAGGCATCCCACAAGACAAGACAGTTTCCCGCAGTGTGGAACCACACAAATCCCAGGCATGTTCTTGCCAGCTGCTTTTATGTATAGCATACCCTGCTATTCAAACTGGATTGACTTCTGACTGATCAGCATCTATCAACCACCCCATACTTCCAAAGACAATAAGCAGTGGAAAGCACTTTGCCCAGAGTGTTTCCATTTCGGAGTTGCCCTTTCTTGGGTAGAAACAGGCATTATCATCAGCTCTTGAACTGAAAGATGAATACTGAACACCTTACTCCCCGTGAGTCTCCACCCTACCCATAACAATCTTTATTGAACTGATGCTAAACTTCATTGAAATGATGAGCTAATACTGAGCATTAGCTAATTCTTCCCTTAGGGAGTCACTTGTTAGTTTAATTGTTTAAAAAATAATTGAAGTTCCAAAAAAAAGAAGCACATGAATGTCAGTTCATCAACCTTTCTGACCAGCCTGCTGCGGGGAGTCACAGCAGACTTGATTTTAGCAGACTGACTGCCAGACACTACCGCAGCGTTTCTAGAAGGACAAGGCACTTCCATCCAAAATAACCGCAAGAGGCAGCCACACTTCGCCCACACAAGTGACCAAGCTGCCTGAGCTCCTCTGAAATTCTGCACTTTCTCCTGCCAGTGACAGCACCCCTGCCCACACGAGGCCAACAAAACACACACATGCACCTGATTTTCAAGAGAAGAAGTCTGTCACCTTGACTGATCCTCATATAAGTGATACTCCTCCTTTTTTGTAGCTTGAAAGATGCTATAAGACCTGCTTGTGATTTTAAGGTCATCCCTTGGCAAAAGGCTGTAACGGTGGCCTAAGAATAGTCCCCTCTGCAGCAGCATGCCCCTGACACAGCCCTAAGAGGGGGAGAAATGGAAACCTGAGTCAGTGCCACCCTAAAAAAGAAAAACTTTCTCCTTACAGGCTTGCAGACAGACATCTCATGGGTTCAGCGGGAGAGAAGGCAAGGCAGGCTTTCATTATCACTCCCTCCAGCAAAGTAACTAGAAAGAACAAGTTATTTCCTTCACCCAGGAGGTCTGTGCCCATCACTTAGTGGGGAGTAAAGGGAGAGGAGAGGACACAAACATTTGATTTTTCTTCTTCCTTCATATAAGAAAAGACCTCAGTCCAGACCATCACTGACAAATAAACAGTTATGGGGAGGGAAGAAAAAAAAATTAAAAAAAAAAAATCAAACAAAATGTTGGCTTTTAGTTAATTACATTTTAGATTTCACTGCTGCTTGCTCTTCACAAAGAGCATCAGGCTGCTCTCGCACAGCCATGTTCATCTGGGGCAGAGATAGGATTTAAGCCTTTTTCAGACCAATGATGCAGTTACCTTTGACCCAATGAGGCATCAGTTGTTTTCAGATGCAAAAACAAGTTTAATAAGGGTCCCAGCAAGATTCTGAAATCATGCTTGACTTGTCACACCTCCAGCCCCCTAGGCTACACTTTGCTATTGATCTGTTTATTGCTTCCGCTGAGCGAACACTGCCAATCCACCTATGTCAGAAGCCAGCCTGCAGCATGTAGCAGATACTGTTATTACCACTTAAGTGATAAATGAGACATGCATTTCATTCAGCATGTTTGTGAAGCAGAAAATATTCTTTTTTTTTTAAAGTACTGATACGTAGGAAGTCCCTTCTTTTTTGTCTCTTGCTGCAAGTAGTAATCAGTTTTACTGAGCTCCAGGTAGAATAGCTCATACAAACAAAAATGTTGCTACTAAACTTTGGTGGTTTAGTTGAACCTCTTTGGAATAAATATTACAGGATTGAAGAGAAGAGAAGAGAAGAGAAGAGGAGAGGAGAGGAGAGGAGAGGAAAGGAAAGGAAAGGAAAGGAAAAGAAAAGAAAAGAAAGGAAAGGAAAGGAAAGGAAAAGAAAAGAAAAGAAAGGAAAGGAAAGGAAAGGAAAAGAAAAGAAAAGAAAGGAAAGGAAAGGAAAGGAAAAGAAAAGAAAAGAAAGGAAAGGAAAGGAAAGGAAAAGAAAAGAAAAGAAAGGAAAGGAAAGGAAAGGAAAAGAAAAGAAAAGAAAGGAAAGGAAAGGAAAGGAAAAGAAAAGAAAAGAAAGGAAAGGAAAGGAAAGGAAAAGAAAAGAAAAGAAAGGAAAGGAAAGGAAAGGAAAGAAAAGAAAAGAAAAGAAAAATAAGGGCCTAATCCAAGATCTGCTGAAGTTCACAGGAGTAGTTCCGGTCTCTGAGGTAACGTATTGCTCACCAGTTCCTTCCATCACAGCTGTGGGACCACCGGAGTTTATACCTCTTTCCCATGGAGGGGGAGAGACTTGCTCCTGCCTGGGGAATGCCAGAATACCAGCTGATCCCTCCCCCCTGGGTGCTGTTGGGGAAAGAGATGTTTCAGACCTTGAAAGAGCCAGCACGCTGCCTACGTGGCTCGTCCCATAATTTTTCTCTCAAGGCTCTCTGGTGTATAAACACCTCAACCATCCAGGTCCTGAACCAGTACATCACTGACTGACACACAGGGGGCTTATGCCTCAGTGGAACTACTTATGTTCCCAGATAAGAACAACAAGCCTTGCTGTAGCCACCTCATTAGGAAGAGAAGGGGTTTTATGTCATTATTATTACTATTGTTCCTCTGGTGGCCCAGCAGATCTTACACTTTCAGTGCAGGTTTGTGATCTTATTAAAGGCTTTACAAGGCATTTTGTTTGTCTGCCCTCTTGAAGGAGATGATGGCTAAGGCATAAGAGGAGACAAAGACTGCTTACATCTGAGGCAGCTTCTGTCTCATGATGAGAGCCAGAGCATATTTACATTCAACCCGTACCTTTTTGGCTGCTTTAAATCATTCTGAAAAACATGGAGTGTAACCAGAGCAACAAATCTCAACAGCTTTTGCACTTTCTAAAAGGATCAAACGAAAGAAAAGACTGTGTTTCTTCCTGCTCATCACATTCTTCCTTGTTCACTAAACACTAGCTGCCTACTGGAAAAGGAGTAATTTCCCCAGTTAATAATGGAAGGAGGCTCTTTTCATTTGCATCAACTGCATTTTTTCAGCTTAACTCTGTATCAGCCATAGAAACCAAACTACTGATGTTTTCCCTGCCATAGTGCACCTGAACAGCCATGGTTTTCACTGAGAAAAGGACTATTAAGTCCTCTTGAGACTAAGGAGCAGGCGAGACTCTCAGCTGCTCTGAGTGTTGTTGGCCTATCTCAAGATATCTTATAGATATGAGTATTTTAAGGAAATGTGGGAGAGTAAGAGGCAGTTCCAGGCTCTCCTAAAGAGTGAAACTCACAGGACGCCTTTTTTAGGCAAGCATTATTATTTGTAGGCTTAATGGAATAAGAAAAAAACAAACAAAACTAAACCAGATAATTTACACTCAGTGACAGAAATGCCTACCCTGGTCTGCTGGAATGGATGAGAACACTTGACATCAGTAAGTGATGAATCAGATTTCAATTTGATGCTAGATTTCAATAGATGCTAGAAAGTACTGCTACAAAGTCTCTGATTGGCTTGCTGAGGTCCTTCACCACACAGAGGATGTTAGCCTGAGATTTCAAAAACCACACAGGAGAACTGAGTAACCTTCTCCATATAAAATGACTGATCTAGAGGACGGTGACCACATATTCTTACTCCATAAGCTAAGGTCACATTATCATAAAATGAAAATCTAGATGATGTTAAGAATTTATTTCCAACAATGCTCAAATATATAATTCATATAAGGAATATTTCCCAGTGTTAATTAATGAGCATAATAACCTGTATGCTTTTATACAGCAATGCCAAAATATTGCTGAAAGATGTACTTACCAAAAAGATAAGGATTTTTTTCAAATGCCAAGAGGAGAAAGGTTTGAATATTTTTTTTCCTTTCCCTTCCCCCCAGCAGTTAGCTGCTTCTTCCCTTGCTTAACAAGAAGATTAAATATGAACCTTGCAAACTTTAAAATTCCAGGTTTATTTTTCACTGAGATAGTAACTTCTCTTTAACATGCCTTCCAGAGTCGTATTCAGACTGACAAAAACCATTAGTATTTCCCTCACTGAAGATGCATCCAAGATGCATGACATTAAAATCTTTGTATCAGCCAGGGCATGTCCCACAACAAGACAAGGTGTTGTGTTTCTGCCCTGCACAGGGCTCAGCATACTGGAGGGAAGGGGCTCAGAGCAGGGCTGCAGTGAGGGAAGACTTCTCTGCAGGAGGAAAGGAAGTCATGACCTAACCCTTCTGGTACTCTTAAAGCCACCTTCACACATTAGGAACAACTAAACTATTGATGGCTATCAGCCAGGATCATAAGGGTTAAGTACATTTGATCCCAGGATTTAGAAGCTATGCTAGTTTCAACAGCTGGGGAATTTATCCCATAGAAGCTATGCTAGTTTCAACAGCTGGGGAATTTATCCCATACCAATTCATTCACTCCTAAGTCATGACAGTCTAGTGTTTCCCTCACCTTTTATGCTGAAACTGTGTAACATGCTCAGTCTCCTCATCCCCTGGGTATCTCTTCTGTTCCTGATAAAACATGATAAACAGCCTCTTACCTAACCTTGAGTTGACGAGTACTTTAAAGCTTACAATATATAATTCTTCCTGGCATTGAAAACGTGGAGAACACTGACCCGCTTAGACAAACAATCTAAAACACAACTAAATCTGCAAGCAGTTTTTCCACTACTTAAACTTGATTTACTTCAGTTATTGATATGGCTGTTACACAATACATGCAACCATAGTAGATAAACCTGAAATCAATGAAGAATCAATGTTAAACATTATTAACATTCAATACAACCTACATAAATGTCTTATTTAATAGAAAACACGATTTAACATGGCACGGTTAAAAACCTTCCCCTTCAAACAGTCCTACTGTAGTTCTTGAAATACAAAATAAAAATATGAGGAGGGCTACACTAAGACAACTCTAAAAGGTTTTTTTTTCTATATGAAAAAGAAAACATGAAAAAAATACAAAAATCATCACTGTGTCCTTAAAGCCCTAAAAGCTGCCATTATATCTACTAGTCCCAGATCCAGAATCGGATCTGTGACCAAACTGATGGCTTTCAGGGAGGATCAAAGCAAGCTAAAAGCTGCACCTGTTTAATAAAAAAAAAAAAAGGAAAAAAATAGAAAAATATAATTTGAGGGTGAAAAACTTCTATTCACAACATTCTCTTTCCAAATATTTCCATTTTCATAACTTGGTTGGTTTGGAATTATGAATAACAGTAATTTTATATGTATTCAAACTAGACCTCAGGCTGTTTTGTGAAAAGGAAGCAGTTTACACGACAAGAGAACGATGTAATTCATCTAACATATGCAAGAGAGACATGAGCATCAACTTCTCTGCAGCAAGTCCTTTGAGTGCAACTGTCCCTAAGCACCTCATTCAGACACAAGAAGCAGAAAGATGATAGCAGGTGGCACTGCCCTCTCTGCTAGCACTGGGGATCATGATCAGATCCCTCAGAGGACCAGTGTGGCCATGGAATTTCTTGACATGTCCTAAAAGCTTTGCCCCTTCATGTTTCCCCATGTTTCTGCCCCATGTATAAAAAGATCCACCACTTCCTGTCACTAACTAAAAGGATGGTTTGTCAGCAATCAACAGACACCCTGGCCAAGCTATAAACTAAAAATGAAGGTTTATGCTGCTGGACAGTTTGCATCCTGCATTAAAGACAGACAAACACCCCTCCTCAAACTGTATCTCCACACTTTCAAAGCTTCATAAAATGCTCCTCCATCTGTTTGCCCTGGCTTTCTTGCCAGTTGGTTGGTGATAGGCAGGTCTGTGCATGACTTCTCATTTCCAATACAATGGGAGGATAGCTATTCTCAGTAATCATCATATCACAGTGTAACTGAGCTGTGAAAAACCACCTGTTTCTCCTGCGAGATGGAACTGAATAATCCCCAGGTACGGTCAGTCTGCTCTCATTGGGAAATGCTGCAGAGAGCTCTGCTGCCCAGCCTGGGTTTGCAACTGCTCCCTGGGACCTCAATGACCTCCAGCAACTCTTTACAGGCATGAAGAAGCAGATGGAGAAACTACCTGGAGACATTTCTAGCAGAAGAAAAGGAGCTTCTTAGAGGGAGGTGGTTTCTCTCTGTTGGGAGAAACTGTCTTGAGAAAAACAATTATGGGGATGGGAAAGTCTATTAGAGCTGAGAAAGAAAATGAGCACATCAATTTGGGTACAATTACCTTTAGACAAGTTGGAGTAAAGGGGGAGGGAAGTCTAGATACAGACTTTGAGCTTTCAAATGCTCTGAATAGCTTGGTTAAACAGAACCACGGATATGGGTTTCTGTCTTAAAATGTTACAGAAACACCAAAGAAAAACAATATTACGTACTGCAGTAATTAGTAACTAGTGTCTCTCACACAACTCCCAGTTAGAGGTTTCACACAGCGTATTTTAAAAATATATTTGTCATATGTGATCTATTAAGCTTTCTATCTACAGCAAGCTAATGAGGTTGCTTTTGAAAATTATGCCAGTTACCAGCTACATCCGAAACTATAGACAGAAAGGATTACACCCTAAGATGCTTTCACCTATACAGCACATGCTCTTTGGATTAGCACAACAGGAAGAATTTAGTGAGATGTCACGGCACCATGACCAGATTATATTGTTTCCTAAGACATAATCAGTGATGGGTTAGCCTTTTCCCACAGATGTAAAAGGAAAAACTTTCACTATGGTGTTGTTTTGTAGGTTTGGTTGTTTGGTTTTTGTTTGGTTTTCTTTTTTTCAAGTAGGATGGGTTCCAGAAACAAAACCACCTTGTTTACGAAATGAAATGCCACGAATCTCATTGGCCATAAGAGAACCAAAACAGATCTGAAGATGGGAAGATCTGCACAAGGGAAAGTAAAGAAGAGGGGAAGCAGAGCAGGTCAGCCACAGATAACAGCCACCAGGTTAAAATAGGTTTTTGAGTCAAACTGCTGGTAGTAGAAGAGCACCTTTTCTCCTCTGTAGAAAATAAATACATCTGTGGTGGTTCTTGGTGTACTTCTACAGCCTGTAGCAAGATCAGTTACCACTATTTCAGATGCATCTCTTTGGCATATCAAGTACGAAGTTAATCCTAAAGTATTCTACAAATTAATAAATTAATAAACCATAATAAATAGTGTTATTCCATTATGAATTATTTTGTCTTTTAAATATGTATCTAACCAGTCCCTAGGTCTCACACCTTCTCAGTTACATTAGAAAAACATAATACAAAAGCAAAAATTCTACTATCCAGGCACGGAGACCCTGCAATGGTCCTCCATGGCAAGGCTTCGTCTGGTAGCTTCCACACCTTTGCTCAAACACAGCACTTCCACTAACCTCGTTTTTCTTGATTTAAACACCAAAGGGTGTTTAATCTCTCTGTGGGGTGTGATCCTGTGAAATGTTTTATGACCACATAAGGATGAAAGAGAAGTTCTTCTCTGGTTTACAGCAGCAGGAAGGGTTGCAAGAAATCTTTATATCTCTGGCACACAGTATATAAAAACTATGGGAAGATTTGCAGCCTGCTCCCTACTTGGTGTTTTCTGCCTCTCTGCTCTACTGCTAGGTAAGCAGTGAGCTCTAAAATAGCAGATGGGCTCTGGGACATCCTGAGACTTCTCTTGCCTGCTTGGTCTATTGCCTCTGGAGGAACTAAAGGATTGCAGGCCAGCCTGGCATCTGCTAATGTCTCCCAAGAGATTAATATTGTTGAAGAAAGAGCACAGAACTTCAACAAATTTATTTCTCCGTTCATCTGCTTCTACTATTCATCTGGATATTGTAATAACATCACTTGTGTGGTACCTCATTCCTAGAAATGATACTTTATTTCTTTGTCTGCGCTGAAATGGCATTTCCAGAGTATTTTTTCTGTAACTTTGGCAAATTCAGCAAACTCATAATTATGCCCTTTTGTTGTTAAAATGCCATCAAACCATGCAGGTATTTCTATAGCAATAGGACAGACTGGAACCTTTCAGTATCTCTGACTCGCTGTAGAGGCTCGCAATGCAGCTTCATCCTCTAACTCACAAATACAGCATCTAACATCCATGGATCGCGGGGATCTTCAAGCAGCCCAGATTATTTTACTATGATAATGGTGGACACAAAGAGCCTACAAAGAAAGAATATTTGCTAAAGACATTTCAGTAAATATTTTCTGTATTTCTTACAATTTCTTTTCCTGCCCCACATTAAGTAACATTAAATAAGTAAATTATGAAGTGGCATGCTTTTGACACATCTCACTCCTGAGGCATGACCTCATTACTTGGAGAAAGCCTCAGTGCTTGCCATCCAGATGGCATTCACTGGGATGACGTGGAGGTGGCCACATTTCACACAGATGTCCAGGGCTTTTCAAGAGAGAGTGGGTGGAAGAGTCAGACCCAACACTCGTCGTTTTTGGCAGGAAGGTGCACTTGAAATGAATGCTCCACATCTGAGTTCCCTCCCTCACCTTTATAAAAATATCCACAGGGATAGAGAAAGGAGATCACAATAAAGGATTTTTTAAAAATACATACAAGGGTTTTCAGAAAATACTGGTAGAACCTCCCTAAGGGTGGGACAGGTAACTTTATTGACATAACTCAGGCCCCTTTGATCTTTTGGTATGAAAGATGGAAGCTTTCCTCTTTTAGGATTTTATAATCATTACTATTTATATACAAATGAATGGAAAAACAGAAACACACATGACAATCCTAACTTTTAAATAAATCTGCATCCAAGATTTTTAACGTGGCATCAGCAGGAGAAACTGTCACCTGCAATACGTTTTGGTCATATCCCATTTTAAGAATTTATTCCTGATCATACTTGGAATTTGAGCACAGATAAGCTCTCAACTCAACACACTGTGAAAGAACATTTGGTTAATTTGACCATAAACATAAAACCAACTGAAATGGGTCTATATTAAATTATGCAGTAGACCTCATGCACAACATCAGCTTTCTTTTAACTTCTGTCCCTAGTGGGTGTAGTGTCTCGCAATGCCTAAAAGAAAAAAGCTTTTAAGAAACAGCAGTATTCAAAAGTGAACAAATATCTTTACTATTTTAGAGTTAACTGAGGGTTTATGCATTATTCCTCTTCCCAAAAACAAGCATAAAGCAAAAAATACAGTTGAATAACTTATAAAATTATTAAATAATCATCAAAATAGTTTTATAAAAGGTATAAACTTGTAGGAGTGTAAACTTAGGTGTGGTGTATAAACTTACATTAACAGCAGATTACACTATTATCCACTGATGAACATAAAACCTGGGAGAATAAACTGCCCCTGTAAAGACACAGTGTTGTGTTGAATAATTGTACAACCCACAAATGCACATTTCTAAGGGTGCTGAAAAAAACGTTGGTAGACTGCATCCTGGTTTTAATTTGCACTGAAATTCGGTTGGAAAGGTATTATAGCCATAAGGGCTAGCAGAGCAGCCTAACACTAATCAAATATAAAACCTACAGCAATTTTAATAGTTGAGCTCTAGCTTGACATTCAAATGTATTAGTATGATGCAACAACAAAGAGCTTGATACAGATATTAAACAGATAATGTGTGTTACTCTCTTACTTTACTTTTTCTGAGCTGGTTATCTAAATTATACAAAAAAAATATCACTTAATACCTAAGGAAGTAGTTCTGATTTGATATTTGAAATATCTCTATTCCTCTTGACCTGTACCTCTAAAATAACTTTGTTTACTGGCAAACTTACTACAAAATTTAGAAAACTGTTGCACATGACTACAGTACTGGATCTCACTGGATCTGTGACACAACCATCACCAGGAAACTCTTCACCAGGAACTAGAGCTGGGTAAAACTATTTTGCAGACCAGAAATTCAGCAAAACCCACAGGTTTGGAGAAGATGGAAGTGTGACTTGGGAGAAATTAATCTGAGCACAATTCATGAAGTAGTCTGAAAGAAAGGAAGGGACTTCCAGAAGAGTTCATGATTTTCATTACTTCTGAAAGTTTTTAGTTATATTTGAGAAGAACCTTTCAACCTATTATTCCAAAACAGTCTCAAGTTTGATGTCTTTTTCGAAATACATAACACTGGACTTAAATAAAGAGGAAGAAAAATATTCACTTTGTTTGAATGTATGCCAAAAGACTATTTTCTAGTCCACTTAGATAATTTGAAATTGGTTTAGTTTATAACTGAGGTATAATATCCATAGTCTTTGATCTTTTAGATATTTTTTGGTGATATTTTTAAGAACATTGGTTTTGCCTTCTGGATTTATTCCTATGTTTAAAAAACCACATTCCTAAACAATGGAATTTCTTTCCAGTTGAATAGTGCATTTTATAAATGCTGGCGACTAGTAACTGAACATTAATATTTGTTTAATAATAAATTCTAATTTTAAATTATTTATTTCAAGTTATATTCCCTTCAGATGGAATTATTGCTTTTTTCTTTATCTTGATCCATTAATAGTACAGCCTAGCCTAACATATCCACCCATAAAGCCTTCTGCAGCAGGAAACACCTTTTATTACATCTCTTATCCTTTTTGCTCCTACAAAGTTCACATTGTTCAAAAACTCACTGAGGAAATTCTAGGATTGCTAGGAATGCCAAAAAGTTGGTATTTTATTAAGTAAAAATAAATAGTTTAAATGTTCTAAACAACTAAATACTTGTGTACATGCAACAGTTATCTTTGACTGCCATCTATTTTTCTGCTTTTAAAATGTGTATAAGGTTACAGACCTTTCACATAAAAAATTTCACTACCTAGTAGCTTTGGAGCATCAAGACCAGGTCCCTCCCCTCAAGCCCTTGTCAGTGGCTTAAACCTCAGGTTGACTGTTAGCCAGCTTAGACACACATTTGTATGGACTGTAACAGACACCTTTTAAATATTACTTCAAGCTATAGAAAAAGAATTGTTCATTTTATCACAGGAGAGGGACATATATAATTCTTTAGCTGCTACTCTTTTAGTCCTTAAGAGGTCAAAAAGACAATGTGTGACCCCCCCACCCTTGTCCAAACACAAAAATTTCAATGAAAATTTCAATGACACCTATTCCTTTCTCCCAAATTTTGTGCAAACTAACATATAGAATTACATGCTCTTTGTTTGTAAATATCTGATGCTTTCCTTCAGTGTATTTTCATTTTTTTAAAAAATCTATTTAGAATATGCATTCAAAAAATGGCCGTTTTGCCCAAGGCTTTGGAGCTTTTACACACAAACCATCTAAGCCAATGTATCTTTGACAACACACAAAAATTCCCCAGGGCACACAAGCTAATGACTCACACTGCTACACTTCCTCAACAAGTACCATCTCCTGTAGTGCCTTTCCCTACCCTGTAGCTCCCTGAAAGAGCTGGGTCTTGCATCGTGCTCTGCTCTGAAAGCTAAAAATTATACAAAAAATAGTTCAAAGCATAAAAATGAATTTTAAAGTTCATGACAGAAAACTCCATGAGATTTTTATACCCCACATTATTCTTTTACCACTGGAAATCCAGACTCAGCACCTCAGTTGACCAGAGAGACCTTGAAAACAACCTAAGTTTAAATTTAAAACCCGTCATTTTGCATGACACCTGACCATCAGGAGGTCATCAAAGGACCAAGCAGAATATTGGATCCACGTTTCAGCCATGATAACTGTTTAATATATTATTTATATGTATCCCTTTAAGAAATCAGGAGGCTCTTGCCTTTGGAAGAAAATACAAAGAATTAGCATGAGAGGGGAGGGAAAAAACTTTTAAGCTGCCCTCAAGAACCTCAGTTTTCATCAGAGAAAAAACACTAGTTTGGACTTGGGAAAACCTTCTCTAAGGAAACCGAACTGTTATCTGCGATGCAGAAGAGCTCTCCAGTCCCCAAAGACCTTGAAATATTTATCTTCACAATAGGCTGCCCCCAAGCATCTTTGAAAGCATTAACTGTTTATTCAAGGCATGAAAGAAAGGAAAAGATGAATTATATCAGAGCACTAGGTTTGAGAAAGGTTAGAAGAAAATGACACAGAAGGTTAGGCAAGCAGGGAGAGAAGATGTTATCAACATGAAGAGCAGTTGGAGGGAAAGTCACAAAATAAGCAATTTTTTTTCAGTTCAGAAACCTGGGATCATTATCTAGGAGTAGTTGAGCTGTGTGTGTGCATATCCACAACATACACGTGGAGGATGCTGTGTGTGGCCTGATGATTCCAAGAACACTCCAGAAAGTTCAAGTCACTGGGGAAACTTCTCCCTAAGCTGATCACCAACCCATATAGCAAAAATTACTTAAATTTTTAATGAATTTTTAACAAAGATACAAACTGATGACAGTTTAATGCTGACCTTACACAGAGCAAAGAAGTGAAGCTTGTCACAAACTCTGGAAACAGAGGGAGAAGTAGCAGCCACCCTACAGAAGGGTCAAGGCTACCCTTCCCAGGAAGCCAAAAGCCCCTGTTCTGCTTGGCTGAAATGTAGTAACCCCTTCCAGAATGTTTTGGCCTCTGTCTCAAAGGCAGAGATAAAAATTCAAGCAATAGGTAGGATTTGATGCAGTATATGATGTGAACTCCCATAGTTTCAAGGTGGGAGATTGCCACTGAGGCTTTGAACAGGAAAAGGGTGGTTTGAATTTTAGTCACTGCAGTGATTCAGACAAACCACTTGAGCAGGGGGCTACAGGCCTGTTCTTAGTTTACAGAAACTGACTCACTGAGAAACACTACTTATATCTGGTATTATAACTGCTCTAACTTTTTTTCCAGTGAAAACACTTATTTTCTAGCATTTGTACTTTTACAATACTTCATCTCTGAATAAAAAAAATACTGACAGGTTTATTTTGCTCATCTAATAACATTGATCAAAGCTCATTCCCTCTGTGACCCTCAGAGACTTTTAGTCCCTACAGTCAGCTCTGTTTTCTACCTTGCTTTTTCCTCTAATCATACCTGGAGTCACTCAAAATGGTGCAGTGTTTACAATAATGTGCTGAAGCTTTTCAAGTCCGTCTGATGAAACATTATTAATAATTCATAATAATATAATAAATCATTTAAGTTTCTGCAGAAGGATTTATCATACTGTCTTGCCTGAATCTCTTCTCTTTCGAGGTCCTGTTTGTCATCACAAATACTGCTGGCAGAACTCAATTGGAAAACATGTTTCTGCCAGACAGACCTCAGGAGGTGTGAGTGCTCCCTTATGACAGGATTGGGTTTGTAGGGTAAATTCTGCACAGCTACTAAACTTCTTGAGGATTATTTCCTGCAGTTAAAAGCCCTAACAAAGATTGAAAGTTCAGTAACAGAAATACAAGGGGATAAACCAGTCTTCTAGCCATGGGTGAGGGGCATATGCAAAGGATGTAAACCAAGCATCCATAGCAGCCAGAAATTTGCACTCTGGCAAAACATTGCTGTTAAGAAGATTTCATGGTTTCAGGAACACAGGATTGGCCCCATGCATTTCAATATGCTAGGTGGAGCACTGGTTCACTGCTGAAGAACTTTCCAACCATTAGTAGAACTAACAAAGGATCTAGACCATGCTTCTTCAAAAACAGTACACACATTGTACAGCACCTCTTTTTGTGAGACATAAAGACAGGTCTACAGAAGTCCGAAGCAACTACAGGTCTTACTGTCTTCACACGGGTTTGTGTCTCTGCTTATGACAGTAAGACCCTCAAAATTTTATTTTGGATTTCTTGTTAAAAACGAACTATAGAAAATGGGGTTCATGGTCAAACGATACTTTTCTTTCCACTCTCTTAGTATTTTTAATCAGTCTCCGGTATTGCCATAACGGTGACTGCTTTGACCTTGATCCACGTTTTAATCTTGTGAGCACAATATAGATTCCTATTAAGTCACCAGCAACTGCTTAGCTGGCAGCAGCATTTGAGCCAATTACTGCCCTGTGAAAGGGGACAGACAAGTCCCATGGCTGTTCAACTAAAACAGAAAAACTTAAATCTCTTACCAGTCCTCCTTGGCTGAATAAGATTCAGCAAAATAAGACCTTATTTCAAATCACTGCTTTCTTTACACTGTTAGACAGAGCTCTGTTGTTATTACTATTCTGCAAGGTCATGGTTTCTTTAAATGAATGCTTGTTACTTCACCTCCACTTTTGCAAGCTCCTGTTCTTCAACCTCACTTTGTCTCCGAGGCCTATCTATCCTATTGTTGGAAAAATCAATAGTTGTCTTCATTTTGTGAGGACACAGTGGCTATTTTCCTCCAATAAACTCATAGTAAATTGGGTATTCTTGGCTTCCCTATGGAAGTGACAACCAAGCGTACAGTGAAGTCCACTGGAATCTCCATACTCAGTATTTGAAGGTTGAAGGTCTTTCTCAGGGATGGTCTGAACTAACGTCTGAAGAAATTTTTATTCACTCTGTTCTCATACCAGGGTAACCTTGTCTGACTCTTTAATGCCATGTCTTTCTTCTGGGAGCTTCCTTTCATTTAGCAGCATGCTCACAGGACCTTAACCAGCTCCATAAAAAGACTTGAGCACTGGAAGACAGCTCTGGCAGGTTAAGAGGAATGAAGGAATGAAAATTTCAACAAATCTCCAGGAGCTGAAATAACACTGAATGCTCGGCACATTGTCATCTTGTCTGTCATTCCTAGGTCAGTAATAGAAATCAATTTCTGTATGAAACCATCAGAACCTGGAGAGCTAGAATATTGCTGCAGGTGTCGGATGTCCTTTTTTTTGAAAGCCCTCTCATGCCAATTTTTAACAATCAGGAGTTCTCAGTACTGCACATAAGGTACGGATTTTTTTTTTGTGCACAATATATGAGAATTCAATTACTGTGGGACCTATTCAAAGAACAGAACTTGAAAGCTTCAGCATAAATTCAAGTGGTGTTCAAGATGGATAATACACTTCAGTCACTAACATCTGCATATCCAAAATACCATACTATCCAACAGAGCAATCAAGTCCTTCTGCATGAACTCAGCAGGACTGCTCTCCAGACTGCTGTCTAAAAGGTCAGATGTTAAACGGATTTCACAATATTACAGGAAAGCTTAGAAACTAGAAGAAAAAAATAAGCCTTGTGCAGACTACAACAAGGGTTAGAATAGTATGTAATTTGAAAAGAATTAGTGAAAATTGCATTATGGTAATAAAATAAGTACACACTTATGCTGGCTCTTATGCTGTTGATAAGTAAAACTACACCGAGTTCATTATTCTGCGTTTCTAGGATATACAAAAATATATCTGCGTTTTATCTAGTCTCTTAGCTTGAAAGCATAACTGGAAAGTGCTGATCATGACACATTCTTACTACATATTTATTTCAGTGAACTGCAAAATATGAGAAAACTGCCACTTTCGGCTGATGGGCGATCTTGTTTCCCCACGCCTCTAATGGAAAAGCTGAAACACTTAAACACCTTAAGAATATATATTGAAATCCCAAAAGTACTTTGGCCATTCTTGCACTGCTGCAGAGGTTAACACTGAATTGCCTTTTGATTTTAAGCCAATTAGCCAAACCATACATGAAGAATGAAGTCTTAGCAAGATGACCTGGTTCACTTTAAAGAGCTCTACATAAAAACATAACATCATCCCTGAAACGGATTTGGCTACATGCTTTTGAATCCATCACAACTGAAAATCATTTGGTTCCATCCTATGACCATGTAATACAAAACTAGAGCTGATTTAGCTCCATCCCAACAGTGCCAAATCAACTTCCAAACAAATCATAGCCCAATTTATCTCTAAACACCACTTTTCAGTGGGCATCCTGTTTATGTGTCCACAGATACCATACAATGTTTTTACTCTAGCTTTACAGCTTGAATATCACCGTTTCAGACACGTGCCTACAGTCTAACTCAAACAACCCAAAATGATGTATTTTACCCTTTGTTAACACTAAAGAACTACAGCATCCCTCGCTGTTTACAAAAACAGTTTAAATACTATTCATGCAGACATGAAAACCTTATGTGGGACTGTAGGTAGACTGTTCTGTCTGCAGGTACAGGAATGGGAGTTCACTGTCAGGTTTTCAAACCCAAGCACTGCAGGAAGACTACTGAAGAGTAACAGAGTACAGGTGGCTGTAGGAGCCAGTTTACCAAGAAATAACCCTATGAGCCATCTTTAATTACATACCGCAGAAGCCAGCTGAGGGTTCTAGGTGCTTAAAACTACTAGTAACACTTTTAGTTCATTTTTAATGAATGTTCACATCTCTTGTCCCCCACCCTCCCTAGAAAAATCTCAAATTAAATGCAAGGATAAGGAAGAGACAATGTTGTGGTAGGGCAGCCAAGAGCAGAAGCCTATCCATCACATGTTTATTTTGGTAAATATTATGTGTGATGAAGGAAATATACTCTGCTAGATTAGAGTTTGATTCATATACAGTATACCATGTTAATGCTGAAACAGGCAATTTTTTTGTAAAAAGAAGTTCCCCAGTAACAGTAATTTTTGAGTAAAAATGATAACGGGATTGATCAAAGCAAGGGACTATTATATGCCAAAGGTCTTTAATTTCTGTTTGCAACACTACATTTGTTAGGGTTCAAGAGGTCTTTGTGGATGTTTTCAATATCCTACACCTCTAAGCCTGATTTCCCTTATACTATTTTGCTTATGAACATGTAAGAAGTACTGTGAATATAGTCATGCTGGTTTTGTTTTCCAAATATACAGAGTAATAGAAAGTAAAACAACTTAACCGAAAACTCAACCATCACTACATGCTTTCTTCCTACATTTTTTTTAGTTACTTATCTTCATTCTATAATCAGTGGAAACAGAGAGGGTAAGTACAACAACATTTGTTTTTCAGTATTGTCTCTTTCATGCTTGGGAGGATAGAAAATCATTTACAAGAGAACAAAAAAAGCTACTGGCCTACTGTTAGAATAGTGTTTATTTAGGAGTATTCAGTGGCTATTATGATTTTCAGGTGTTATTTATGTAAGAAAAAAAAAGTATTTGTTGGATAAAGAGAAAACTCATTCATAAATTTGGTTTGGTGCTTTTGAGGTATTCCTTTCCAGAACAGCTCTGCAGATGCTTGCGATTCACCTCTCCCAAGGGTCAGGCACATGCAGAATGACCCTCCTCCTTCCTCAAGGACCAGCCAAGCCACTGAGCCAATGCTGAAAACACTCCTCAAGGCAAGCTTCTGTTAACTAGTGATGGCTAATAGTCATCAGCTGCAAGATCTTTAATCTTTTCTGCATGTCAACAGGTGGTTACATCATTAACTTTTTCACTGTTGCTGCTAATAATTTTATTTTACCTCAGCTACTCTTCTTTCCACTAGAAATAATGCTACAAAAATTAATCTACAAACATATGTGAACCTGCTAGAGATGAATCATATAGTCAACATAAAGTTTTTGTGCAGCTTCCTGTTCCACTGAATACCGTCAGACAGTATGAATAAGTACATTTCCCAGTTTAATCCAATGCAATACGTTGAATAACTCAATCACTGAAAACTGTTCAAACAATGATTATTACTATTTCTTATTCTAATTTTTCAGAGTGGGAGTTAGCAGATTCTGTAATCGGCAACAACAGTTGTTAATATTTATAGGACTTAAAACTCAAATGGATTGCACTAAATGTTTGTTTTTATTATACACTGCAACTGGTATTTTCTCACTTGCAAGTCCAATAGCAGAATTCCACTGGTGCGAATGAAAACAACATGGTCCTCCTCACCTAGCACAACTAACAGCCATACCTACAACATACAACTTACAACATACTAGCAACACCCAGAACGCAATAATGCCAGACTTAGTCATTTGGGTGCTGTAATGCCTGTTTATGAGAAAAACAGTGGAAGGCAGCTGGCGTACAAAGGCCTTTATTTATTTGCAAACTTCAAGCAGCACTGAAATGTAATAGTGACCTCAGTTGCATTGACAATCTCCAGTAGCAAAATTTCTAAAAATGCCATTTCAAAACCTGGTGTGGTTTTATATTTATGTGTCTGCTTCGAGATGAAAAGAGCTGTGGCTTCTGCAGTTTTCAAGCTTATTTACCTACAAAGTTAAGAACAAAATTTGCTAATTGCATGGAAAAAACAAGGCAGTGAATTAAGCTTTGTTGTTTAGGTTTTGATCTAAAGCATTCTGTATTGCCAAAAAGAAGAGGCCCTAGCAGGAAAAAACATAATACATAAAAACTTCAGAAAACTAAGAATGGATATAATCTCAACAATCTCCAACAGTCGTTCTCTGATACATATATAAGACACAATGCCATCACAATGCCATTTTCCTTGCTCCTCATCTCAGAGGTGGCAGCAGACCTGCAAAAGATTTGGCTAGGTTTCTGCCTTTATTCTTAACCTAAAACTCTCTACCAATATTTAGTCTGACGAAAACCAATAGATTAACACCATCACGACANCCACCCCCTCCAAGTACTTTTAACTAAATGAAACAAATATGGATTGCTTTTTTTTCAAAGTAAAACTTTTCTCAAATTCCAGTAATGAAAAAAAATTACTTCATAGTTTAACATTGAATTTTCCATTTTCCGGGATTTTTTAAATTTTTGTGCTTGTCCTTCCTCTTCTCTTTTTGACAGCCTTTGTGTGAGGGTGTAGAAATAAACTCAACATAATTTGTAGATAGTTTCATATAATTCATAAGTTATAAATAATTCACCAGAAAAAAAAAAAAAACTTTAATAAAGCCTTTGNAACTAAGAATGGATATAATCTCAACAATCTCCAACAGTCGTTCTCTGATACATATATAAGACACAATGCCATCACAATGCCATTTTCCTTGCTCCTCATCTCAGAGGTGGCAGCAGACCTGCAAAAGATTTGGCTAGGTTTCTGCCTTTATTTTTAACCTAAAACTCTCTACCAATATTTAGTCTGACGAAAACCAATAGATTAACACCATCACGACATTTTTAGGGTTTTTTTTTTTTGGTAGTATTTCTAGTATGTCTCTTTTCAGCTAGAAATTATTGAAAGAAAACTCCTTACATAGTAAATTAATTTAGTTATGTCAATAATTGATTTTTCAGTTTGCTAGCTTAGCAAATTAAATCACAGCCTCTGGTCAACTGGCATCAGGAATGCTTTTCCCTCCTGGTACTTCTACCTCTCTGCACCTCCCCCCCCCCCCCCCCCCCCCNCCACCCCCTCCAAGTACTTTTAACTAAATGAAACAAATATGGATTGCTTTTTTTTCAAAGTAAAACTTTTCTCAAATTCCAGTAATGAAAAAAAATTACTTCATAGTTTAACATTGAATTTTCCATTTTCCGGGATTTTTTAAATTTTTGTGCTTGTCCTTCCTCTTCTCTTTTTGACAGCCTTTGTGTGAGGGTGTAGAAATAAACTCAACATAATTTGTAGATAGTTTCATATAATTCATAAGTTATAAATAATTCACCAGAAAAAAAAAAAAAGCTTCATGAAGCTCTTTCACAGCCTTTTAATTACAACTGGGCATAACGAAGAGAGGTGAGAAAATTGAAACATGATTATTTTATAAAAAAAACAACTGTGCTCGATTTCTAATAAAGAGATTTCACTAGCTTTCCAATACATTTGGTTCCTCTTGTCTTTAAAAGGGATGTCACCATAACCACACTGAATATTTCTTTCCAGAAACATGACCTTTATGCTGGCACACACAATTTGCATAGTAATCATAGCTTATGTGTACTATTTACTGATCCCTTGGCAGCCTAAGGACTGCCAGTGGACTGTTTGCAGTTCACCATAAGTTATAAGCTGTCGTTTAAAGTCCGCTATAGGTAGAGGTTCTGAACAGAAACACTTTTTGGACAGTGAGAATAGAATTTATGTTACCAACTCAGACTTATATGGGATAAGAGACTTGGGGTGTCATGGTGCTCTTGGTGACCTGCTGTAGAGATGCTGGATGAAGCACTTTTTTGACCTTTTTTTTTTTACTCTTTAAGCTCTGGAAAATGTCACCAACCATTCAGCAGGGCACTGCATTGCACTGCACGAGGATGATTGGGCTGCATAGCATGCTATGGTCTAGGGAAATGCCCCATTAAGCAATTATTTTAATTATAAATTGCCTCTAAGAGGCATACACTTGCACAGCAAAAAGATGTTCTTCCCAGAAAAGATGGTACAGCCAGAAGAGAAGGCTGTTTCTTCCAAAACTACTACTGGATCGGCTTAGAATCATAGAATCAAGGTTGGAAAATATCTTTTCAACATCAAGTCCAACCATTAGCCATGAATCACCCTATCATCTCCCGAAGCACTTTGTCTGTTTCTTAAACACCCCCAGAGACAGCAACTCTACCACCTCCCTGGGCAGCCTCCAGGCTCCAATATGGTTCCAATACCTCACCATTCTTTCGGTGAGGGAAGTTTTCCTAAAATCCAACCCCTAGCACAACTTAAGACCATTTCCTCTTGTCCTGTCACTAGTCACTAGGGAGAAAAGGCCAACACTTGCCTCACTATAACCTCCTTTCAGATATTCCCTCAGCCTCATCTTCAAATATTCAGGTGTTCTCCCTTCATGAGACTATTTCTATCCAATACTTTGAATTTAATTAAATTTATAACTTATATCTTGGTCACTGTCAATTATCATCAAAAGAGCTCACATTATAGAACACACCTGAATGGTACCACAG
The DNA here is from genome assembly GCA_013399135.1 of Heliornis fulica. Lineage (NCBI taxonomy): Eukaryota > Metazoa > Chordata > Aves > Gruiformes > Heliornithidae > Heliornis > Heliornis fulica. Next base: position 18,378 of record VXBZ01004510.1, on the reverse strand, counting down.
CTTTAAGGCAGGGTTTATTGCAACAAAAGAAGAGTCAGATTATTTGTTGACATTATGCAGCATTATTGACACAATATTGTGATGCTTTACTTTTACACAGTAACAGATGGCTCCGTATACTCAACTTGGAGCAATATATCCTATCCAAATTCCCATTAGGCATCCTTATTTTTTCAGTAGTGAAAAAGACCTGGGGTGCCTTTTGCAAAGATGCCAAACTAATTTGGAAATTATGAAGTTCAAAAGACAGCCATTTAAATGAGCTCTCAAACTGACCTGTGGACTTATTCAAATCCAGTATACGTAAGTGTACTGGCATCCCCAGGCCCAAATGGCGGCTTAGTGTAGGTTTCTGTGTCTGCAAATTAATCCCTGGATATAATTCAATATCTTGCAACTCACAAATGATAGATGAGCTTGGTTTTCTAGTTGAAAAACCAATAGAGTGACATTCATAAAAATAAACAAGCACTTGTTACTTCGAGAACATGCGCTGGAATATATTTCTGAGTGTCGTCAGAGAGACGAGGAGGCTGATAATGAGGATGATTTGTTTGCCGTTAATCACTGTAAACACCAGAAGAGATAAAAGTTTAAAAATAATTTAAAAAGCTGGTGATCTGAGACTGTTTTCTGTATTTTGCCCTCTGCTTGAGCAAGCTGTTACATTTTTAAGAATTCACTTATTTGTGGGTGATAACAACACAAAGTGTGTGTAAAATTCTTAATCACTTATAAATGGTACTTGGTACTTAGAGAGTCATCTTGGTACAGTGATACTTTTCAATCAGGAATGAGAAAAAGAGGTATTTAAAGGGAAATGTGGTCTTGCAACAAACTTGACCTTTCCCAATCCATGTCTTTAGAATAAAGGCAGAATTGGAACAAGGAGTATGTACTTAGACTTGCAACCAGGCAGAGCAGACGTAGATGAAAATAGTCTCTTGTTCTTGACACAACAGTAACAGCATTAGGAGAAGTTTTTCAGACGAGTTGAAATTTCAGTTCCTTGCTTTGAAGAAATCTGATATTGGGAAACCCCTTGGGCCCTGAGGTGCTGCTACAGGCTGTAGGTGAGCAGGTGGACACAAAGGATGGGGGATCTTAAACATCGCTTCTTTCTCCAAACCACAGGGCAATAGAGCATGCAAAGGACCAACTTATTTTATGACACAGTAAGCAGAAGTCAACAGCAAACTGGCACTGGCACAGCTTGATTTAGCTTAGCAATATCTATGCTATCAATCATAAGGGCATACAAAACAAAGCAGTCTTCATGTCCATTTTGCCAACCCAATGACTACTATGGAATCCAGCATCAGGATTTTTTTTTTTTGTTTGGGTTGTTTTACTGCAGGTACATTTTTTCCAAGGCTGCTGTAAGTCTGCTGCTTTGTCATCCACTGCGACACGATTCTCCGAGTCAGTAAGCACTATCATGACAATACACAGAAGACACCGCTACTTTGTTTCTACGAGCATTTGAAAAATGTTCAACTCTCTTTTCCCTCAAAGCCCAGGAAATGTCCCACATGAACATCAGCTCTTGCAAGCAATATAAAAACAGTCCCTGCCACCACCACAAAGCTGCCACCACCACAAAGCTATGTTGTAGGAGTTCTGTGGAACTCTTAAGTATGTGTACATCGATAAGGTCAGAGGCAATATGTAACTACACATGGGTCACATTCCTCCTCATAATATTCTTCAGAGACTGTTTTAGTTTTGTAAATTTGTCTGCTGTAGACGAGATAAACCTTGCAGCTCTCAATTTAAATTTTATTAGTATAGACAGCATGGCGGAATCCTGTTTCCACAAGCACTGCTGTCATGAAACATAAGAACAGCCAGCACAAGAATACTGTCTATTTCAGTACAGCACTTTAACCACAAATTGGTGGATCGAACTACCTAATTGAGGGATGCGAGTATGAGCAATAACTAAAAGTACCTGTGGTACCAGAGCAGTTAAAATGCTATCTAATATGGGACCAGTACTCAAATAAAATAAAAATGTCATCTTCCTAAATATAATTTAATGCTGTAACGTTGTTTTAGGGAAGCACAAGATATGAATTCAATCATCTTCAGCTAGCAAATGGCTGAGGGGATACCCGAATAACGTTCAAAAGGTGATGCAAGTTCAGAGTGAAATATTGACAAATATTCTTCTTTAAAAGAAAGCAGCTCCTGCTGTTTTACTGGTGATGCTGATGAATGTTAATACAAGAAAATTAATTGAGAATTATTCAAAATAACTGAAGGTTGTAAAGAATATTGCATACATTATTAAAATAACCAGAAAGCTATGGTTGCAAGCACATGGAAAACTGAACTGCTGGTTTAACCTACATGTGTGAATACTCGATGCAGTGCCTGATCTCTAGTGAAAATGTTGCAAATCATATACAAATTAGTATGAATATTTATCAAACGTTTTAATTAAAATTATCAAGTTGTTAAGATTACGTTCAAAAAAAAAAATCAAAAGAGACAACAGCCATGAAGCAGAAACAGCGTAGCAGAACAAAAACTCAGCTGGAACCTCCATCAGCAGCCAAGGAAAAAATACATTGTGTGAGCATCCCACAGCCTTAATTCAATAATACTCAGAAAGCCTGCACATCCCAAAGGGTGCATGTTACTTGAAAATGGAATTCATTAATGTTCAAGCTCAAAAATCAGTACAGGAAACCCACTGAACCAGAAAGCATATGGCATGAGTCAAATTATCATCATTATAGATTAACTGTTTTCATATTTTTGCTTTCTTTTGTCTAACCCAAATAAGACATCTTATAGCAAATAGATTTTGCTCTTTGCAAGCTCAACATTAAATCAGATATGTTGTAAAGCAGATCAAAAGCCACCCTGAACCCTGATGCTACAATCTTTCTGCTAGTCAACTGAACAGAGAAGAGGCACCTCAGCACACAGCATGACCCTCCCTGCTAAAGTTGAGCATCTCACCTCCCTTCCATGGGAAGGACATCACCAACGCACATTTGCTTGCAGTATTAATTCAACCCCACACTGTTACCAAAGCCAAACAGAAAACTAAACATGGGTTACAATTTCTGCAGGACAGAAAAATCCACTTAAATAAATAAGTGGACAGAAGCTATTTCCAGTGAATGAATTATTTTCTTGCATATTCCCATGTATTTTGGCAGTAGAAAACCTCCAGAACTGGGGCTATGTGTTTAAAGCCAAACCTTTCACTTAAGATACTATATTTATCCTCCAATTTAGATGAAAACTGAATCTAAATACCATATTTGCTCACAAGATTGACAGCTCCCTCTTGTCAGGATTGCTACAAACACAACTGCTACAGAGAGCACATTAGACTGATGAAGAGGCCTTAATTCAAAGATTCTCTATGTAAGGTTTTCTCTGTAGATATAGACAAATTATAATTCAAAATCTGAAAAACACTAAGAATTATAAATCATGTCAGTAACACAAATAGGTCTTAATCTTGGGATAAATAATAAGTTAACAAATAGCATAATGTGTTAGGTAAAACATCATTATTCCATTCTGCTAACAATGGCCAGCAAAAATCCTCTAGTAGTGGTGAACACAGGGTACACAGCACCAACTCACCAGTTTTAATAGAAGTTGCAAATTCTCAGCACTTCCAACAGTCTCAGCTCTGCGTTATAATCTTGGAACTGGAAGGAATGCTTAAATGGTCTTTTCTATTACTGTAAACAGAAGGATTTCCTGATGAGTTCAGGTTGATGGGCAGTCTGTTTGCAAATGTCTCCTGCGTAAATTATTGATGCAGAAGCCACAATTAATCAGGTTCTATAGTTCTCATTAAAAGGTACCTGCACTGCAAGGTAAAAATAAATTTGCAAACAGCTACCAATTGCATTTGCCTTACAATTTATTTCAGAGATAAAAATAAATAAATAAAATGTCACCACTATTAAAGAGAGTCTCTGTGTTGAAAAGATCCTCACAATGAGAAATTGCATCAGAAATGAAAATGCAGAAAGCTCCCCATTTGCAGTTTCATTTCCTCTCCAACTGCTCCAGATAACCTACTATTGTGTTTTGTTTGTTTTCTTTATGTCTCCGAATAAATACTGTTCCACATTCATAAACAGAATTCACAGATCATTTAAGACTGAATCTATAATAAGCCTGACTCTGTATTAAGTCCCAACATCTTTAATCTGCTTCCCTCTTCCTTTGAGTTCTGTAAAGCTTCTCATTTTGCAACTATTGTCCTTTAGATTGTATTCCAGCCTAAGCATTTTATTTACCATTTGATTATCTTGCTACTTTTGCTATGACCACAAATAGTGAAATCCTGCCTCATAAACCCCAAGGCTTTCAAGAGACTGGACAGCTAATATCTGACAACAAAGCTCACTTTCCTCCATAGCAGCTAATATGGTCTAGCTCTAAACCCTAAGGAGCTACAGCTATAGACTACGAATTTATAACATGCATCCTAAGTGCATTTTCAACAACAGGAGAGTAAGAGTCATCTGCCTCTTTCCTCTTTAAAAAAGTACATAAATTCCATCTCAAAATCTGGAGACCTATGTAATTATGAGAGCAAAGGCAGCATTAATGACTTCAAAGAATTTTTTTCATTGTTGCCAAGAATACTTGGCCTAAACAAGTTTTAGGCAAATAATCTTTAGAATAATCTATTTTTAGAATTGCTTGTAACACCTCCCAGTTGGCTGGAGAAGAGTCTTTTTATATGTTGTTTCTTTACTTACTGCATTACCTCAAAAAGTATCTACGTAGGCTTTCAGAGTTTTCAAAGACTGATACAAATAAGCATATAGATTATCAGAAAATTTTTCCCAATATCAAGTTTATTAAGGAAACCACCCCCGATTCATTATTAGTTTCATGAGCTTTAACAAACAATACCTCACCTTAATGTGCATGTAAAAGCCAGAGAAGCAGATTGTGCCAGATCACCCAAAGTCCAGCAACAGAGGCAGCAGTAACACCCAGACTCTGGAGTTTTGGGACAACATTTTAGCCAGTAGGCCATACCTTCAGAGTTATGGTCACACTACTCTGCAGCAAAAATCACATTTGCCAAAGTCTCACCACGGTACAGGCTACAACTCACATATTTTAAATGTAAAAGGATGCCCATACAACCCATCTACAATGGATCCAAGGTGGAATAGAGTGTTAAAAACTTTAAAGCAGTGGGTTTGACATCGTAAGTCCGGAACAAAACATCTTGCTAAGAGCTAACACTACTGCCATTTAGTAAAATGCTAACCATGTATCAGAGCATTTGCTTCATTATCATTGATGTTATTTCCTTTCTTTCCTAAGTTAATTTTGATGACTGCCTCATAGTAGCTAGATAAGGAAAGAAACATCTCTGTTTATCAGACAGACCCTTATATGGCTTTTTGCTCCATCATTATGAAATTAAAGCCAGGGAGTGAATGCTATGGGGAAACTGGTAAAATGTGTTTATTTCCCCTGGGAAAATGTGTCAGCAGAAAAGTGAACAAGTATACGCACACATATTAGAAGGCATTAATATGGCTTGCAATTCTAGAGCTGTTTAAAAACTGCCTTTGTTGTTCACGGACTACTTGCATCTGAACATATATCTATCTGGGTAAATGCATATTTTTCTTTCTCTCCTAACAATAAAACTATATGCATGAAGGAAATGTGTTTTCATAAACAGATTACAAGTCTGTCCATACATTTCTATGCAATTTAAAAGGAAAATGCTGTGTGAAAAGATGATGCAATGTTTCCTCAATTTGAAAATCCTACAAGGTTGGCGACAAGGGATGTTTCTCTGGCAAAGCTGTCATCCATCGGGCCTAACACCGCAGGAGGAACAACAGTGTGACTGAGGTTGTAGTTTAATCAGGTTCTCCATCTATTCACTCAAATGCAGGAAGCAAGCTGGCAGTAGCTCATCTGTTACTATTTACTCTTCATCTTTCGGTAAATTAAAGGAACAGCTGAAGAGAAAAGCCCTTAAAGCTCCCCCAGAAGGCAATGAATGAGGCTGGCAGAGGTGAGGGCAGCCCAACTCTCACCTCACACAGGACAGCATCCCTCTCTGACTTAGCACAGTGGCCTCCTGCACCAAAGGGGGGCATAAAGGAGCCCTTGGACACAGTGAACACTGCATGGCCTCCATCACCATCAGTCCCGAGGGGAATGGAAAATAGACAGAAGAAAATAAAAAGGGCTTGAGGTTTTAACAAAACTCCTATACTGCGAGGGCAATGTGATGGTGAGGATGGTCTTTTCAGAGCCTCTGACCACTGTTAGCAGCCACTCAAGGTGTGCCGCTTCACACTAACAGCCTGTATGAAGTCAAAACAGAACATGTTTTACAGCTAATGGAACAGCAAGTATTAAGAAAAAAACGCAGTGATTGACTCAACATATAAAACTGGAAGGGAGAAAGAATATCTACTGCTTGGCAGAAATGATCTGATGAGGTAGCCTGGGAGCCATGAGGAACAGTACAGAGAACATTGACATGGCAAAGCAGGCACCACCTTCTCTGGGTTTTGAGCTTCCCCCTTACTCCAGACTTCAGCAAAAGAGAATTACATCAGGCCCTATAGCATAGCAAGGTAAACCATCACACACACACACACTGCCAAGCAATGAGTTAATAAAATTCAGCTGACCATTAATCTCTGGAGAATGAATTTGATAGAAATCCTTCCATTCCTGATGGTTGCACACTCAGTCACAATCTCACCTTTAGGTCTGTCCCCAGGCATCCCACGTGCTGGGCTTGTATTGCTGCAGGCACACACACATAGCATCCCCACTAGAGTTAACCATACCAAAACTCCTAGAACTAACTGCACACTCAGATTTTTATCAAAGCTGGCCTTTGATTTGGACTATCAAACAGATATTGGCAGCTGATTTTTGGAATAATTTCCTGAGATAATTTCCAGGCAAGCAACAAAATATGTTAATTAGACATTATCATCACTTATAATGGAAACACAAGATGTTGGAGCCTTGCTCAAGACAGAAAAAAACCCCCACAATAAAAACACAGACTTTTTTTAATTAGGCCCACTCAAAACATTGGTCCCAATGTTACAAAAGATATTTGGTGTGGTAGCAATGTGTGTCTGACAAATTCACTATTTCTAGTACTGTGTCTCTTGCAGCTTACAAAAAAACAGACCAAAAACTTCTAAAAGCACCTCAACACCTTCTGAATTAGCAATGCCCTAAAATTTGTTTGCAACAAATTTTGCAACAATCTGCAAAAGCCAATCCTCCACAACCTTCTCCATTTGAGTCCTCTCCCACAGGGCCTCAGCTCTTCACCAACTGGCCCAGCATGGTTCACTGCTATAAACTCATAGAATGTCTCTCAGTTTCTCAGTCCCAAACTGCTGGTCCCAGCCTGGCCTGTTCCCCCCTCCACCCCAGAGTCACAAGCACCCCCAGCAAACTTGCTCCAGCCTGGGTCTCAGTCTCTCTCTGCCTCTTATTTCTCTCCACAAGCTGCAGGTTCTGTCAGGGGTTTGCTCCAATATAGGTCACAGATTCTTCCATATTCCTCCACCTGCTCCATGGTGGGCTCCTGCCTGACCCAGGTGCCTCTCCATGAGCTACAAGTGGGGTCTCTTCGTCCTCCATGGGCTGTGGCTGGACACCCGCCCCACCACGGTATTCTCCACAGGCTGTAGGGAATCTTCTCTCAGCGCCTACTCACCCACTTCTTCACTGACTTTGGTGTCTGCAAAGTTTCTTACATCTTCTCACACCCTTCTCTGGTGCCAAAATACGGCTGTTTACATTTCTTTGTCTCTAAAATGGGATTTGCAGGTGGTGTGAACGGTGCTGATTGGCCCGGCCAGCCTTGTCAGCAACAGGGTCTGGGAGTTTGGCCTTGGGAACCAAACTTTGCTTTGTTGGACCCTTAAGAAGTTTCTACCTGCTTCTTAAAGAAGCCACACTGAAAACCAACCCCAATGAGATATTTTTAAGGCAGCATTTATGGGTTAATGAAAATAATCCCAGTTGCTGCCAGCATCAGTTTCTTCTGAACTGCTGATTAAGATGTTTTGTGTGCTGGAGACATTTGCAGTCAGCGTAGTTCAAAGACATGAGGACTGCTCTGCTTTCCTCGCAGGCAGAACCTTCCTATTGATTTTAATGGGACTTGAATTTGGTCCACAGAGAGACACAAAGTGAGGCTTTTTTCACACTATTAGTGATAGGAACTGCCACTACATTTTCTATGAAAAGAAAAGCTATGCAATACCTTTGAGATATCTGAAACAAGCTGTTAATGTGTAAGCTTTCAATCTCTGCTAGAATATTGTTTGCAATCTCAAAGTCAAACCCAGTAGCAAATGCAAGCTGGAATTTAATACCATAGTACATATTGAAGACATTTAACACTAGATGTCAAAATAAGCATGTATCTGTTAAAACTCCTATTACAAATACATCCACTGAAATTCAGATGCTGCAATATAAAAGAAAAGTGTGTCTGGAATGTATTTAATGTCAGGAAGGATAAACTAAAATGTGAGAATGCTGCTTCTTTTCCCAGACTCGAGCTATGTTTATCAGATCACCAAATTAGGGATAGAAGTGATGTAGTATTAAATCAAAGCAAAAAATACCATTGATATAGCACTGATAGTCTAATCACAACCCACAAAGGCAAAGGCAGAGCTCAAGCTAGGCACCTACCATTTATTTGTCAGAGCTTTACCCCACTAATTATTAACAGAATTTGTTCTAACTCACAGGCATGACATGTCGCGCTGAATATCACATTTAGCCAAGTGTCTGCTTATGCAGCCTATCAAAATACAAGTCTCAAGTCTAACTTATCACAAACTCAATTTGTTTTAGGATTAAAGCAGGGAATTATTCTGTCTCTGGATAAAAGGGTTTATTTGACACTTTTCTTCGCTCACCATAACGCTCAACAACATTTAGGCAGTAATGACTTGCATTTATACAGTCTGCTCAAGTCCTGTTAAGCTGCAGTTGAGTCAATTTTAACTCAAGTTGTGGAATACACAATAATGTTAAACTGTACAGTACATCAGTACATGTTATCTAAATTGCAAAATGTGCAACATGGCGTTGTCTGTGACAGATAGGAGCGTACATGACAAAAACTTGAAAGTTTGTAAGTTTTGTGCCTTTTCTCTACATTTCGGTGGTCTCGGCTTCTATGAGATTTTAAAGCCACAGCTTAACTGTAACAGAATAAAGGGCAATCGTAGAAGCACAGATACCTCTTGCCCAGAAAGGGACCATCTCAAAATGGTATTGGTGTACTTGTTCTAGAGAAGGTAAAATAAAATGCTTCCCTAACTTCTAGAATTAGGATGAAAAGCCAGTGTGTTTGGCTTTTTCTTTTACTCGTTGCACATTAACTATCACATGAGGATATTACAAAGAAACTCAGAGTTATATAGGTAATTCACCACGGGGTGAAGCTGCAGCTTGACAATCTTCCTCTACCTTTCCCTGTAACTTCTTACCTCCTCTGTCTACTGCCAACAATGTTCAAGGGAAATAGAGTAAATGAGCTTTGCCAAGGGAAAAGAAGGATGTCAACCAGCCTCATAAGGGATCATTATATCTCAAGAGGATGAGGGCAAACACCTCACCATTACATGACTGACCAACTTTTATTTGTAAGCAGGTGCACTCTGGGCACTCTCCTTTAGCATTGCCATTGCTGTAGCCAAACTCTTCATCATTTCCCACACATTCCAATTGCATATTCCACAATCTGAGTTTTGCTCTGAAATGAGGCAAATGCTTATATCACTTTCATTTTAACCTGATCTTGTGTAGGTCAATGTGATTGTCTTAGCTGCATGTGCACAGACTGCACGTGCTCCTATAACATAACTAGGGCTGCAAGACACAAAGCCAGAGACAACGGCCAAGAGGAGATTTTGAATGTGCAATAGTTTGTCTCCAGTTGGCTTTCAGTAGGAACCAGATGCTATTGCAGTGAGGTTAATCCTCTCATCTTTAAAATGAAGCAGCTTTGGGCTTCACAACGAGTAGCTGCTGCTATCTGGGAAAGGCAGAATTTCTGAAATAAGGATCTTTGGTAGGAAGGACTCCAAAGAAGGTAGCACAGAGACAAAGTTTTTCCAGCCACAATTTCTGCAGACAGCAAAAGCCATTATCAGAAATGAGCTTTGGATAGTTCTGCACTTCAAACTATGCACAGCAATGTGAAACAATGGTGAGAAACTGAAAACATAATTAATCTCTGGGAAAAAAACCCTACTGCAGTAATCTGCTCATTCATTTCCATAGCTGCTATCCTAAATAAGTATTTATATTGACATTCCTGTGTATTCCCACACAATCTCAACAAGTGGCACTAGGATTTCAAGAGACAGAGCTATTTAAATACATCTACCCTGTGTTTGGATAGGATATCTCTGTTTAAAATTTCTCCTCACTGGATGATTAAATAGAGACGTGAAGAATTCCTCACTTTCAGGACATGTTCTGTGAAGAAGAGCTACTGGCTAAAGAGCCTGTGGACTCAATATTCCTCTGTCTCTTACTTTTTACAGTTGCCAAGAGCAGATTCAGCAAAGGTAATGGAAAAATTCCCAATGTTTTCAATGGGTTTTGGTTTGGGCTGCAATCACTCCTTTACAAAATATAAATCTCATTTAAATCAGACTGGCAGTACATAAACTGGAGAATGTAACTCCCCAGTCTTTAAAATCAGCTCTTATACACATGATATAGCTTTGGAAATATCTTTCCTCTGCTAGCATTTACTGTCTGTGAGTCATTCTGCCAAACTGACACAGATAGGAGTGCTTATTGGGGTGCCACAGGGAAATGAAGCCACTTACTCCGTGAAAATATATCTTCTCAAGGCAGCTGCCAACCACCCTCTTCCCCTTGCACAAGTGAACATCAGTGTCGATGGAAAAGAGATGTCTGCATGATATCTGCACAAGCAAATGGTTAACACGCCAAATGATAGGGGAAAAAAAAAAAGATGAAAGGCAGAAGATGGAGGGGAAGACAAAGGCATCAGCAAGATATCGCCTAGATGAATGCAAAAGACCATATGGAAACGCTCCAGAACTAATAGCATGTTAAAAATCACATACATCATCAGCATATTTTCCCAATAAAACAGCACCAGCTCTGATTCTGATTCCTAAAAGACATCTTAACATGCTGTGAGGTGCTCATTTGCTTTTAACAATAGCTGTACCCTGAAATTAACTTTAGGAAAAATTCAAGTATCACAATTCACCATCATTTCCTCTACTTCCCTATGCCCCTCTTGTGACTCCCACTGTTTTTTTAGAGAAATTAAGGACAAATCTCTAAAACTGGACATCTAAGGATGTACAGAGGTTATAAATTAGCAATTAGGAGCCTATGGACACCCTGCAGAATATCAAAAAGGCCTTCTCGACATCAAACCATTTATCCAATCTTTAGAGAACCATCATTTAAGTAATTTCGGTCCCTTGAGAACAATCTAGTGAAGTCTTGGGCATCTATCCTCATCAGCAAGTACGCTGTGCAAGTCAGTTAACCACTGTAAATGATATGATAGTTTCAGTGAAGAAAATAGCTCAATATTTATCAGTACCCAGCAGCACTGCTTTCATTTGCAAGAGTACACCACGCTAACTTGGCATCTGGCATCCTCAGTTTCAAGAAGAGCGAGGTAGAAAGTGGTTGGTATATTCTAAGTTTCAGGCACAACTGCTCAGAGATAATGAGTGTTGTGACCAGTGCCCACAAGCTTTCTGCTCTCAAAGAAAAGGAGTTAACTTGCCATTCCTCAGATCAGCCTGAAGCCATTGTGCTACAGGGGAGATTTTAAAACAAACCACCAAGTTAGGAGGCTGACTGGAGCATCGGCATCCAAGAAAAGAGAGAAAAATCACAGCCCAGAGCGCGTGCCTCCCTCTGCCAGGCAGTCTTTGCAGACTGGAGCACGACGAGGCAGTGCTCCCCTGACAGCCAACGGCAGGATTCATGGCACACCAGACCGCTCTGACTCACGAGCGGCAGGCAACGCGGGTGGGGGAACTGCTGCCTTAAATATATTCTTAGAGACCATCAAGTTTCCTTGCAATACAAATGGAGCACTGAAGGGCCCTCCTGGGAAGGATGCTTTTCTCCCTCTTCAATTATAGAAAAAACACACGTATCATTAGTATTTTCTTCCCCTTTTCTTCAACAAATCCAAATGATATCATTGCATAAGAGGCTGCAGCCAGTGAAAATCCAAATCAAGCTGACTCACGTTCACATTTCCATTCAGCCACTACGGAGTTACTCCCCGAACAATGAAACTGGCGCAAGAAATCTCTCTACCCGAACCCCAATAGTTTGATTAAATCATCGCTTTTTTTATGTCAGCATTTCCCAGCCAGCTACTTGCAGTTTCTTCCCAGCTCCCCACAGAAAATAACCATGACATAGAGGCACATCAGAAGATAGTTTTGGAAACAGGGAATTGAAGTGCAGAATGTGCTGCAATCTGTTTACTAGGGGACTCTGTCATGTCAGACAGCACCAACTCCAACTGCTCACTACTTCTTCAGACAAGCTAAAATTAGATTCTGGACAAGGGGTTATAAAGTGTAATTTGAAAGTGTATGTATCATCTCAAAAGCCCCACACAATATATCTAGCTTCTGTAGGTTCAACAGTATAATTATATACAACACAAAATAGCAACAAAGCCCAGAACAGCAAAGTTAAAACAAATGCTTTTGAAAGATATGTCTTCTGTAGATCTCTCATATTAACTTAAAATTTCACAATAGTCAAGTCCTTGGTTTCGTAAGTATACAAGAGTAAGTTATAAAAGTAACAACTCCCAAAACATTCACTCAAATTGCAGTGGCCTTGAAACCTTCATTACTATGAGTATTGGGTACATTACTTTTCCTATCTTTAAAACAGAGTTCATGGCCACTCTGAACAAGAGAATGGAATGGCTATTTTGAATTTTCTCAACCAGGCAAATATGTGTATGAACTCTCAGATAAATATATACTAATTCAGGCTTTTTGTAAGCCAAACACAAAATTATCTAACAATTTCTCCATAGCTTTCCCCAAGAATATATATATTTTTAAAAGGTGCTCTTTTAGATTTAGAGTTTAAATTTCCTTAAATGTCTTGTTCCTCTGGTTACTCATTTCCTGTCTTCAGAGGCTTTCTGTGGAATTGAAAATATCAATCATTAAGTCTAATGCCATTACTCTGACCTCTGCTTTGTCTCAGATGACCCTGGCATCTGAGCAATTGCCTTTGCTCAAGGCTACTTCTTGTTTCAAAAGTTCCAGAGGATCCACATTTCATCGAGACTCGGGATGCAATATAAATTTCCTCTTTTGTTCAAGCTAGTCAACAAAATATTGTTTGTTTCTTAAGGTGACTTTGCTTCCACTTTCTCTTGCTATGAAGCTTTCCTGAATGCAAGAGTATAACGTCTAAAGCTATGCTAAGGAAATCCTTTCTTGGTTAAGCTACTTACACAAGTGTACCAAAATGGTCACTATTATTTAGAAACCCTGACCAACCAAACCAGTTTGTGGCTGGCCCACATAACAGAAACCTGATAAAGGCCAGATGTGAGAGCAGCTCTTTCTGGCCTTTTCTTCTCAGACAGCTCCAAAAACCATTAAAGATCACATTTCTCAGAAATGGATAAGAAACATGCCTAATGCACCCTGAAGTGTAAAAAGGTATTAACAGAGAGTGCCGTGGGAGCTGTGGGCCACAGGTGCTGTACTGTCAGTGACACAACCAAGGAGCCTGTCACAATCACAGGAGAAAGCTGCTATTCCTGGGTCACAGAATCACAGACTGTTATTAGGGGTTGGAAGGGACCTCGAAAGATCATCTAATCCAACCCCCCTGCTTGAGCAGGATCACCTAGATAAAAATCACACAGGAATGCATCCATATTGGTGTTGGATGTCTCCAGAGAAGTAGAGTTCAACAAACTCTCTGGGCAGCCTGTTCCAGTGCTCTGTCACCCTCACAGTGAAAATGTTTTTCCCTGGGTTCACATGGAACCTCCTGTGCTCCAGCCTGCACCCATTAATCATAAGGAAATCCCCATTTCCAAAGGTTCAACTCAATACAACCTATGCTGAAAAAGGAAAAAAAAACCCAACCAAACAAAAAAACCCAAACCCAAACCCAGACAAATCCAACAGTGCTAGATGTTTCATCATCTAGCCATGAATGAGCATCAAAGGACTTGGGTCTGATGGTCTACAGCTAGGGAGGTGTCTCAGTTTGCAAAAGGCAGTGAGGAAGTGACTGATCCGTTTCTCCCTATGTGCTCAGAGGGATGGGAGCAGAGGAGTGCAATTTAGACTTACGAGTCTATATAGCTGTGTGAGACGTGGAGGTGGCTGCCAGCCAAGGCAATGAAGTCTTCTTCACTTGGATTATCTGGCAAAGGTTGGGCAAGCATCTGTCAGTCAGCACCTAAGTGTCACCTCTCTGGGCACAGAAATGGTCCCTCCAAAGCCTCTTCCTGTGACAGAGACTTCTCATGTTTACCAAGATTCTCTCTCATTCTTATTTTGTTTAGAGTCGTGTGTTTGATTTTAAACAGGTGCATAAGTAATAGATACATTTAAATATATATTTTTTAAAAAGTAACTTTCCCATGGCTATACAAGCTTAAGCTTAATAAAGAGACTCCTTATGTGTGTTTGTTAAAAAAAAAGAAAAATGATTTGGAGCAATGTAGAGTAAAAATCACACCCTGCAAATTCAAAAAAATTATCCTGAAATAAGTCATTTACAGGTAAGAATTTAAAAGAGCTTGTACATCACAGATGTTTTTTGGGATTCTTCATGTATTGAAATCTAAATTTATCTGATTTTCTAAAATACCTTAAGATGCTATTTACTAGGATAGAAGAGACTATAAAGCGTTATTCTTGTTAAAAATGTCAGATCTTATCTGAAATTCACTGTGCTGTTAAGATCAATAGTCCTTTACTCAGCACATCTCTAATAAAGCAGCTGAACTGATATAGAATCTTTGAAGTGTGCCACCCATCTCACCCTCTCCCAAAGCAATGGCACTGTAAGCCATTTACATTTATTACCACATTTTCTGAGAGTAGCATTTTATCCCTCTGAAGATGCATCTTAGTCTCTTTTAATTAAAATTTATTGTTGTAATTTGTATGATGTATTGTTGTCACATACACTGCTGCCCTTCTGTCACCATTTTTAAGAGCTTTGAAATCTGTACAACCTATGGCACATCTACAATTTTCCACAGGTCAATGTGCAGGTGTTTATAACAGGTATTAAACTCAGCAAATGCTTGAGCTCTGTAATCCCATCTCATTAAGGGAGTAAATATACAGTAGTATGTCTGATTATAATACAGACTTTGTATATCTGACGAGTACATCCTACTCACATGCAAGACAACGAAAAAGATCTCGTCCACTACGAAAAGTGGGCAAAGGATTTGGTTTAAAATGGGTAACAGTAACAGGCATATTGGAAATGTAATACTCCCCTCTTGGTCCCAAAATGGAACTGGACACCCATCATGCTGGATTCTTTACAAACACAATAAAATTATGATGCCTGATCTAAAGACCTTTCATTGTAACTGTAGAAACAGAGGCCACAAATGAATCTACTAAACAGATGGCAGCAACGAGAGCATCAGATGACAAGTAAATGTACACTGCTATGAAATGCTGTGGGTAGTCTTCAAGTGGAAGTGTTCAGACAGGCTCCTTACCCGCAACACAAGCTGTGAGTACAAATCACGGCAAGTCCCCGCTGCACCCAGCAGAAAGAGGCAACATGTAGACGTGTACCCAGCAAGCCACCACCACACACAAAAAGGAGACGTGTAAATGTGAAGCGGTAGTGCACAAGAACAGAGGGCAGCGAGTAGAAATTAACTTAATTCTGCCTGCCCGTCACATGGGCAGGTGAATTACACACAGGGACACCTCAGTCTTGGTGGGGAATGATCTTTGTATTCACAACCACCTGCCTCTCCTTTCCTTCAGCTTCCATGCTTGTTTTCATCAAAATTTGAGTCACTGTCAAAACAACTAGAAGAAACACTGGCCTTTTAATCAAAGAGCCTAGAGAAGAGCTGGACTCTAGTCATTTACCTACCAAGGTTGGTAGTCACCTGGGCTCTAGTCATTTACCTACCATTACTCTTGGTTGAAGACCAAGAGTAATGGTTACAGAATTCCAGTGGATTCATTTCCTGGGAAAACAATTGTTTTCCTCTCCTTCTTGGGTCAGTGCTCTTTGACTTCTTTGATGCCTGTGCCAAATAACTGCACAAGAAATCACAGTGTTCTTTGTACCAGTTTCTCTGGCATACCTACGTGCTTGTTGGCATACATTAATACAAATGAGTTTACATTGTATTTCTGTTAATAGGATCTAAATGCAACAATGCAAAAATATGCACAGCAACTAATATCAATTTGTTTAATTATAAGATTGTGAGAGCTTACTTTCTTTGTGTTTACAGTCCTGCATCCTGAGTGTCTTTGTGGTTTGGTGTAACAGGACAACATAATTAAAGTGAAATTAATAAAAGTTGTTGAGGTTAACAGTCCCATAGAGAGGAGAGATTATCTTATCTGGAATGGCTGAAATGTATTGCTTTCCTATTCTGGTGTTACCTGCTGTAAGGAAAAAAACTATGAAATAATACTTGGGATCAGACTGCCACCGGGATCTCAGGGCAAATGAGGACATCCTCCCCTCCTCCTCCTCTTCTCTTACTGGCAAGCAGCACCCATTTCCTGTGCCTTGCAGTCGAACTACTTCCCACTTTTTCCAGTCCAACAAACGTTTCTCCCTGACCACTTGTGTGGTTAACTAAAAGAACTTTTGCCACACAAATGAGGTAACTGCAGGTTTCAGCGTATCATCCCAAAAGCAGCACATTCTGAACTTCCATGCCTGAAGGCTAGTTCAGACCAACACAGAAATACAGCTGAGCACTTAAACAACATTTCTCCCCCTCTAGTAAAAATTGCCACCATAATTACTGTCACTCCTGCTGGCAGTTAAAGAATCAGAGCAATAAGAGGTGGCAAAGCCGAACACATCAACCACTGTACCCCTCTGCAAGTCCGTGATTGTTCTCTACATTTCTTCCACGCAGCTTGACAAGACTTGGTAAAAATGCCCAAAGCAATTAAGTTTCAATGTCTTCCTTTGGGAGACAATTTCAGGTTGTAACAGATTTCACCGTCTCGATGAGTACCCAGATATTCTATCTAAATCTCACTTCCTAATAATTTCCTCTCATTGCTTCCATCTTCAGACACCTCTTCACCCAGTGCTACGTTGTTAAGATATATAAAATCTTTTTCTACAATAATTTCCTAATATATCCGCCACGTATTCGACAGTAATTTTGGTCCTTTTGGTGACAGAGCCAAAGAATTAATTGAAGTTAATTTTAAATCTTTTCCTAAAGGCACATTAGAACATTGTAGCAGGGCAACTTGCACTGGTGTTGCTGAGAAGTTATGTTTTCAGCCTGGAAGCCAAAACCCTTGCTTTAATTTCTGATGATGAGCTTGGACCACTATCATTCATCGGCAATTTGACAGGTGACATGAATTGAAACTCAGCAGAAACATCATGGCATACAGCCCTTGCCATACTGACAGGTAACTCTAGGATTTTCCAGACGACAGCGATGACGCTGAAAAAAAGAGGTATTTGTTTAACAATTTTAACTGAGTAATTAATGAGGCACTTCTATATTCGAGAATTTAGAGTATGTTGAAACATTAATTGCACAATGAATGAATTCTCTGCTCCATATAAATGGTACATTCCCTTTTTAAGTTTCTTTCCATTACTTTTTTTGTTGTAGTTGTTGGCGGGGGGGAGCGTTATGTTTGTTTGTTTGCAATATATATAGCTCCTTGCAGGACTATCTGACTAAGAGTATCATCCAGTCACTCCTTGAACTCATAGGCTCGGTCCCATGACCACTTCCCTGGGGAGCCTGTCCCAGTGACCAACCACTCACTCAATGAGGAGCCTTTTCATAATGTCCAATCTGAACTTCCCTTGACTCAGCTTAATTACATTACCATGTGTCCATCACTTGTCACCAGAGAGAGGACCATATGTAGCCCTCTATTACTTTTCCTTTTACACCATGGAAAACTTAACAGTCCTATAAAACCTTTGAATCACAAGCTTCTATAGTAACGTATACAGTCTTCTTTATGACCAAAGCAAGAATGACATGGGAAACTGTTCATCAATTCTGTCTGACCAGGTTGTTTCACTGTAAGACAGTGCATCATGTTTCTACTAATCATAGAATTTTAAGGCTGG